>CM046441.1:3177584-3727584 GCA_025506515.1 Flaveria trinervia
CTACTATTATTATGATTATTATTTTTATATTTGGATTTTTAAAAGGTTTTCTTAAAATAAAATTGGATTCTTTTTAGAAACATAAGTATTTTGTTTAAAAAATATATACCTTAATAGTAATTGTTTATATTCAAAAATAACAATCTTTGTTTCCGTAAGTACGGAGTACCCAACTGAAGGTAAAAGTCCTAATATATAATTTTTACTTTTTCATATAATTTATTATTAATTTTTTTAATCGAGCCGGCTCAAACGAGCCACAAACTAACTCAAGCTCTTCATGAGCCGAACTTGAGCTAGTGTTTTGAGCTCGTTAAAATATTTGAGCCAGCTCGGCTTGGCTCGATAAGCTTCAAACTCGAGCTCGACCCATCCTGTCTCGCTTCGACTCGTTTATAGTCCTAATTAAAAAACTAATTTAAGATAGTAATATATAATTATATAAAAAAATATTGTGAAAAATATTAAAAGTAAAATATATATGGTTAACTATGTAAATATTTGATGTGTGTAAAGTATATATAATTTTAGTAAGGATTTTTCGCGCCAATTGAGTTTTAATTTAATAAAAGATAATCACTCTTAAACCAACTACAAACAATTCACAATAGACAAATGCACCTATTGCAAAGTAATATAGTTATATGCAAGAACCAAGTATCGATCCGTTGACACAATGACTCCCAATACTAAATCTTCGTCGTTAATTAAGTAAAGTAATTATCAAGTTAAACTAAAAAAGCAAGAAAATGAAGATGAAAATAACAATCAATAAAACATACCATCTAGATTTTGACTCCACTTAGCATAGCAATAACAACTAACATAACTCGAACTAAGATAGTTTGTACACATAATACATATAAATACCTTATTACCCCGTCAAGGGTATTTAATCATATATCTCTTCGGAAAGCTAAAAGGATAAACACACAATAACCACCTAAAGTCATGCCATAAGAAATGAATGATACAATTATGTTAATATGAAAGGTGAATTTAACTCTCTTAGGGGTATCTAACATCACAAATCTTTGGAATGTTTACATGATAAATATATGATAACCACCTCTATTTACGTGAAATATACAAAACTAAAATTACCCTTCAACTCATAAACATCATATCACGATTACAAAACAACTAACCAATGATAAAAGATATTCATGACATACATAATGTTTTCTTAAATATAAGCATAATGATATACATTTAACCTATTTTACTAAACCTTTAACCTTCATTCACTATTTCTAGTAAAATATCACCAAATTACATAGATTGCATACAAAGGATGCAATTATATGCATAATCTTGTAAGGATATAAGGTTTTTCAACATAAATGCTTACAATAACCACAAAGTTGAACATTTTATCAAACTAGAACAACACACATAATAATTGAAGAATAATCAAGTTCCATCATAACATCAACATAACAACACTAAAAATCATGTACAAGTTGTTAAATCATGCTAAGTTTCATCTCATCCAAGTGATAATAAGAGTTTACCCTATGGGGCTTACAAAAATCACATGCAAACTCAAGAACTTGAAAGAACTAATAGTAGATCTAGAAGAATTCAAACTGATTTGAGAGGAACTAGGGTGGATGATGTCAGATCATCCTTGAAAGTGTGAAATCTACAATCTTGACCTTCAAAACTCATAAGAGCTCTTGAAATAGATCCAAAATCACCTAAAGGGATAGAGAGGATAGGGTATGAGATAAAATGAAAGTTATGTTAAAATGGGAGTAAATTTAGGTTAAAAATCCAATTCTTTTCCACACATATATGTGTGCAGTTCCCCATAAAATCATGCTTCACAGTCACATGTCCATGTCGAGTGCCTACACGTCCGTTTCAGGAGCTTTTCTTCATAAAATTTTAGTTTTCCTTCAATGTCCACAACAAATCATCAAGTGACCATCGGAGACTACAACATTCAAATACAATACAAATAATTATATAAATAAATAAATTTGTAACAAAATGCTTCAAATGAGGGATAATTTGTCTTGTTAAAATGTATATTTATTCACATATCAATATTAAATATAATTAAACAATATTCAAATAATAATTATTATATATAACACGTTGATGGAAATAATTAAAAAATAAATTACGGTATACAAAAGATCATGTGAAAGTGTCTATATATATATGTGTGTGTAACTGTAAAAATACAAAAGCCTTAGTAAAAGTTGAAAATTTTAAAGAAAACATCCTTTTATGTTTGAAATTACATAATATTCATTTAGAAATCAAAATATCAAATGTCTGTGACTTAATGTAACACCTAAAGTTTTCGATAATACCCTATTAAAGAAAATAAAAAGGGGGACACCTTTAAGTTCTAAAAGAAAGCAGAGATTGAAAATGGGCAAATGAAAGTTCAATGCTTTAAAGCTCTTTATAAATAGAAAGGTGGTTGCCCTACGTTACTTTCTTGCATTTCAAGATTGCCAAAAAGAGGTAGAGAGAAACTAGTGGTAATAGATAAAGAAATTCAAGATCCAAGCAAGGATAATGGCTTTCTTGTGTTATATGGTCGATGTAAGCTAGATCTATGTTTATTGGATATTTATACACCATTTTGAGTTGATACCTTTATGGGTGGTTGTGTAGACCTTGGTTCATACTCTTTGGTCAGGGTATTATTAAAGTTTTACACGGAAGCTGGATCTATGTTTATTGGATGTTTATACATCATTTTGAGTTGACACCCTAATGATTTAATAAAGTATAAAAGTGACATTTTTTACGTTTTACAAAGTTGATATGAAGAACAGTGATTTTGCATGGATCCCAGATTAGGGTATGTGATAGTAATTATGTTAAAGAAAATCATAAAATGTATAGGCTGACCCGAGTGAACTATCACCACTTGCATTAGCAAATGTCATCCGCATTAATCATTAGAATTACTAAGTGTTTTGATATGGATGAGTACTGGTGTCCGCATTAACTCCTATGAAAATGGGATATTGCTCCATCTTGATTATGTTTGATGCTAAAGAAGTCATAGTTCATCCACATTGCCATACTGTTACATGCATCACCTATAGTGTCTGCAATGATTACTTATATTTACCTAAGTGTGACCTGATGCAGATGGACATATAGTTCATCCGCATTGACCCAAATGTTTCCTATATTGATTTAGTAAAGTCATCCACATAATCCAAGTTAAGGTTATCCATATTGTTTTTACTAATCCAAATTGATCAAGTTTTCCTGCATCACCGAATTTACTACTACCCACATTGGCTTAGTCATTAGAATTTAGTTAGTCATCTACATTACCCATATCACTATTACCTGTATTGATGTAACTTATTTGTAGTAAGCCATACTTGTTATAGATAGATGATAGATACTAATATGATGTAAAGTTTGTAGTACTTATGGAACTACATATATGGATTAGAACCACTGTGTAAGCCCACGTAACTCGTACCAAGAAATTGTTTGCGCTACCTCGATGGGTTGCTTATCCTAGAATTCACTAATTTGTTTTCACTTGACGAGTTGTTCATCTAGGAAAAATATGTTTTGGTAGAGGAGGTTTTCATCCCCCCTATAAGGAAGGCTTTGTTTTCTCCCTCGACCGATGTCGGACTTATATATCCACCCCCTTTATGGAGCCTAGCGTCCTTGCTGGCACACCGAACCGGTATCTATAATAGCCCACAAAAGTTGTACCAATACATTTTCTGCTTTGCCCACGTAAGTCACCCGGCGAGTTGTTTGCCCAGGCAAAACATGTCTAGGTAGAGGAGATTTCCATCCCTTATAAGAAAGGCTTATTTCTCCACCTTAACAGATGTGACACTTACATATTCTATACCAACCTACATAAACCGTACCAAGATATTGTTCGTTTTACCCCAATGGGTTCTTATCTATTAACTCACGAATTTGTTTTCACCCAACAAATTCTGCACCCAAATAAAACATGCCTTGGTAGATGAGGTGTCCACCCTTTTATTTGGAAGGTTTCATTCTTTCACTCAACTGATGTGAGATTTACATCTTTACCCCTCGTACGAAGCTTAGCATCGTTGCTGGCACATTAGCTTGATCCCTGTATTTGAAACCATCATCATCAGCCTATGTAAACCGTACCAAGGAAACGATAGTTGTCTGCGATGGAGCCCACTAGGACAAAATGGTATAAAAACCTCCTAAACTTGCTTTTCTATATTTTCACTCTATCACTCCTGGTACTCTTTTTTTCTCTCTAAAAAATCTCAACTCTCTCTCTACAGTTGGCTTTTTTAAAAGCCCGATGTGACTAATGAAATGAGTGTTGCATTCATTGTGTTTGGTTTGGCTTAGAAACAAGCTTGGGACCTGGGTTTTCTTGGTAAGCCTCAAATCCTTATGAATATGAGAATAGTTGCATATGTGTGAGAATATGATGACTGAAAACCCATTTCACTAATAGATTACACGATGGTGGAACCATGGTTATTAAAAGTTGGTTAAGAATCAAGATCTCTCGTGGTAAGGCTCTAAAACCTATGCATTATCCATCTGTAATGCCCGGAATAATGTCTAAGCGAGCCAAATAATAATAATAGGCTTAGACGAGACCATATAATGAAAATAAGATGGATATGGGTTATAGACCGAGTTAACTCTTCGGGTTATGAGTTTGACAAGTTTAAGGTCCTGGAGCGCCTGGTATATATAAACGGATCAGCTTGACCAACTCTCATTTGCAACTTAACACTCTAGTTCTAGAAAGAGAGAGTAGAAAGAGAAAGTAGAGAGAATTAAAGATTCAAGGCTCGGTTGATCTCGGGATTGAAGATCGGTGTTTGTGGGCATCCAAACAAGAAAACACCAATAGGTAAGAACATCATTTAATTGTTGATTTTGATGTAAACCTATATCTAGGGCTTGGGTTTTTGAAAGTGGCAAAGATTCGCCCAAAACTCACGTTTTTGTGTAAGAAAACATGTAAGAAGCTTAGTTATAGCTTATCAGGTGATAAACCAAGGTTTTGGATGTAAAAGATTGACTTTTTGGGTCAAAAATGGGTTGGTTCGTATTTTCAGCCCGTTCTGCGAAATAGGGTTCATCCAGCGAAACTATGTAGTCGTCCAGCGAAATTGTGGATCTTTTTGCGAAACTATAGTTTCGCAGGTAGATTCGCAAGGTTGATTTTCCAACGAAAGTTGTGCGAAACAGGCAGCGAAGATGCTAGCGAAACTGCCAGCGAAACTGCTGGCGAAACTAGCAGCGAAACTGCTGGCGAAATTAGCAGCGAAATTAGGCAGAAATTAACTCCTTTGAGTGTTAACTTATCTGCAGGCTGTGTAGTGTAACCCTTATCTTGAAAGCTTGATTGAGGAGCTACTCACTGAGTCTAGGTGAGTTCTAGATCTCATATTTAAAGGTTTTGAACTAGTTTGGGGCTGGAAATGCATACTAAATATACGATCTAAATGACCATGATTTTAAGAGGTTGTAAGAGGAAGATCAGTTTTTCTATGACAAAATGCGCTATATAAAAGTGTTAAAATAAAACATTTTCACGCTGACCTAGCAGCGCGACCCCAGCCAGGGGCGTTGTCCCTTGGACCCCACTAGGGGCTGCTACCCCTTGGACCCCGCTGTCAGGGGTTGTCGCCCCCGAACCCCTGTTGTCTCGCTGTAAGGCCCCGTTCCCGGGACGCTTACAGCTGGTGATTCATCGCACGTAAAACATATACTTTACATTTATTCATCAAAGCATTGTAGCGGAAAACATAAAACACATGGCATTTCATTTCATCCTAAAAACTTTTGCAAAATAATGCATCATTTGTAGGTTACAAAATTATATCATTGTATTACATCACAAAAGCCTTAATTAAATGGATGCCATCCAAAAAGGCTGAGTAGCCGCCTCGTGCCATCCTCAGCAAACACTTACCTGCCAACTGAAAACGTATAAAAGTCAGCGTCACCGAGTGAGTTCTAGTTTTATAATAAAACATACATAAAATCGTTATTTATTTCTTTACAGAGACCATACTATACGTTTCGTTCGTTCGTGATCATACATCATACGTACATACATATAACATAGTTATTATCTTTTATTACGTTTGTTAACCTTCGTTCATTCATTACATCTTATGACATGTACAATACCCCGAACATTGTGCACGAAGCTGGTTACTGGGCCTGAGGTCTATCATAGACCCCGAACATTGTGCACGAAGCTGACTCCAGTACCTGAGGTAAGTACATTCACCGTTCATCTTTTCGTTTCATTCCGGATCAATGCCACATGCTATACCCCGAACATTGTGCACGAAGCTGGTTACTGGGCCTGAGGTCTTTCATAGACCCCGAACATTATGCACGAAGCTGACTCCGGTACCTGGGGCAAGCGGCAAGGATCCCATACATGTGGTCAATCACAAGGATTGGACCCCAGTGTGCATCCTTCTGGGGTAGCTAACCCGCACACAGTTGAGCTAACACCCTTCATTGGGTGTGAACCTCCATACATTTGCTTGCAAGACTTTTTACGTTCATTCATTCGTTAATGCATGCATTCATTCATCATGTTCATCTTTCATTATCTTTCATTTTACGTTACATAATACTTTCGGTTCATTCATTAACATAACACCTAAAGCCATGGAAAGATAAACATTCATCATCATAGGAACATAACATAACATACCATACATACATCATCACAGGGCATCATACATACATAACATACATCATGCATATTCATGCAACATCATCATCATCATCATCATCATCATCATCATCATACATGCCCATCATACCATCTATGACCCCAAAAGTCAACTTACAATCCCCCGAGAATTTTCCAAGTCAAAGCCTACTTTACACATTTTCCCCAAAAATCAGAAAATTATTCTAAGTCCTGGCGCATGGGCACTATGCAGGCGCATGGACACTATTCAGGCGCATGGACACTATTCAGGCGCATGGGGAACACTTAGACGCATGGGTCACTTTTAGGCTCATGGGGACTTCTGGATGTCTGAACACTTAGTAAATTCCAGCCCAATCTAGGCGCATGGATACTATTCGGACGCATGAACACTTAGGCGCATGGGCCACTTGGGCGCATGGGCGCTATTGGGGTGCATGGCCCTACCCTTAGTCATCCGATTAACATTTCTAGGCGCATGGGCCACTGTTCAGGCGCATGAGCAGAACTTAAACATTTCTAAGGTAAATTTTGGGCGCATGAGTTACTGTTTAGGCGCATGGCTTACACTTAATTCTTTCTAAGGCACTTTCAGACGTATGAACGCTTATCTAGGCACATGAGCATTCTGTAAAACATGTTTCTAGGATATTTTCCATCCTAATCATCGAACCCATATGTTCTAAGCATAATGTGGCTATTCTAAACATGAGTAGCCTACAAACCATCCAGAACTGACATCCAACACACATATTACATACGGGTAATCACATAAACTTTGTAAAATCATTTTAATACGTTTTCAGCCCCAAAGATAGTTTAAAACATGTAAAAACCGGGGTCTAGAACTCACCTGGTGCAACTTGGGTGTTCTTCCTTTTAACCCGCTTGCAAAGTGTTCAAAACACCTAGAAATAACACCAAACACACACACACCCGAGCACAAACACAGCCCATAAGCATACAAACACATAACCGGGATAAAACCCAACATAAAAGCATAAAAACCTCGAATTCTTACCTTGAATTCGACTTCCCTTCTTCTTCTTATCTTCAACCGAGAGTTTTTCTCTGCTCTCTCTCTCAAAAATCGAGACAAATGGTGAAGTGAGGTGAGGGTGGGCGGCCATACTCCCTTTACACTAACTTTTGAAAGTTTTGTCCTTTTTGGACACTTTTAGTCCCTCCACTTGGACTTTATTGCCTTTCTTGCTTTTATTCTTTATATCTTGATTTGTAAAAATAGCCGGGTGTTACACCTGCAGAGGGTCAGTTATGTTTGATGATTACTTATGCTTATGGTGCATATGTATATGTTGTGCGATGCATGATGTTTACGATGCATGATGTTTATGATGATGTATGATTGATGCTATGTATGATGAAGCTGATGTATGTTGATTATGTATGCTATGTATGTTATGTATGATATGTTTTCTTATGTTCCTTACTACATATTATGATGTGACTTTATGTGGTGTGATTATGATAATGAATATAAAGTATTATTTTAACAAAGTGAAAGATTTAAGATAATGAAAGTGGAACATAATGAATGAACAAATGGAAAGCCTTGCAACAAATGAAAAGAGGTTCACAACTCATTGAGAGTTGTTAGCTCAACTGTGTGTTACATCGTGTGATTTTGGCTAACTCATAAGGGTTCATACACACAGTAGGAGTCAGTCTAGGTGACTACTCCATTACGTGCGATTTTATGATTACTGTGTATACAGCGTGTGATTTTGGCTAACCCATACGAGTTCACACACACAGGGGGAGTCAGTCCTAGTGACTACTCCATACGTGCGATATGGGGTCCTTATCGCTTAACTCTAGATGAATTGCTTGGTGCTCTAGAGGGGGGTTAAGCACATGACAGGACCTAGATAGAAGTGAAAGATAATAAATGTACGAAAAGTGCGATAAGTATGCAATGTGCGAAACGTGTGATATGTACGAAATGAATGATGATGAAGATAATAATTATTACCTTGATGTACGTATGATGTGTGATCATGTGCGATAGCAAAGAAAATGTTTTAATGAATGAAAGGTAATACAAATTTTTATAAAATTAGAACTCACTCAGCAACACTGACTTTTTTGCATTTTCCAGTTAGCAGGTGAGCATTGCTAAGGATGGTGCGGGGCAGCTACTTGGCATTTTTGGATGGCATCCATTTGATAGAAATATGATGTTTTTGTGATGTAATGTAAATGATAGTATTTTGTAACAGTTAACTATATTGTATTGTTTTGCAAAAGCAGTCATTAATTTATGAAATGGATTTTTATGTATTCTGCTGCAATATTTTAGCAAATCTAAATGTATATTTTATGTTTTATGTGCAATGATTAACCAGCTGTAAACGTCTCGAGATCGGGGCCTTACACCATCATAGAGAATTATTTTGGTAAACCGAGGTTTATGGAAAGAACCAAACTAGTAAATAGTTGTTAGGATGCATATTGTTATTATGGTATAGAAATGACCATGTTTTGATAAAACGGACTTGTCACAAAACAAAGTGTAAAACACATGTGTCTTAACCTCGTGGTTAACACAGAGAAAATACATATTAAGGACTTTGGATAGTGATAAGATAAATATGTCTAGGCATTGTGTTAGGTATATGCGTGAACCCTAGCTCTTCGATGAGGGGAATGATAACATGATGTTGTGGAAAACCCTAGCCTGAGATCATTGACATGACTAGGTCCGATCAAATAAGATTAAATCGGGTGGGAATCCTAAGGGTTTTCATGTGAAAGTTATGTTAACTTGACATGTGTATTTGTATGATATAAGATTGTAAACGCTCGCCATCCAGTGTGTGAGGACACGCTCAGGAAGCTTATCATCGTGAGTTTAACCACTACCTTTTTTCTTAAATGTTTTGGGGTGCATCCAAGCTTGTAAAAAAATTGATATAAATGTTTTGAAAGTGTGTGAAGAAGTAAAACAATGAGTAGACCTAGGTTGCTATGGTCTAGGTACGTCCAGACCAATAATGATCAATAGGAATGGGTAAATCATAAAGGTAAAGAGAGGGTAACAGGAATGTGGTAAATCCATTCCATTTATTGATCCAAATCAACCCATATATGGGTAAATGAGTGAAATAATAATATGGTATCCTCAGGTCTCTTTAAACTGTACAGTTTTAGTCTTGTAAATATGTTATCTGCATAGCTAGATCAAACCTTAAGGCATATGCATGCTTAGTTTAATATAATTAAGTATGGAAGCCACACTCTATAGTGAATACTTAATCTAAGGCAACAACCGAGATTATGTATAGGATTAAACTGGTTTGAGGCCACAACGGAGACTATGGATAGGACTAGGGGATAATGATAGTCTGAGTCCATGACAGAGATCTATGGAGAGGACTGGGGCCAACCTAAGGCCACAACAAAGTTTATGGATAGGGTTGAGTGGATTTGATAATGAGGGATTTGGTCGGCTGGTGTGCCAATACCTACCCTCTCATTAATATATATATATATATATATATATATATATAATATATATATATTATATATATATATATATATGCCTAGAGGGCCATAAACATAGTTAAAAATAATGCTCACTGATCGGCTTCAATATAGATTTGATTTGTTAATATTTAATTGTGCACTTGGTCATATTGCTTAACTGCTTTAAAGTCATTGCTAATGACTCATCAAGAACATTTTTAGTTATGTGTTTAGCTCATGATCCAAGAGTAGGAAATACCAGGAGGCAATAAGCTAGGTCAGGGAGACTTAGTAGTATAAGCTGAACAAAAAATCCTCATGTAAAAAATAATGACTGGATTTAACCTACCTAGGATAGTGTATATGTATTATGTTTATGATTGTAAACAAGAAGTACACGTGGATTTGTGTTAGCTACTAAGTTTTAAATTTAGTGTAGTTTTGTGGTGTGTCATACTTTCTCTGTGTTGTTGTTAAAACGTGAATTGATCGGATGTGAAAGTGGTCAACTTGTTTTTTTGTGTAGGTCATACTAGAATTGAACAATTAAAAACTTAAGATGTAACAATAAAAAACTTGAAGATGTAACATAGTAGTGGTGGATTAAAGAGAACTTAAGAATGTAACAAAGATGATCAACTAAGAATTAATAGATACTCAAACGTTATTCAATAGCCATCATGTATTGCATTTACCTACCCCCTACATACTTTAGACTTCATAGATGAATAATCTATAAAGCCCTTGGGGAAGCACTCTAGATTTCTAGAAGAGTCATTATGACTAACCAAAACTACAAATGAAGGTCATGCTCTATTTATAGTGTTACATGCCCAAAACCATAGACACAATAATACATCAAATAATGATAAATAATAATAATAAATAATAAATAATAATAAATAATAATAATACAATAATGTCACATCATTTGGTTTGATCTTCGGGTCTTTGGGTCATTCGTAGTCTTCACAATCTTGTACATTTGTGGCCCACGCGATTAGTCATTGACTCCTATCAACAAATAAATTTTACTTTAATGTTTAATCATCTAAACCAAATTAATTTTTGGGTTTGAATTTCTCAAACTCAACAGTTATGTTGTGTGATTGATACAACAAGTTGCACCCGTTGATTAGGGTGTGACAGTTTCCTCCCTTATAAGTAAGCTTTTGTTCTCCTTCTCAATCGATGTGAGACTTACATATGGAGATGTATGTCCTACATTGGTTGAAGGGAAGAACAAACCATTTCTTATAAGGGAATGGAAACCTCCTCTACCAAGACATGTTTTAGCTAGGTTAACAACTCATCGGGTGATAATACATCTATGTGTTCCTATATGGACAATCCGTGTTTTGCTTGAGTAAGTCCCATATTGATTAGAAGGGACAACAAAGCCTTCCTTATAAGAGGGTAGAAACCTCTTCTACCAATACGTGTTTTGCTTGAGTGAACAACTCGTTCATTTAAAACAAATCCGTGAGTTCCTCGATGGGCAACCCATCGAGGCAAAATGAACAATATCTTGGTATGGTTTTCGTGGGTTGTTACAACCATAGATAACATGATACTTTTAGGAATGTGATGATAATGTTTTATGTATGATGAATTTTAAAGTATAAACAAGGTTATGATTAGGTATTAATGAATGAGAAAGTTTGAAAGAAGAATTACTGCTATGATAAAGTCATAATGAAATATAGGGCCAACTCAAATGAATTGGAGGCCCCAAGTAAACTAAAATTTTAGGGTCCTTCTTGTGTAATTTTTTTTATTTTTAGATTGTAACATCTATCCATTTTGGAAAATAGAAACCCAAACCGAATCTGTTTGGGTCAATTTTAGAAATCAAATTTATTAGTTAGCAATTAAATATATTTTAATCTTTCAAATACAATATTAATACTATTTATTCAACTCTTATTTATTAAATCATTTAACCAATTCATAGTAATTTCATTATTTATAAAATAAAGTATTATAAATTTATGAAGTTTAGTTATCATTTATGAGTTTTAATTACACAATTAGAAATAAATTGTAAATTCCTTATAAAAATTTAGAAATGTTATAAAAAATTTATATAATAGAGGAAACAATTTATTTAAACTATTAAAGTAGGGTTATAATAAGTTTGAGTAATAAATATAAATTTTAAAACTTAAATAACAATAGGTTTTAAAGTTTGGCATAAAATAATAAACTTCCAAAACTTCAGAAACCAAATGTTCAACTTTATTTTAAAACCCAAACCAACCCCCCTTTCTCGTCATTTCCCCTGTGTCCGGCCAACACCTCAAGCGACCTCCTCATATCCAAAACACCGATTTTAATGCAAATTAACCGTTCTAATACCCTCGGTTGTGCTATTTGAACTTAACACCCATTGTAATTTTTTTAATGTACTTGTTCAAAACTCTAATCGAAACCAAAATGTCACATTCAAAACCAAATTTGTTTCACTTCGACCATTAACACCATCAATCGAATTAATTGATAAAAAATGCTTCCGTGGGAGTTTCGAATTCAAGCATATCAACCATACTGTTAACATCATGTAATTATAATACTCAAAACACTCGAAACAAACTCATAACTCGAAACACCTCTTCTGGAGAACTTAAACCCAAATTGAGTGATGGCTTTTACTTATCATCACTATTAGAAGCTTCTGTTACCGCGAATTTGATTTTAATCATCATTACCTTCTTGAACCGAATCCAACTCAGTCGCAACTTGTTCTCTTTCTTTTATCACCAAAAGACTTCAATCCAAGTAAGTTACTTACACTAATATACTCGGTTTCACTTAGGGATCAAAAGCACTAAGCTTGATTTCACTAAATTTCACGAATTGATGTTCAATTTGATCAAAATTAAATCTAGGGTTCTTGAGTAATTTAGGGGATTTTGTGATTAATGGTTTTAAACATTTTAAGGGTGCTTTTAACCAGATTTGGGCTACTAGCCCAACCGGTTAACACTTTACACTTTTAAACCACAGGTCTGGGGTTCAAACCTAGCCTCCATCATTTATTTTTTAAATCAATTTTATATATTTTAAATTTCAGAAGCTATATTAAAATGTTATTAAATCAGAATAAAAATTATTTTGTTAACTAAAATACTTCAAAAACTATTAAATTAATTTTTAGACATTTTAAAACTTAAAATTTTCAAATTTAATTACTTTAAAGAATAACGAAGGTTATAAAAAATTATTAACTCCTTGATGTGATTTAAATGTTATAAAACTATTATTAGCTCAAACTTAGATTATTTTAAAACATTTTAAATCTACAACTACTTTAAATAATTTATTATTCAAATAATTACTTAAATAATTATTTAAATAATTATTTATTCAATTATTCATTTAACCATAATGTCATGAATTAGTTATTAAATTAATTATTTTTTTTCACACGTTATACTTGATCTTTATTAAATCAATTATTATAAATTAAATTATATTAATCATTCATTATCGTTCTTAATCTTAATTGATTTATTCCATTGTTGTTGAATCAAAATATAATCGATTACATTATATTATTTGACTTAATTATTAAAACCCTCAAATTCTAATTGAAGTCATTAATCATGACTTTATTCTAATTCTGAAATATCAACCTTTAGGTTGAATCGTAAAAGAATCATTGGAGAATCTTATTTTCTTATTATTATTCAAAAGTGCACCTTATATATCATGGGAGTTTTCCATGTGAGTTTTTCGTGCTCCTTTTTACTTTATTTCACATCTTTTGGGGTGAAACATATTAATCTTATAAACTTACACTTGTAACCAATCATTAACTATTGCTAGACTAGCAATTCGTTTATAAACTTGTAATGCACTAGCAATTCGTTTATAAACTTGTCATGGTTAGTTGAAATATTTGTGAGCCTTATATAATAGTCATCTTGTAAAAACAATCATTAACTATTGCTAGCCTAATGACATCATAGATCTATGGGCTTGACAAGCCTATTTGGTGCTAAATCCGAGGTTATTGCCGACTCCTGATGATGTATGCTTGTTCATCATGGAAACCAAGTACACTTAGCTAATCGTTATAACTTATAGTGGATATCTTTGTCAAGGTTTGATTGTATCATTATGCTATCTATATTCTTGCAATATTTTTTAACCTATGACATGAATTGAATCTTAAAAGTTGTTTTTATGAGTATGTACAAATTCATGGGAACTCGCCAACATTATATATTGACCTTATTTTTAATATGTTTCAGGATTGTTATTTTGAGGACTTCTTCATGCTCATATAGGACTTGAACTTAGTTTAATTAAATAATTTATGTTGTTGTTTAAATTTTTGTTGTATTGTAATGACTTAGTTGTCTAGTATTATTCAATGAAAAATGGCATTTAATATTATTTCAACTTATTTAATTCCATGAGCTATAGACAATCGTTTCATATTCGTCCGCCCTGATGATTCCGCCGTTGGTCGGGGTGTGACATAGATACACCACATTCACACTTTTGATTTTGGTTTAACATTTAGATCACTTTTTTTAAGGTTTATCACACTAAGGTAACTCTAAAACAAATATGGGTAGTCAATTCGTAATAATCAAACAAGCATGAAATAGTATACTAGTTGCAACATTAGTATTGGTCACTAAACACTTGTTTTCTCTCAAACTCACTTAATCACACTCGTTTAGATGATACATAATCCTTCTAAGAGTTGATAATATGTAACACCCGGTCATTTATTTATTTTGAAGCCGACGAAGGAAGAAAAAGAAATAAAGTCCAAAGTCGAGGGACCGAACTGCCAACGAAAGAAAGATGGGTAAGTGATGGTATATAAAGGGAGAGGGTAGCCCTTACCCTCTCCCCACACTCATATTTCAGCGAAACAAGAGAGGAGAAGAGAGAAAGGAAGAAAAGAGGAAGAAGTGTTGGTTTGGGTTGGTTCGAGTGACTAAAATCATTAAGAAGCGGGTCAAATCGAAGTTCTTCTCGTTGTGGTCAATTGTGTGAGTTCTAGGACCCCTCCTTTAAACGTTTTTGAATGATTTGGGGCTGGAACACATCTGAAAATTTGGGTTTTTGAGTGTGTGTATGTTGACCTGTTTGTGTATGTGTATGTGTGTGTATGATGTGTTTGAGCCTTGTTTGTGAGCTTGTGTGTTCTTGAATGGTGTTGTGGTATGCATCCCTAAGGTTTAGGATGGTCGATTTGGGCTTAGAATGGGTTTAGATGAGCTTGGAGGTCGAAAATGGCAGATTGGGTTCGGGATGAACTACATTCTGCACCAGCTAGGGCTAGGCGACCGAATGGAGGCCATACGGCCGAATGAGGTGCGAATGGGGTTCATTCGCACAATTGGGCCAGTTGCATGGGGAGTCATGCGATTGAGGGTCCAGTCGCATAAGTGCTCATCCGCATTAGTTCCATTCACATGAGGTCCATCCGTATTAAGTCCATTCGTACGATTGGGTGTTCATTCGCATGAGTGTTCATCCGCATTGGTTCATTCGCATGATGTTCAGTCGCATGGAGGCCATACGACTGAAGGGTGTCCATACGCCTGAATAGGGCTGTTGCACCCGAGGAGAAGTGTAGTTTAAGTTTTGACTTTCGGGGGAAAGTGCAGATGTAAGTTTTGACGTAAAGGTTCCCGTAAGAGCTTGTAAGGTGATGGTTGAGGCCTTAGAGAGTATGTTGGGCATGATGATGATGATGTTGCATGATTATGCATGTTATGTATGTATGATGTTGCCCAATATGATGATGATGACTGTGTATGATATGTTCCTTATTATGATGTATGTTTATCTTTCCTATGGCTTTACGTTGAATGCGAATGAAAGAATGAAGTATTATGTAACGTAAAGTGAAAGATAATGAAAGAGGAACCTGAAGTAAGAATGCATGCATTAATGAATGATGAAAGTGATGAAAGCCTTGCAAGCACTGTATGTCGGGACACGCCATTAAGGTGTTAGCCCAACGGTGTGCGGGTTCGCTACCCCGGGAGGATGCACATCGAGGTCTTTCTTTGTGATCTACCATATGTATGAACCATTGTTGCGTGCCTTAGGTACTGTGACCATTTGGTGCCGAGCACCACCGACGAAGGTCTTTTATGGGCTTAGGTCCAGTACCACGAGACTGAAGGGTATAGCATATGACAGTGGTATACCTGAACTTTACCTTAGGTATTGTGACCATTTGGTGCCGAGCACCACCGATGAAGGTCTTTTATAGGCTTAGCTCCAGTATCACGAGAATGAAGGGTAGAGTTCATGGTGATGAAGAAAGGAAAAGATGTAATGATGAACGAACGAATGAAAGTAAGAATGAATGAATGAACAGAAGTTAACGAACGATGAAGATAATAATTATTATCTATGTGTACGTATGATGTATGATCGCATGAAAGAAAAGAACGGTTTTAACGAAAGAAAAGTATGTTTTATTTTATAAAACTAGAACTCACTCAGCAACACTGACTTTGATGTGTTTCCAGTTGGCAGGTAATGATTGCTGAGGATGGCACGAGGTGGCTACTCAGCTCTTTTGGGATGGCATCCATTTATATAACGCTTTTGTGATGTAATGCAACAATGTATTTTGTAACTGATTAACGATGTATTATTTTGCAAAAGCTACTATATTGAAATGAAATGTCATTTTAAATGTTTCCGCTGCGATGCTTTATGAAATACAATATAATTATATGTTTTATGTGCGATGAGAATTCAGTTGTAAGCGTTTCGGGAATGGGGCCTTACAAGTTGGTATCAGAGCCAAAGTTTAAGTGAAATGGGTAAATTTCAAAATAAACCTTAACTTAAACTGAGAATGGGATGGAAAGGGAAGGGATGCCAATAAGAGTAGCTGCATGCCATCAGGTATTTTCGTATAGTTAACCGATATTATGTGCGCATGTGATGTGTTATGTGTTGTTTGTGGATTTAAATACTGATATAGTCAGGATAGGTAATGCTCGGGGTGTGAAGAGTAAGTAAGTGGCTAATCATAACTGGCCACTGTAATTAGGGACTTACTATACTTGACATAAACCGAGTTATTCCCTTGAATGACCGTGTTGGTGTTTGAATCTTTCAGTGTGCGTGTGAATGGTCGGTGGTAGATCTTCGAAAGCCTCTCGTGGTGGAGGTCACGGTGCTGAACCGCGTCCCAAGAGAGGGAGACCCAGAGTTAAGAAGGTGGTTCATGAAGAACCAGAGACCCCTCATCCGGGGGTGGCGACGAGAGCACCAATCTGAGAGCCTCAGTAAAGGAGGCTGTTGTGGAAGAAGTTTATCAGGTCATGCAGACAATCTTACCATTTATGGTGACCAAAGTGATTAAGGCAGTACGGGAAGGGGAAAGAAATGAGAGGAATAGGTCCTCGGGAGGACAAGAGCAACCGGAGCCGGAAACAGGTCCCTCGAGGAAGAGGAGGAAGAAGAAGAGCCTGCGCCGGAGGCGGCACGAGGCTGTAACTACGGGGCATTTATGAGATGCAAGCCCCCTACTTTTGATGGAAACGGCATTGCTGCTGCTGCTCACCGGTGGGTGAGGGAAATGGAGGCTGTTCTTGATATCAGCGAGTGCCGGGAGGACCAGAAGGTGAAGTTTGCTACCTATTCATTTGTAGACTCGGCTTTGTGCTAGTAGGACAATATAGTCCAAGCTGAGAGTAGCAGGGCCATCGGGAAGATGAGATGGTCTAAACTGAAGAAGTTGGTGATTGAGGAGTTTTGTCCTCATAAGGAGATGGATAAGGTTGAGCGAGAATTCCTGCAGCTGGAGGCGGGAACGATGACGTACCAACAGTACACCACAAAGTTCAACGAAATGGCATGTCTGGTGCCGGATCAGGTGACACCTCTGTCTCGAAAGATCAAGAGGTATATTCAGGGTTTGCCAGCGGATATTTGCAGGCACATGATCGTTGCCCGCCGAGCACGTTTAGGTCGGCGGTGGATTTAACGGGAAGACTGTATGATGAGAGGACAGTGGTGGTGACTAAAGGTGGCAGGAAGAGTGGAGGTGATCGAAACTGGAATGGGAAGAGGTTTGGTCAGGGTGACGCCTCGACGGGTAATAAGAAGGCACGAGTGGATGACCGCCGTGTGGTCAAATCAAGTGCGGGGTCGAAGGGGTGTGGCAAGTGTGGAAGGGAGCATAGTGGGGAGTGCAGGTTTGGGTTGAACTTGTGCTTCAAATGTGGGAAGGCAGGGCACACGACAAAGGACTATCGCATGGTCTGGTGCTATAACTGTGGTGAAGAGGGTCACATGAGCAGGGATTGTAAGAAGTCGAGGGCTGAGCGTTCCGGGGCGAAGAAGACGGGAGGTGAAGGGCCGAGGGCGAGCGCCAGGGCATTCACGATGACACAGGAGGAAGCTAGGACGGACCTTGATGTCATGTCCGGTACGTTTCTGGTGAACCAAACTTTAGCTTCTGTGTTATTTGATTCGGGTGCCGGTAAAAGTTTTATTTCTGCTACTTTCCGTGCTAAGTTGCCTATTAATAGTAGACGTGTTGATGCGCCCTTTGATGTAGAAACTGCCATAGGTAAGTCTACCAAGATTACGGAAATGATAGAAGACTCTGATATGGAGCTAGAAGGTCATAAGTTTCCTGTTAGACCGTTCGTGATGAGCTTAGGTGGTTTCAATTTGGTTCTTGGAATGGATTGGTTGGTGGACTCCGAGGCGAACATTGTGTGTCGTAAGAAAATGATTCATTTGATAGCGCCTGACGGGAGTTTGGTAACTGTTTATGGGAATCGGGTTACTACGATCCCAAATGTAATCTCAATGGCGGTGGTAGGAAAGTGTATGAGGCATGGATGTAGTGCCTACTTGGCCTATGTAAAGGATGTAGATACGCCAACACCACAACTATCCGATGTACCGGTTCTGTGTGACTTTCCGGACGTGTTCCCAGAAGATTTATCAGGAGTGCCACCCGACCGAGAGATTGAGTTTCAGATTGATCTGATACCGGGTGCCCAACCTGTTGCCAGGGCATCGTATCGGTTGGCTCCGACTGAGATGAAGGAGTTGATGGAGCAGTTGCAAGAGCTGCTTGATAAGGGGTTCATTCGACCGAGTATCTCTCCTTAGGGTGCTCCGGTCTTATTTGTGAAGAAGAAATATGGTATTATGAGGATGTGCATTGACTACCGCGAGCTGAACAAGTTGACGGTGAAGAACCGATACCCCTTACCAAGAATAGATGATTTGTTCGATCAGCTTCAAGGTGCCAGTTGGTTTTCAAGAATAGACCTTCGATCTGGTTACCATCAGTTGAAAGTGAAAGAGCAGGATGTTCCTAAAAGTTTCTTGTCATGTCTTTTGGCTTGACCAATGCGCCAGCTGCTTTTATGGATCTGATGAATCGTGTGTGTCGGCCTAAGTTGGATAAATCATTGATTATGTTTATTGATGATATCCTGATTTATTCGAAGAGCGAGAATGAGCATGCCGGCCACATTCAGGAGGTTTTGGAGACGTTGAGAAAGGAGACGTTGTACGCCAAGTTCTCCAAGTGCACGTTCTGGTTGCGCGAGGTTCAATTCTTGGGTCATATGGTGAATCCTGACGGGATTATGGTGGACCCGGCAAAGGTGGAGGCAGTGATGCAATGGACGTCTCCAAAGACGCCATCCGAGATTCATAGCTTCTTGGGTTCGGCGGGCTACTACAGAAGATTCATCAAAGACTTTTCGAAGATTGCTTCTCCACTAACCAAGTTGACCTGGAAGGATTTGAGGTTTGTATGGGGTCTAGCTCAAGAGAAGGCGTTCGAGGAATTGAAGGCGAAATTGACTCAAGCTCCTATTCTGTCATTACTCGATGGAAGCAAAGATCTGGTGGTTTATTTTGATGCTTCCTACTCGGGGTTGGGGTGCGTGTTAATGCAAAGAGGGAAGGTTATAGTTTATGCATCCCGGCAGTTGAATGTTCATGAGGTCAATTATCCTACTCATGACTTGGAGCTAGCAAAGGTCAATTATCCTACTCATGACTTTGTAACACCTGGTTATTTTAAAAAGACAAGACATGAAGAATAAATGAAAGAAAATCAATAAAGTCCAAGTGAAAGGATTAAAAGTGTCCAAAAGGACAATACTTTCAAAAGTTGGTGTCAAGGTGGGCATGGCCGCCCACCCTCACTTCACATCACCATTTTCTTCGGTTTTAGAGAGAGAGAGCAGAGGAACTCTCGGCTGAAGAAAAGAAGAGAAGAAGAAATCGGATTCAAGGTAAGAATTCGTGGTTTTTAAGTGTTTATGACGGGTTTTATCCCGGTTACATGTTTATGTGCTTATGTGGTGTGTATGTGCTCGGGTGTGTGTGTTTGGTGTTGTTTTTAGGTGTTTGAACTCATTTGCAAGCGAGTTAGAAAGGAAGAAACACCCAAGTTGCATTAGGTGAGTTCTAGACCCTGGTTTTTACTTGTTTTAAACTATCTTTGGGGCTGAAAATGTATTAAAACGATTTTCAAATGTTTATGTATGTTTACCCGTATGTATTATGCATGTTGGATGTTAATTCTTGAATGCATATAGGTTATTCCTATTTAGAATAGCCATGTTAGGCTTAGAACATATGGGTTTGATGATTGGGTTTGAAAACATACTAGAAACATGTTACATAGAAGGTCAATGCGCCTAGATAAGGCTCATGCGCCTGAAAATGCCTTAGAAGGATTTAAGTGTAATCCATGCGCCTGAACAGTAGCCCATGCGCCTAAGATTGCCTTAGAAATGTTTAAGTATAGCCCATGCGCCTGAATAGTGGTCCATGCGCCTAGAAATATTAGTCGGACGACTAAGTGTAGGGCCATGCGCCCCAATAGTGCCCATGCGCCCAAGTGGCTCATGCCCCTAAGTGTCCATGCGTCCGAATAACTCATGCACCTAAGTGTTCGTACGCATGAATAGTGCCCATGCGCCTGAATAGTTCATGTGCCTAAGTGATAAAATGATTAAGTGTTGGCTGATGTGCCTACATAGTGATGAAGCGCCCAAACATGGCTCATGCGCCCAAATAGTGCCAAAGCGCCTAAGCACTTAGAAATTTTTACAGAATTTTTTGGGAGTCTGTGCTTTTAGGGTTTTGATCGAGGTTGACTAGAGCTTATTTATGATGATGTTTCATGCATGGTTATGATTGTTCCTTATTATTATTATTGCTATATTATTATTACTTATAGTATGTGACTTTACGTGGTATGTTATTATTGTAACGTAAAGTATCTTGTAATAATAAAGAGAAAGAGCAATAAAGAAAAGAAGAGGAACATTAATAAAATGTTAACAAGTCTTGCAAGCTTATAGTAGTGACACGACCATGTTGTCGTTAGCACGACCGTGTTGCGGGTTAGCTACCCCATATTGCACACGGGACCAGGACCTTTGCAGCGTGTCCTGGGTGATTCGGTCAGCCTTGCATACAGTATACAACACCCTTTCGAGGGATATAGTTGACCCTTTCGAGGGATACAGTTGACCCTTTCAAGGGATACAGTTGACCCTTTCGAGGAATACAGTTGACCCTTTCGAGGGATATAGTTAACCCTTTCGAGGGATACAGTTGACCTTTTCGAGGGATATAGTTGACCCTTTCGAGGGATATAGATGGCCCATCACCCGTTTTCCCATCGCACATATAGTTAGAGTATTGCTCATTGGTCCATACAGAAAGTGAAAGATAAAGATAAAAGTTTACAGAATAGACAAGGCATACAGTAAAGAGAACGAACAGTATCTGTCCATATAGTTAATGCGTGCTCGCATATACAGTACAGAGTTGTATTTTACAGAAAAGAGTATTTTCATATACAACATATAAAAAGTATTTTATTACTTTTAAACTAGAGCTCACTCAGCAACGCTGACTTTTATACATTTTTAGTTGGCAGGTAATTATTGCTGAGGATGGCACGAGGGTGAAGCTACTCGGCAGGAAAAGAATGACATCCATTCGTGTTTTATGTTGCTGTTGTTTTGTAATGCAGTAAAACAATTCTTTTGTAAACAGTTTATGATGATGTATTGCTTAACAATAGTGTTTTAAATGAAATGAATGGTTTTTGGATAAATTATTTCCGCTGCTTAAGTTTGTATAATTATAATGTTTAATGTTTCAGCTGCTGTGATTGACCAAATGTGAGGTCTTCGGGAACGGGGCCTTACAAGTTGGTATCAAAGCCAAAGTTTAAGAGAATTGGGTTAAATAAACTTTTAAAATCTTAACTTAAACAGAAAATAGGAAAAATGGAGGGATGTCAACCCAAGTAGCTACATGCCATCAGGTATGTCTTTTGTTAATGTTAACTGGTATTATGTGTGCATGCTATTTGATTATGTGCTCTTAGTAGATTTAGATACTGATTAAGTCAGGATAGGAGATGCATGGGGTATGAAGAGTAAAGTAAGTGGCTAATCACAACTGGCCACTGTAATTAAGGACTTACTATACTTGACATAAACTGAGTGTTACCTTGAATGACCGAGTTAGTGTTTGAATCTTATAGTGGGTTAGAAGATGGTCGGTGGTAGACCTTCGAAGGTTTTTTCAGGTGAAGATTGTGGTGGACGTGGTGCTGGACCGCGTGTCACAAGAAGTATGGCTAGGGCTGTTGAGGTAGCACTCAAAGAGCCCGAGATCCATCGCCCGGAAGCCGGTGAAGATAGTGCTAGTCTGAGGACCACGTTGACAGAGGCTGTTGTCGAGGGAGTTCAACGGGCCATGCAGACGATTTATCCGGGTATAGTGACTGAGATGATTAGGATGGTGAAGGAGATGACCGTGATTGAAGTGAACAAGGAGTGCAGCAATGACAAGAACTGCAACGGAAAGCGGGTCGAATGTGGGGGTTACACCCCATATAAAAAGGTTTCCAAGACGGATAACCATTGTGTAGCTTCATCCGGTGCGAGGATAAGGAAGTGTAGCAGATGTGGAAGGGAGCATACCGGTGAGTGCAGGATTGGAATGAATGTATGCTTCAGGTGTGGTAAGCCTGGCCATATCGCTAGAGACTGTAAGAAGCCATGGGACGAGAGTTTTGGCACAATGATGACGACTGGGATTGCGGGGTCGAACAGGTGTGATAAGTGTGGACGCAGGCACCCCGGGAAATGTAGATTGGGGAGCAATGTATGTTTTCGTTGTGGAAGGACCGGACATGTGGCGAAGAATTGCGGTATGGGGAGGTGATATTCTTGTGGTGAAGAAGGTCACGTGAGCAGGGACTGCAAGAAGCTGAGGGCAGAGAGTTCTGGAGTGAAGAAGAAGCCGGAGGAAGGATGGCAGAGAGCAGGTGCCAGAGCTTACACCATGACCTGGGGAGGAAGCCAGAGCTGATCCTGATGTCGTGTCAGGTATGTTTCTAGTAAACCAAACTTGTGCCTCTATATTGTTTGATTCCGGTGCTAGCAGGAGTTTTATTTCCACTACTTTGTGCTAAGTTGCCTGTTAGTAGTAGAAAGGTCAGTGCACCATTCGATGTAGAATCTGCTATTGGTAAGTCCACTAGAATTACTAATGTGATAAAGGACTGTGCCATAGAACTAGAAGGTCATAGGTTTGCTGCTAGGTTACACGTGATACCCCTAGGTGGATTTTATGTAGTACTAGGGATGGACTGGTTAGCAACCTATGAAGCAAACATCATGTGTCGCAAGAAGATGATCCGATTGACAATGCCTAACGGGAATAAGGTGACGGTTTATGGTGATCGCGTCACGACGATCCCGAAGGTGATTTCGATGGCGGTGGCGGGAAAGTGCATGAGGTGTGGATGTAGTGCCTACTTGGCCTACGTAAAAGATGTGGACGTGCCAACACCACAACTATCAGAAGTACCAGTGGTGTGCGACTTTCCGGACGTATTCCCGGAAGACTTACCCGGCGTGCCACCGGATCGTGCGATTGAGTTTCAAATTGATTTGATACCCGGTGCTCAACCCGTTGCCAAAGCACCGTATTGGTTAGCTCCGACAGAAATGAAAGAACTAATGGAGCAGTTGCAAGAGCTGCTCGATAAGGGGTTCATTAGACCGAGTATCTCTCCCTGGGGTGCTCCGGTCCTGTTTGTGAAGAAGAAAGATAGTAGTATGAGGATGTGCATTGACTACCGAGAGCTGAACAAATTGACGGTGAAGAACTGATACCCCCTACCAAGAATAGATGATCTATTTGACCAACTCCAAGGTGGCAGTTGGTTTTCAAGGATAGATCTTCGATCTGGTTACCATCAGCTGAAGGTGAAGGAGCAGGATATCTCTAAAATAGCTTTTTGCACGCGCTACGGTCACTATGAATTCCTTGTTATGTCATTTGGTCTGACCAATGTGCTAGTTGCTTTTATGGACTTGATGAATCGAGTGTGTCGAACAATGTTAGATAAATTAGTGATTGTATTTATTGATGATATCCCGATTTATTCGAAGAGCGAGGAGGAGCATGTCGATCACATTCGAGAGGTGTTGGGGACGTTGAGAAGGGAGAAATTGTATGCGAAATTCTCCAAGTGCGCATTCTGGTTGCGGGAAGTTCAATTCTTAGGTGACGTAATAAATCCTGAGGGGATTATGGTAGACCCTGCTAAGGTGGAGGCTGTGACGCAATGGAAATCTCCAAAGACGCCATCCTAGATTCGTAGTTTCTTAGGGTTGGCGGGGTATCATCGAAGGTTCATTCAGGACTTTTCCAAGATCGCTTCTCCACTGACCAAGTTGACCCGAAAGGATGTAAAGTTTATATGGGGTCAAGCCCAAGAACAGGCATTCGAGGAGTTAAAGGTGAGGCTGACTCAAGCTCCAGTCTTGTCATTACCCGAAGGAAACGAGGATTTGGTGGTATATTCAGATGCTTCTTACTGGGGGTTGGGGTGTGTATTAATGCAGGAGGAAAGGTTATAGCCTATGCATCCCGACAGTTGAAAGTTCATGAGGTCAACTACCCTACTCATGACTTGGAGCTAGCAGCCGTGGTCTTTGCACTAAAGATTTGGAGGCACTACCTGTACGGGACGAAGTGCACCATTTTCACTGACCATAAGAGCTTGAAGTACTTCTTCGAGCAGAAGGATCTGAACATGAGGCAGAGGCAATGGTTGGAGCTTATAAAGGATTATGATAGCGAGATCCATTACCATCCGGGCAAAGCCAACGTGGTGGCTGATTCTCTTAGCTGAAAGGAGAGGTCCGAGCTGATTCGGGTGAAAGCATACCAACTGATCATGACCTCTGATGTAATGAAGAAAGTCAAGGAGTTTTAATATGAGGCATTAAAAGAAGATCATCTACACTCTGAAAGAATGAGAGGTCTGATTGGGGAATTGGGTGAAAACACACTTGGTGTTAAAACTCGATTTGGACAGGTGTGGATTCCTCGTTTCGGGGATCTACATGTGAGGATTTTGGATGAAGCTCACAAGACTCGATACTCCATTCATCCTGGTGTCACAAAGATGTATCAAGATATGAAGAAAGATTATTGGTGGCCGGGTATGAAGCGTGACATGGTGGAGTATGTGAGTAAGTGCCTTACTTGTTTGCAAGTGAAGGCTGAACATCAAAAGCCGTATGGGAAGATCCAACCCTTGGATATACCGGAACGGAAGTGGGAGCACATCACCATGGATTTCATTACGAAGCTACCACGTACTCCGAAAGGGTACGATGCCATATGGGTGATTGTTAACCATTTGACGAAGAGTGCCCACTTCCTACCGATCCGCGAGACATATTTATTCGAGAGGTTGGCTGCCCTGTTCATCAAGGAGATTGTAACTCATTATGGTATGCCGGTGTCCATTGTGTCTGATCGTGACACCCGGTTCGCATCTAAATTCTGGAAGAAATTCCATGATGCTATGGGGACGAGGTTACATATTAGCATGGCCTATCATCCCCAAACTAATGGTCAGTCAGAAAGGACCATTCAAACATTGGAAGACATGCTTCGGGCATGTGTGATTGATTTTTGGGGGAGTTGGGATGGCCACTTACCGATAGCTGAATTCTCGTACAACAATAGCTATCATGCCAGCATTGGCATGCCACCATACGAGATGATATACGGTAGGAGATGCAGAACACCCGTTTGTTGGGGTGATATTGGTCAAAAGGAATTGGGGAGTGTCGAGGTAATCGAGGCTACGACTGAGAAGCTTGAAAAGATTAAAGCCTTCATGAAGGTAGCCAAAGATAGACATAAGTCGTATGCCGATAAACGACGCAGACCGATCGAGTTCTAGGTGGGTGACCGGGTTATGTTGAAGGTCTCACCTTGGAAGGGTATTATCTGGTTTAGGAAGCGGGGCAAGTTGAGCCCAAGATATATAGGCCTTTCTGAATCATTACTCGAGTAGGAGAGGTGGCCTATAGGTTGGAATTACGGGATGAGTTAAGTGGGATTCACCCGACATTCCATGTATCTCATCTGAGAAAGTGTTTAGCCGATAAAGACATGATTGTTCCACTAGAGGATATCAAAGTAGACAAAAGACTCAATTATGTGGAGCAACCGGTGGCAATCGTCGATCATAAAGAGAAGAGGCTGAGAAATAAAGTGGTTCCTCTGTGCGTGTACAGTGGAAACACAAGAAGGATCAGAGTCTACATGGGAGACTGAGGAGGAGATGAGGCACCATTATCCTCATCTGTTCGAGGAATAACAGGCTTCAGGGACGAAACCTATATAAGGGGGGTGGACTTGTAACCCTGGTTATTTTAAAAAGACAAGACATGGAGAATAAATGAAAGAAAAGCAATACAGTCTAAGTGGAAGAACTAAAAGTGTCCAAAAGGACAAAACTTCAAAAGTTGGTGTAAAGGTGGGCATGGCTGCCCACCCTCACTTCACATCACCATTTTCTTCGGTTTTAGAGAGAGAGAGAGCAGAGGAACTCTTGGCTGAAGAAAAGAAGAGAAAAGAAATCGAATTCAAGGTAAGAATTCGTGGTTTTTAAGTGTTTATGACAGGTTTTATCCCGGTTACATGCTTATGTGGTTGTGTATGTGCTCGGGTGTGTGTGTTTGGTGTTGTTTTTAGGTGTTTGAACTCATTTGAAAGCGGGTTAGAAAGGAAGAAACACCCAAGTTGCATCAAGTGAGTTCTAGACCCCGGTTTTTACTTGTTTTAAAGTATCTTTGGGTCTAAAAATGTATTAAAACAATTTTCAATGTTTATGTATGTTTACCCGTATGTATTATGCATGTTGGATGTTAATTCTTGAATGCATATAGGTTATTCATGTTTAAAATAGCCATGTTAAGCTTAGAACAGATAGGTTTGATGATTGGGTTTGAAAACATACTAGAAAAATGTTACACAGAAGGTCCATGCGCCTAGATAAGGCTCATGCACCTGAAAATGCCTTAGAAGGATTTAAGTGTACCCCGTGCGCCTGAACAGTAGCCCATGCGCCTAGGATTGCCTTAGAAATATTTAAGTATAGCCCATGCGCCGGAATAGTGGTCCATGCGCCTAGAAATATTAGTCAGACGACTAAGTGTAGGGCCATGCACCCCAATAGTGCCCATGCGCCCAAGTGGCTCATACGCCTAAGTGTCCATGCGTCCGAATAACTCATGCGCCTAAGTGTTCATACGCACGAATAGTGCCCATGCACCTGAATAGTCCATGAGCCTAAGTGATAAAATGATTAAGAGTTGGCTGATGCGCCTACATAGTGATGAAGCGCCCAAACAGGGCTCATGCGCCCAAATAGTGCCAAAACGCCTAAGCACTTAGAAATTTTTACAGAATTTTCTGGGAGTCTGTGCTTTTAGGGGTTTGAACGAGGTTGACTAGGGCTTATTTATGATGATGTTTCGTGCATGGTTATAATTGTTCCTTATTATTATTATTGCTATATTATTATTACTTATAGTATGTGATTTTACGTGGTATGTTATTATCGTAACGTAAAGTATCTTGTAATAATAAAGAGAGAGAGAGCAATAAAGAAAAGAAGAGGAACATTAATAAAATGTTAACAAGTCTTGCAAGCTTATAGGAGTGACACGACCATGTTGTCGTTAGCTCGACGTGTTGCGGGTTAGCTACCCCATATTGCACACGGGACCAGGACCTTTCAAGCGTGTCCTGGGTGATTGGGTCGGCCTTGCATACAGTATACAGCACCCTTTCGAGGGATATAGTTGACCCTTTCGAGGGATACAGTTGACCCTTTCGAGGGATACAGTTGACCCTTTCGAGCGATACAGTTGACCCTTTCGAGGGATACAGTTGACCCTTTCGAGGGATACAGTTGACCCTTTTGAGGGATACAGTTGACCCTTTCAAGGGATATGGTTGACCCTTTCGAGGGATATAGATGGCCCATCACCCGTTTTCCCATCGCGCATATAGTTGGGGTATTACTCATTGGTCCATACAGAAAGTGAAAGATAAAGATAAAAGTTACAAAACAGACAAGGCATACAGTAAAGAGAACGAACAGTATCTGTCCATGTAGTTAATGCGTGCTCGCATATACAGTACAGAGTTTTATTTTACAGAAAAGAGTATTTTCATATACAAAATATAGAAGGTATTTTATTACTTTTAAAGTAGTGCTCACTCAGCAACGCTGACTTTTATACATTTTCAGTTGGCAGGTAATTATTGTTAAGGATGGCACGGGGATGAAGCTACTCGGCAGGGAAAGATTGGCATCCATTTGTGTTTTATGTTGCTGTTGTTTTGTAATGCAGTAAAACAATTCTTTTGTAAACAGTTTATGATGATGTATTGCTTAACAACTGTGTTTTAAATGAAATGAATGGTTTTTGGATAAATTATTTCCGCTGCTTAAGTTTGTATAATTATAATGTTAATGTTTTGGCTGTTGTGATTGACCAACTGTGAGGTCTCCGGGAATGAGGCCTTACAGACTTGGAGCTAGCATTCGTGGTTTTTGCGCTAAAGATTTGGAGGCACTACCTCTACGGGATGAAGTGCATCATATTCACTAACCACAAAAGCTTGAAGTACTTCTTTGAGCAGAAGGACCTGAACATGAGGTAGAGAAGATGGTTGGAGCTCATAAAAGACTATGATTGTGAGATCCATTACCATCCGGGCAAAGCCAATGTGGTGGTAGACGCCCTTAGCCGAAAGGAGAGACCCGAGCTGATTCGGGTGAAAACCTATCAGTTGATCATGACCTCAGACGTGATGAAGCAGGTGAAAGAGTTTCAAGACGAGGCATTAAAAGAAGATCATTTTAACTATGAAAGAATGAGAGGTCTGGTCGCAGAATTGGGTGAGAACACCCTTGGTGTTAAAACTCGATTTGGACGGGTGTGGATTCCATATTTTGGGGATCTACGGATGAAGATTTTAGATGAAGCTCACAAGACTCGATACTCCATTCATCCAGGTGCCACAAAGATGTATCAAGACATGAAGAAGGATTACTGGTGGCCGGGTATGAAGCGCGGCGTAGTGGAGTATGCGAGTAAATGCCTTACTTGTCTACAGGTGAAGGCCAAGCATCAAAAGCCGTATGGGAAGCTCCAACCTTTGGATATACCAGAATGGAAGTGGGAGCACATCATCATGGATTTCATTACGAAGCTGCCGCGTACTCAGAAAGGGTACGATGCCATATGGGTGATTGTTGACCGTTTGATGAAGAGCGCTCACTTCCTACCGATCCCAAGACATATTCATCTGAGAGGTTGGCGGATCTGTTCATCAAGGAAATTGTAACTCGTCATGGTGTGCCGGTCTCTATTGTGTCTGATCGTGACACCCGGTTTACCTCCAAATTCTGGAAGAAATTCCATGACGCCATGGGAACGAGGTTACATATTAGCACGGCTTATCATCCCCAAAATGATGGTCAGTCAGAAAGGACCATTCAGACGTTGGAAGACATGCTTCGAGCATGTGTGATTGATTTTGGGGGAAGTCGGGATGACCACTTACCGTTAGCTGAATTCTCATACAACAATAGCTTTCATGCCAGCATTGGTATGCCACCATATGAGATGCTATACGGTAGGAGATGCAGAACACCCGTTTGTTAGGGGTGATATTGGTTAGAAGGAGTTGGGGAGCGTCGAGGTGATCGAGGCTACGACTGAGAAACTTGAGAGGATCAAAGCCTTTATGAAGGCAGCCAAAGATAGGCAGAAGTCGTACGCCGACAAACGACGCAGACCGATTGAGTTCCAGGTGGGTGACCGGCTTATGTTGAAGGTCTCACCTGGAAGGGCATCATTCGATTCAGGAAGTGGGGCAAGTTGAGCCCAAGGTATATAGGCCCCTTCCGAATCATCGCTCGAGTAGGAGAGGTGGCCTATAGATTGGAGTTACCAGAAGAGTTAAGTGGAATTCACCCGACATTCCATGTATCTCATCTGAGAATGTACTTAGCTGATGAAGACATGATTGTTCCACTGAAGGATATCGAAGTAGACGAATGGCTCAATTACGTGGAGCAACCGGTGGCAATCATCGATCGAAAGGAAAAGAGGCTGAAAAATAAAGTGGTTCCTCTTGTGCGCGTACAGTGGACGCAGAGGAAGGGATCCGAGTCAATGTGGGAGACTGAAGAAGAAATGAGGCATCATTACCACGTTTGTTCGAGGAATAACAGGTTTTGGGGACGAAACCTATTTAAGGGGGGTGGACTTGTAACACCCGGTCATTATTTATTTTGAAGACGACGAAGGAAGAAAAAGAAATAAAGTCCAAAGTCGAGGGACCGAACTCGCCAACGAAAGAAAGAGGGGTGAATGAGGGTATATAAAGGGAGAGGGCAACCCTTACCCTTTCCCAACACTCATATTTCAGCCAAACAAGAGAGGAGAAGAGAGAAAGGAAGAAAAGAGGAAGAAGTGTTGGTTCGGATTAGTTGGAGTGACCAAAATCGTTGAGAAGCGGGTCAAATCGAAGCTCTTCTCGTTGCGGTCATTTGTGTGAGTTCTAGGACCCCTCCTTTAAACTTTTTTGAATGATTTGGGGCTAGAACACATCTGAAAAATTGGGTTTTTGAGTGTGTGTATGTTTGACCCGTTGTGTATGTGTGTGTATGATGCGTTTGAGCCTTGTTTGTGAGCTTGTGTGTGCTTGAATGGTGTTGTGTTATGCATCCCTAAGGCTTAGGATGGTCTATTTGGGCTTAGAATGGGTTTAGATGAGCTTGGAGGTCGAAAATGGCAGATTGGGTTCGGGATGAACTGCATTCTGCACCAGCTAGGGCTAGGCGACCGAATGGAGGCCATACGGCAAATGAGGTGCGAATGGGGTTCATTCGCACGATTGAGAGTTCATTCACACGATTGGGGCCAGTCGCATGGGGAGTCATGCGATTGAGGGTCCAATCACATAAGTGCTCATCCGCATTAGTTCCATTCGCATGAGGTCCATCCGCATTAAGTCCATTCGTACGATTGGGTGTTCATTCGCATGAGTGTTCATCCATATTGGTTCATTCACATGATGTTCAGTCTCATGGAGGCCATGCGACTGAAAGATGTCCATATGCCTGAATAGGGCTGTTGCACCCGAGGAGAAGTGTAGTTTAAGTTCTGACTTTCGGGGGAAAGTGCAGATGTGAGTTTTGACGTAAAGGTTCCCGTAAGAGCATGTAAGGTGATGGTTGAGGCCTTAGAGAGCATGTTGGGCATGATGATGATGATCTTGCATGATTATGCATGTTATGTATGTATGATGTTGCCCTGTATGATGATGATGGCTGTGTATGATATGTCCTTATTATGATGTATGTTTATCTTTCCTATGGCTTTACGTTGAATGTGAATGAAAGAATGAAGTATTATGTAACGTAAAGTGAAAGATAATGAAAGAGGAACCTGAAGTAAGAATGCATGCATTAATGAACGATGAAAGTGATTAAAGCCTTGCAAGCACTATATGTCGGGACACGCCATTAAGGTGTTAGCCCAACGGTGTGCGGGTTCGCTACCCCGGGAGGATGCACACTGGGGTCTTTCTTTGTGATTGACCATATGTATGAACCATTGTTGTGTGCCTTAGGTATTGTGATCATTTGGTGCGAGCACCACCAATGAAGGTCTTTTATGGGCTTAGGTCCAGTACCACGAGACTGAAGGCATAGCATATGACAGTGGTATACCTGAACTTTACCTTAGGTATTGTGACCATTTGGTGCCGAGCACCAACGATGTAGGTCTTTTATAGGCTTAGGTCTAGTATCAGGAGAATAAAGGGTAAAGTTCATGGTGATGACGAAAGGAAAATATGTAATGATGAATGACCGAATTAAAGTAAGAATGAATGAATGAACGGAAGTTAACGAACGATGAAGATAATAACTATTATCTATGTGTACGTATGATGTATGATCGCATGAAAGAAAAAAAAGAACGGTTTTAACAAAAGAAAAGTATATTTATTTTATAAAACTAGAACTCACTCAGGAATGCTGACTTTGATGTGTTTCCAGTTGGCAGGTAATGATTGCTGAGGATGGCACGAGGTGGCTACTCAGCTCTTTTGGGATGGCATCCATTTATATAATGCTTTTGTGATGTAACGCAACAATGTATTTTGTAACTAATTAACGATGTATTATTTTGCAAAAGCTACTATATTGAAATGAAAATTCACTTTTAAACTTTGTGAAATGCAATGTAATTATATGTTTTATGTGCGATGAGAATCCAGTTGTAAGCGTTCCGAGGACGGGGCCTTACATAATAATATACTAAGTAACTAGGAACACAACAAGATAATTTTCAAGATACTTGTGTATATTACTTCTCAACTCAACGTATTACAAGACTCTTACAAGCATATTACATGAGTTACAATGAGAAACTATATATAATATCACTTACAATCAGATATACTTTGATACCAACTAGAAACCTATGACTAAATCAAATGCTACATTGCTAAAGACAAGGTATCTTAGATAAAATATTATCTAAGATATGGTAGTCATGACATGTCTACAACTTACCTTTTGTCACCAACTAAAGTTAGTCATTGTACTAACTAATAAAGAATAAATAGTGAAGTAAAGTATGTTCAACTACATGAGAGTGGGAAAAGCACCATGCAGTATCTCAGAGATTTGCAGCGGAGTGTCAGAAGGACCATACTTGTGTCCACTGGTTCATAATAGGTTCTTTCGAAGGTTAACTGGCTTCGGAAGAACAAGTTCTTCCGAAGCCACTTATACTTCGGAAGAACAAGTTCTTCCGAAGCCACTTATACTTCGGAAGAAGCTACTTCTTCCGAGGCTTGAGACTTTCTTCAGCTCTGCATAATTCAGAAGTCATTGTCTTGACTTCTTCTAAGTGTTGAACTTCGGAAGAAGGAAGACTTTGTCTTCGGAAGTTGGAGTTTCCCTTCGGAAGCTTCTTTAGACATAAGCTACGGAAGCTCAGCATTTGCCTTCGAAAGAACTTCATTTGCCTTTGATGTTCTTCATCAGTTGTACCAAAATTGTCTAAGTGTTTGATTTTGGTTGCACCAACCTTACTTGATCCAACACTAGTAGATAAAGAATTAAATCTAAAGAGTATATTAAAAATAAATTAGTTGATGCTTAAGAAGTTCTCAAACTTCTGAATTCTATATTATAACTAGATTACTTATTTAGCATTTTGTCATTTAAAAGATTCGATTTATTTTAAAGATTTGATTCAACTGTTGAACAATTGCAGTTGAAAGTTAAATGAGTCAAATATTAAGAACTTAACTATTTAGATATGTTCCTAAATCAATATTGCAAAACTATAGAAAGCTTAAAGAAGACAAAATCAATATTGCAACCTAATTCCTAATTAATAAGTTAAACCATAAAAACTACGATTAAAACAAAATGACAAAAATAAGGATTACAAAAGTCAAACACAAACTAACCTTAATGTATTTTTGGCTTGAATACCATGACCCATGTTTCCATAAAAATAAGCTCATGTAATATCTAAGACAAGCTCAAATATATGCATACATATGTATAAAAATAGGGGCCTTGATTTTTTGGGGGCCCAAGCCGTTGCTTCACTTGGGTTGTCCCTGGAAATACAAGAAAGATACAATAACTAAAAAAAATACAGGAGTCAAAGATGTAAAATTCTGACATGACACAAACTTAACATGAAATTTATGTGTTTAAGTTTACTATAAACGGGTTCGGGTCAGGTTCAGGTTGAAACCATGAACCTGCTTAGCTGAATGGGTCGGGCTCAGTTTAAAGCAACAGGTCGGTGGATTGACCGGTTTGACCCATTTTTATTTATTTTATTTTTTTGTATATATTTTGTGTCACAAATTAAGTTTCTTATGTGTTGTATTTCAAAAAAATTTAAAACTACAAATAGAAATTAACACAAGATTTCATCACTAGAATATAATTGTTTTATATTAATTGGTATCATTTATAGTAAAATAATAATTTCAAGTATTATTGTATGAAAAAAATTAAAAAATTAAAAAATTAAAATTTGAGTCAAACGAGGTGTATTCGTGTCAACTCGTAAAATTTATTGTCATGTTCGGCACTGTCGATCTGTGATCAAAGAAAACTATACCTAAAGAATGGGATACAGATTGACCGGCACAAAATCCATCTCTATCAATCTACGCTCATTGAGGAGACAATGACATAGAGAAATTTGTCACCCAATTTTGACATAATTTTTGAGTTCTGGTCGTGTTTAAGTTCGTGTAAAATTTTTGGGTTCGGATCGGGTTGGACCCGACAACCTGAGAACACGACCCGTTTAGCACTCCTAACTAGAGTCTTGTAAGCACTAATAGAAATTTTTATTCCTCATAGGAGTTATACTATGTATACTCAAAATGATAGAGCCAATGCCATGTGCAGGTTCAACTAACAGAAGTTATGCCTAGTGCATTGCTCACGAGTTGTGATTTGTACATACTCACCTTGATAGGAGTTTGAGTATGTACGCTTAAATGATAGGGGTGTTGGCTTGTGCAGGTTCACATGACAAGAGTCATACCTAGTGTATGCTTAACCTTGACAGGGAGCTTGTACTTATACTAACTCAAAGTTAAAGAAAAAAGATAAAGCAAATGAAAGAGTACAATATATTAAAGCTTGAAAACCTACGTAAAGTTTATGCATAATGATAAAGATACAACATATATAATGCATTGATGATATAAAGCAGGTTAAAGTTATATATTTTTAGTTGATTAAAATTTCAAATTTTTTTTATAGTTTTAAAAGTAAAACTCACTCACTAAGCTGACTTTTGTATCCATATTAGCTACACAAGTATGAATATGATGAAGTAAAGAATAATAACTTGGCACAAATCTTGAAGTTAACTCGCTAAGTTTAAGACCGGCATAAATCTAAAACTACGAGAACTCATGCTATCCGTTGATTTAATTTTGATTTATTTTTAATTTAATCAATTAATCAGGGGTAATATAGTATTTTTTATGTTTGTATTAGTTATGTTTCTTTTATTGTGTGTTTAAGTTGGTAAGTTAGAAAATACTCAACCAATCTAAAAATATGTAAGGCCCCGTTCCCGGGACGCCTACAGTTGGATCCTCATCGCCCATAAAACATATAATTACATTTGTAGTTCATAAAGCATCGCAGCGGAAACATTAAAAAATGACATCTCATTTCATTATAAAAGCTTATGCAAAATAATACATCGTAATTCGATTACAAAACCCAAGTTGCATTACATCACAAAAGCATTATAAACGTGGATGTCATCCCAAAAGAGCTGAGTAGCCGCTCATGCTATCCTCAGTAACTATTACCTGCCATCTGGAAACACATCAAAGTCAGCATTGCTCAGTGAGTTCTAGTTTTATAAATAAAACATACTTTTCTCTTGTTAAAACCATAATTTACGTTCATGTGATCATACATCATACATATACAGATAACATTATTATTATCTTTATCATCTATACGTTAACTTTCATTCTTTCATACATTCTTGCTTTCATTCGTTCATTCATTACTTCCAGTGACATGTACATTACCCCAAACATTGTGCACAAAGCGGGTAACTGGGCCTGAGGTCTTTTATAGACCTCGAACATTAGGCACGAAGCTGACTCCGGTACCCAGGACAAGTACATTCACCATTTATCTTTTCTCTTCCATTCCGAATCAATGTCATATGCTATACCCCGAACATTGTGCACGAAGCGGGTAACTGAGCCTGAGGTCTTTTTAGACCTCGAACATTGTGCACGAAGCTGTCTCTAGCACCTAGGGCAAGTGGCAAGGATCCTATTCATATGGTCAATCACAAAGATTGGACCCCAGTGTGCATCCTGTGGGGTAGCTAACCCGCACACCGTTGAGCTAACACCTTTATCGGTTGTGCACCTCCATACATTTGCTTGCAAGCCTTCTTACATTCATTCATTCATTAATGCTGAATCATTCATCATGTTCCTCTTTCATTATCTTTCGCTTTACGTTACGTAATACTTTCGGTTAACATAACATGTAAAGCCACAGAAAGATAAACATACGCCATAATAAGGAACATAACATACAGTCATCATATCATGTAGGGTAACATCATACATACATAACATGCATAATCATGCAACATCATCATCATGCCTAACATGCTCTCTAAGGCCTCAATCGTCATCATACATGCTCTTATGGGAACCTTCACATCAAAACTTACATCTGCACTTTCCCCCGAAAGTCAGAAGCTAAACTACACTTTCATCGGGCGCAAGAGCCCTTTTCAGGCGTATGGGCACCCTTCAGTCGCATGGCCTCCATGCGACTGAGCATCATGTGAATGAACCAATGCGGATGAACACTCATGCGAATGAACACCCAATCGTGCGAATGAACTAATGCGGATGGACCTCATACGAATGGAACTAATGCGGATGAGCACTTATGCGACTGGACCCTCAGTCGCATGACTCCCCATGCGACTGGACCCAATTGTGCGAATGAACTCCCATTCATGCGAATGGACCCCAATCGCTCCTCATCGGTCATATGGCCTCAAGTCGGTCGCCTAGCCCTAGCTAATGCAGAATGCAGTTCATCCCGAACACAATCTGCCATTTTCGACCTCTAAGCTCATCCCAACCCATTCTAAGCCCAAATAGACCATCCTAAACCTTAGGGATGCATACCACAACACCATTCAAGCACACACAAGCTCCCAAACAAGGCTCAAACGCATCACACACACATACACACACGCACACGGGTCGAACATGCACCCACACAAAAACTTGATTTGAAGATGTTTTCCAGCCCTAAATCCTTCAAAAATGTTTAAAAGAGGGGTCCTAGAACTCACACAAATGACACCGAGAAGTAGATCTTCGTTTTGACTTGTTACACGACGATTTTGCCCACTTGAACCTACTCGAACCAACCTTTTCTCTCTTTTCTCCCTTCTTTCTCTCCTCTCTTTCTTTGTAGCTGAAATGGGTGAGTGTGGGGAGAGTATGGCTGCCCTCTCCCTACAAATATCACCACATTTCCAACTTTTCTTGTTGGCGAGTTTGGTCCCTCGACTTTGAACTTTACTTCTTTTCTTCCTTCGTAGACCTCAAAATAGGTAAATAACCGGGTGTTACAAGTCCACCCCCCTTAAATAGGTTTCGTCCCTGAAACCTATTATTCATCGAACAAGCGTGGGTAATGCTATCTCATTTGTTCCTCAGTCTCCCACGTTGACTCGGATCCCTTCCTGTGCTTCCACTGTACATGCACCAGGGGAACCACTTTATTCCTCAGTCTTTTCTCTTTTCGGTCGATGATTGCCACTGGTTGCTCCACATAATTGAGCCGTTCGTCTACTTCGATATCTTCCAATGGAACAATCATGTCTTCATCAGCTAAGCACTTTCTCAGATGAGATACATGGAATGTTGGGTGAATTCCACTTAACTCATCTGGTAACTCCAATCTATAGGCCACCTCTCCTACTCGAGCAATGATTCGGAAAGGGCCTATATACCTCGGGCTCATCTTGCCCCGATTTCTGAATTGGATAATTCCCTTCCAAGGTGAGACCTTCAACATAACTCGGTCACCCACCTTAAACTCAATCGACCTATGTCGTTTATCAGCATACGACTTTTGTCTATCTTTAGCTGCCTTTATGAAGGCTTTGATCTTCTCAAGCTTCTCAGTTGTAGCCTCGATTACCTCGACGCTCCCCAATTCCTTCTTACCAATATCACCCTAACAAATGGGTGTTCTGTATCTCCTACCGTATAGCATCTCATATGGTGGCATACCAATGCTGGCATGATAGTTGTTGTTGTATGAGAATTCGGCTAACGGTAAGCGGTCATCCCAACTACCCCCAAAATCAATCACACATGCCCGAAGCATGTCTTCCAATGTCTGAATGGTCCTTTCTGACTGACCATCAGTTTGGGGATGATAAGCCATGCTAATATGTAACCTCATTCCCATGGATTCGTGGAATTTCTTCCAGAATTTGGATGTAAACCGGGTGTCACGATCAGACACAATGGACACCGGCACACCATGACGAGTTACAATTTCCTTAATAAACAGATCAGCCAACCTCTCGGATGAATATGTCTCGCGGATCGGTAGGAAGTGAGCACTCTTCGTCAAGCGGTCAACAATCACCCATATGGCATCATACCCTTTCGGGGTACGCGACAGCTTTATGATGAAATCCATGGTGATGTGCTCCTACTTCCATTCTGGTATATCCAAAGGTTGGACCTTCCCATACAGCTTTTGATGCTCAACCTTCATCTGTAGACAAGTAAGGCATTTACTCACGTACTCCACCAAGTCACTTTTCATACCCGGCCACCAATAATCTTTCTTCATATCTTGGTACATTTTCGTGGCACCTGGATGAATGGAGTATCGCGTCTTGTGAGCTTCATCCATAATCTTCACCCGTAGATCCTCAAAACGAGGAATCCACACCCGTTCAATCGGGTTTTACCACCAAGTATGTTTTCACCCAATTCTCCAACTAGACCTCTCATCCTCTCAGAGTTAAGATGGTCTTCTTTCAATGCCTCATCTTGAAACTCTTTGACTTGCTACATCACATTAGAGGTCATGATCAGCTGATAAGCTTTCACCCGAATCGCCTCGGGCCTCTCCTTTCGACTAAGGGCATCCGCCACCACGTTAGCTTTGCCCGGATGGTAATGGATCTCACAATCATAATCCTTTATAAGCTCCAACCATCATCTCTGCCTCATATTCAGGTCCTTCTGCTCAAAGAAGTACTTTATGCTCTTGTGGTCGGTGAAGATGGTGCACTTCGTTCCGTACAGATAGTGCCTCCAAATCTTTAGTGCAAAGACCACGGTTGCTAGCTCCATGTCATGAGTAGGATAATTGACCTCATGAACCTTCAACTTCCTGGATGCATAAGCTATAACCTTCCCTCTTTGCATTAACACGCACCCCAACCCCGAGTAGGAAGCATCGGAATAAACCACCAGATCTTCACTTCCATCGGGTAATGACAGAACAGGAGCTTGAGTCAATCTCGCCTTCAATTATTCGAATGCCTTCTCTTGAGCTTGACCCCATACAAATTTCACATCTTTTCAGGTCAACTTGGTTAGTGGAGAAGTAATCTTAGAAAAGTCTTGGATAAACCTTCTATAATAGCCCGCCAAACCCAATAAGCTATGAATCTCGGATGGCATCTTAGGAGACTTCCATTGCATCACCGCCTCCACCTTAGCTGGGTCCACCATAATCCCGTTGGGATTCACCACATGACCCAAGAACTGAACTTCACACAACCAGAATGCACACTTGGAGAACTTGTCGTACAACTTCTCCTTTCTTAGCGTCTCCAAAACCTCCCGAACATGACCAGCATGCTCTATCTCGCTCTTCGAATAGATCAGGATATCATCAATAAACACAATAACTAATTTATCCAACATTGGCCGACACACACGGTTCATTTGATCCATAAACGCAGCTGGCGCATTGGTCCAACCAAAAGACATGACAAGAAACTTGTAGTGACCGTAGAGCGTGCGAAAAGCTGTTTTAGGGATATCTTGCTCCTTCACCTTCAACTGATGGTTACCAGATCGAAGATCTTTTTAAAACCAACTGGCACCCTGAAGCTGATCGAATAAATCATCTATTCTCGGTAAGGGGTATCGGTTCTTCACCATCAACTTGTTCAACTCTCGGTAGTCAATGCACATCCTCATACTAACGTCTTTCTTCTTGACAAACAGGACCGGAGCACCCCCAAGGAGAGATACTCGGTCTGGTGAACCCCTTATCCAGCAGCTCTTGCAACTACTCCATCAACTTCTTCATCTCAGTCGGAGCCAACCGATACGGTGCCTTGGCAACAGGTTGGGCACTCGGTATCAGATCAATCTGAAAATCAATCTCTCTGTCAGGTGGGACTCCTGATAAGTCTTCCGGAACACGTCTGGAAAATCACACACAACCGGTACATCAGACAATTATGGTGTTGGCGTATCCACATCCTTTACATAATCCAAATAGGCGCTACATCCATGCCTCATACACTTTCCCGCCACCGCCATTGAGATCACTTTCGGGATCGTCGTGACCCGATCTCCATAGACAGTTACCGAACTCCTGTCAGGCGCTGTTAGAAAAATCATCTTCTTACGACACACAATGTTCGCCTTGAAGTCTACTAACCAATCCATCCCAAGAACCAAATCGAAACCCCCTAAGGTCATCACGAAGGGTCTAACCGGAAATTATGACCTTCTAGTTCCACGTCACAACCCTCTATCATCTCAGAGATCCTGGTAGACTTACCTATGGTAGTTTCTACATCGAAGGGAGCATCAACACGTCTACTACTAACAGGCAGCTTAGCACAGAAAGCAGCCGAAATAAAACTTTTACTGGCACCAGAATCAAATAACACCGAAGCTAAAGTTTGGTTTACTAGAAACGTACCGGACACAACATCAAGGTCCGTCCTAGCTTCCTCCTGTGTCATAGTGAATGCTTGGCGCTCGCCCTTGGTCCTTCACTCCCGGTCTTCTTTGCCCCGGAACCCTCAGCCATTGGCTTCTTACAGTCTTTACCCATATGACCACTTTCTCCACAGTTAAAACACCTCACACCCCTGCAATCTCTAGCCATATGACCAGGCTTCCCACATTTGAAACAAACATTCAACCCCCATCTACACTCGCCACCGTGCTCCTTCCCACACTTACCACACTTTTTTTATCCCATACCCGGCGTGGCTACACAGCGGTCATCCACCCGTGCTTTCTTGTTACTCGTCGAGGCACCACCCCGACCAAACCTCTTCCTATTCCAGTTTCTATCACCTCCACCCTTCCAACTACCTTCAGCCACCACCACCACAGTCCTCTCATCATACAATCTCCCTGCTAAATCCATCGCTAACCTAAACGTGCTCGGTCGTGCGACGATCATGTGCCTGCGAATGTCCGCTGGCAAACCCTGGATGTACCTTTTAATCTTCCGTGACAGAGGCGTCACTTGATCCGGCCCCAGACGTGCCATTTCATTGAACTTTGTGGTGTACGCTTGGTGTGTCATCGTTCCCGCCTCTAATTGCAAAAACTCCCTCTCAACCTTGTCTAGTTCCCGGTGAGGACAAAACTCCTCAGTCACCATCTTTTTCAGTTCAAACCATCTCATTCTCCCAATGGCCCTGCTGCCCTCAGCTTGGACAATATTGTCCCACCAACATAGAGTTGAGTCCACAAAAGAGTGGGTAGCGAACTTCGCCTTCTGGTCCTCTTGGCACTCGCTGATATCAAGTACAACCTCCATTTCCCTCACCCACCGGTGAGCAGCAGCCCTAGTGCCATTACCATAAAAAGTAGGGGGATTGCATCTGATAAATGCCCCATAGTTATAGCCTCGTGCCGCCTCCGGCGCAGGCTCTTCTTCCCCCTCTTCCTCATCATCAGAGGTAACTGTTTCCGGCTCCGGTTGTTCTCATCCTCCCAAGGACCTGTTTCTCTCCTTTCTTTCCCCTTCTCGTACAGGCTTGATAACTTCAGTCACTACAGACGGTAAGATCGTCTGCATGACTTGATGAACTTCTTCAACAACAGCCTCTTTTATTGAGGCTCTTAGATTGGCGCTCTCGTTGCCACCCTCTGGATGAGGGGTCTCTGGTTCTTCAGGAACCACCTTTTCCATTTTGGGTCTTCCTCTCTTGGGTCACGGCTCGGCACCAAGCCCGTCACGACCACCTCAACGAGAGGCTTTCGAAGATCTACCACCGGCCATCACACGCACACTGAAAGATTCAAACACCAACACGGTCATTCAAGAGAAAAGCTCAGTTTATGTCAAGTATAGTAAGTCCCTAATTACAGTGGCCAGTTGTGATTAGCCACTTACTTTACTCTTCACACCCCGAGCATTACCTATCCTGACTACATCAGTATTTAATCCACAAACAACACATAACCATATACCATGCGCACATAATACCAGTTAACATTACGAAAATACCTAATGGCACGCAGCTACTCAGATTGGCATCCCATTCCTGTTCCGTCCCATACTTAGTTTAAGTTAAGGTTATTTTGAAATTTTACCCATTTCACTTAAACTTTGGCTCTGATACCACTTGTAAGGCCCCGTTCCCGGGACACCTACAGTTGGATCCTCATCGCCCATAAAACATATAATTACATTTGTATTTCATAAAGCATCGCAGCGGAAACATTTAAAAATGACATTTCATTTCATTATAAAAGCTTTTGCAAAATAATGCATCATAATTCGATTACAAAACCCAAGTTGCATTACATCACAAGAGCATTATAAACATGGATGACATCCCAAAAGAGCTGAGCAGCCGCCTCGTGCCATCCTTAGTAACTATTACCTGCCAACTGGAAACACATCAAAGTCAATGTTGCTGAATGAGTTCTAGTTTTATAAATAAAACATACTTTTCTCTTGTTAAAACCATACTTACGTTCATACGATCATACATCATACATATACAGATAACATCATTATTATCTTCATCATCTATACGTTAACTTTTATTCTTTCATACATTCTTGCTTTCATTCGTTCATTCATTACTTCCAGTGACATGTACATTACCCCGAACATTGTGCATGAAGCGGGTAACTAGGCATGGGGTCTTTCATAGACCTCGAACATTGGGCACGGAGCTGACTCCAGTACCTAGGGCAAGTACATTCACCATTTATCTTTTCTTTTCCATTCCGAATCAATGACATATGCTATACCCTGAACATTATGCACAAAGCGGGTAACTGAGCCTGAGGTCTTTCATAGACCTCGAACATTGTGCACGAAGCTGACTCTAGCACCTAGGACAAGTGGCAAGGATCCCATTCATATGGTCAATCACAAAGATTGGACCCTAGTGTGCATCCTGTGGGGTAGCTAACCTCACACCATTGAGCTAACACCTTTATCGGGTGTGCACCTCCACACATTTGCTTGCAAGCCTTCTTACATACATTCATTCATTAATGCATGCATTCATTCATCATGTTCCTCTTTCATTATCTTTCGCTTTACGTTACATAATACTTTCGGTCATTCATTAACATAACACGTAAAGCCACGGAAAGATAAACATACGTCATAATAAGAAACATAACATACAGTCATCAATCATGCAGGGCAACATCATACATACATAACATGCATAATCATGCAACATCATCATCATCATGCCCAACATGCTCTCTAAGGCCTCAATCGTCATCTTACATGCTCTTATGGGAACCTTTACATCAAAACTTACATCTGCACTTTCCCCCGAAAGTTAGAAGTTAAACTACACTTCTCCTCGGGCGCAAGAGCCCTTTTCAGGCGTATGGACACCCTTTAGTTGCATGGCCTCCATGCGACTGAGCAACATGCGAATGAACCAATGCGGATGAACACTCATGCGAATGAACTCATGCGAATGAACACCCAATCGTGCGAATGAACTAATGCGGATGGACCCCATACGAATAGAACTAATGCGGATGATCACTTATGCGACTGGACCCTCAGTCGCATGACTCCCCATTCGACTAGACCCAATCGTGCGAATGAACTCCCATTCGTGCGAATGGACCCCAATCGCTCCTCATTCGGTCGTATGGCCTTCATTCGGTCGCCTAGCCCTAGCTGATGCAGAATGCAGTTCATCCCGAACACAATCTGCCATTTTCAACCTCTAAGCTCATCCCAACCCATTCTAAGCCCAAATCGACCATCCTAAACCATAGAGATGCATACCACAACACCATTCAAGCATACACAAGCTCCCAAACAAGGCTCAAACGCATCACACACACATACACACACGCATACGGGTCAAACATGCACCCACAAAAAACCCGATTTTTAGATGTTTTCCAGCCCCAAGTCATTCAAAAACATTTAAAAGAGGGGTCCTAGAACTCACACAAATGACACCGAGAAGTAGAGCTTCGTTTTGACTCGTTACACGATGATTTTGTCCGCTTGAACCTACTCGAACCAACCTTTTCTCTCTTTTCTCCCTTCTTTCTCTCCTCTCTTTCTTTGTGGCTGAAATGGGTGAGTGTGGGGAGAGTATGGTTGCCCTCTCCCTACAAATATCACCACATTTCCAACTTTCCTTCGTTGGCGAGTTTGGTCCCTCGACTTTGAACTTTACTTCTTTTCTTCCTTCGTCGACCTCAAAATAGGTAAATAACCGAGTGTTACAAAATATCCACTTTTTTGCAATTTTAATTTGTATATTTTAATTCCTTATTTAAGTTTCATTTTTTCTATAGATCAAACATAATCGACATCAACATTTCACATATATTAATTCACTAGGTTAGTACCCCGTGTACTACATGAGTTCAAAATAAAATAATTAATAATTAATAATAAAAAAATATTAATTATTAAATGATATTTTGAAATATAATATGAGTGAAATATATATGAGTAAGGACTATAAGTAATAAAACAATGATATTATTTTCTTTGAACTTTTTCTAAAATATTTTTTATCTAAAAAATTTGTTCTAAATCAAAATGTTTTAAAAAAATGTTATTTTCTAAAAATTTCTTATTAAAAATTTAAATTATAATCTTTTTATGGTTCATAAAAATTATTTATGTTATACAAAAGATTGTTTCTTTAGAAACTACATTTATAAAAAGAACTATTTCTTAATTTATTGAAAACTATTTTAATCTCAAAAAGAATTAAAAAATATATTTAGTATGTAATGTAAATATTTAATATGAGAGAGAAGCGTGAAAAAATTAGGCTTAGGAAGTCTAATATTTTTTTATTAGAATATATAGATGAAGAATTGAACACTAATAATACTATTTTCTATTGAGTATAATTGATATGTTATTTATTTATTGTTTACTAGGTTAGTCCTCGTGTAATACATGGATTGAATAAATAAAATATTAAATAATTTTTAATAAAAAATTATGCATTATAAAATCATACTTGAAGATAAAATATGATTATAAGTACGTATAAATAGCTACTTTAATTAAATAAAACAATAATGTATTTTTCATAAACATTGTTTTATAAATAAATATGATTTTTAAATATATTGTTTTTAGAAAATAATTTTTAACTTATTTTGTATTATCTATTTCAATTTTTTTCAAAAGTGCCTTTTTAATAAAAAAATATTTTTGTAACTAATTATATTATAAATATTTTAATTTGAAAATGGTATTAGTAAAATTATTATATTTAATATTATATTATTAATATAGAGAAATGAGAAAGTAATTATGATAAGATCTACAATTGTTTCATACTTGTTTTGGTTTTTTTAAAGATAGATGGATAGGCTAAACAATTACTAAATAAACATATTAAATTTTAATATAAAATATATATGTAAAATAAACATAAATAGTTATAATATAATATTTAAGGTAAAATATAATTAAAATTATATATACGTAATATTTCAAGAAATAAAATAATTATACCATTTTTAACTCTCTTATGTAAAGAGTTCATTTTTAAACATTCGTTTTAATTTTTTTACAAAAAATATATTTCTTTTATAAAATTCTTGTTTTTAAAAAATATGGTTTGCAAGTATTTTGGTTGTTTTAATAAGACTGTTTTTAAATATTTTACCTCTTTATAATTGTATAAAAATGATTTAAAACTTTAGTTTTAGAAACATTAATAAAAGTTTTAATGTTTTAGAAAATTTCATATATATAAAAACTTTAGTTTTTTGTTATTTTGATTTTATTTAAAAGATGTTATTTCTAATTTTATTCGTAAAATTTATTTTAAAAAAATATAGTTTGATTATAAAAAAAATAGATAAGAGAGAAACATAGAATTAATAAAATTTATTTTTAATAAAAAAGATAAATTTGTATGACCACTTAAATTACTATAATACATTTTTGGAGGGAAAATTGATGTGCAAATGTTTAGAAATTGACAAGTGACAAAAACATGGGCAAAGAGAAGGACAAATGGTAAAAGAAACTGTTTTATTAGATGTTATATAGATTGAATAATAATATTGATTTTTATTGAATTTAATTAATAATATCATTGTTTATTGTATCTAATATGTGTTTATTAAATTCGAATATAACGGAGCAATTTAAACACCTTCACATCCTGAATTATTTTAGAAACTTATAAAATATATACTTTGACCCTCTTAGGTTCCAAAAATATACTTTGTAAGGTGTCACACCAACCTTGACGGTGAAATCGTCGAAATGTGAGTGTTAAGATTGTTCACAGTCACATAACGCTATCTTGAAATGAAAATATTATTATCATAAGTTTCAAAAATGCAAGTCACAATCATAAATCTCAACATGAAATAAACCAAACATAAATTTAAAATAATCCAAGATAATTTTTTAATATTCTAGGTCCAAATCCTAGATTTGAGCAACTTCAAAAGATAACTTCAAGCTTGAACATTTCCTGAAACATATAAAAATAAAGGTCAATTATGAAAGTTGGTGAGTTTCCAAGGGTTTAATATACATAAATATATCAAAAAGGTTACAAGTAGCAATTCATGTCATAGATTATGAGTTATGCAAGATTATAGAACACATATAGCTACAATCAAACATTGACCAAGATTAAGATTACAAGTTTATAACGATTAGCTAAGTGTATTTGGTTCCCATGATGAACAAGTCATACGTCATCAGGAGCCGGCAATACATTGGCTTTAGCACCAAATAGGCTTGCCAAACCCATAGATCTATGACATCACCAAACTAGCAACAGTTAATGATTGTCAACATATAATGTATCTCATATAAAACTTACAATAACACAAATAACCATGACAAAATATAGGTATGAATTGCAAGGCAATTACAAGTATAAAACGTTTACAAGTGTAAGTTAATAAGTTTAACATGTTTCACCCCAAAATGGTGTGAAATAATATACAAAGGGGCAAGGAAATTCACATGGTCAATATGTATAAAATGATAATTATTAAGAATAATAAATGTCGTTCCAACGTAATTGCTTCAATAGGCACCTAAATCATATATATATATTTACAAGATTTAAGTCCAACGATAAGTTTAATGTTTTAATGAGGACTAGGGTTTTTAGTGGTATTTAGGGGTTTTATTAACTAACCTAAATAAAATGAGATAATTATTTATGTTTTTAATTCAATAAAAATATACTAATTGAGCCTTCTAGTATGAAGAAATGCATAAAAAATTTATTTGTAACATTTTGAATAACTTTTATAATTTTAACATACTCATAATTTAAACAATATATGTAGATAATGATTTTAAATCATTATTTAGATTCTATTTTATACAAATATAAATGAAATGTAATTCTTGTTTTATAAAATGTTTAAATTATTCAAGAAATAAATTCGTAGAATTGGTAAAGTGATTTTAAAAATACACAAAGTTTATAAAATTATTTTTAAAAAATTTCAAATTCTTTTACATATTTTTAAAACTTGAAAAAAAACCAAAAGAATGGACGAACCTAGGACCTCAAGTCCACACTGCAAGCATGCTACCAGTAAACCAAAGGCCTTAACCACGATTTATCCCCCTTTTAAATTCTTAAAATAATTAACTCAAGTAAGACTCCCAAATCTTATGAACCCTAGTTTGACAAATCTCAAAATTGAACATCAATTCAATGTTCTTAATTAAATTAACCATGGGGCTTTTGTTCCCATGCTTCATCGAACCTAAGTATATGTTTAACTTACGAGACTTGATTCGAATTGATGGAGATGAGTACTTCACTTGCAGATCGCGGTGATTTTGAATCCGACCAAAAGCCCTTTATCAATTAGGGAAACACTTTGTTGCATCCCTCAAAGGGAAACAACACAAGGTATCTCACAAGCCAAAGGAAAAAAACTCCATCACTACTCCCCTACACATATTATATATGGATCTCTTTGGCCCCATTAATGAGTCTAGAAAGGACCTCTTACTATTTGGTGTTTACATATGACTTTACAAGGTTCATTTGGGTTTTATTTCTTAAAACTAAGGATGAGACTCTTGAGATTTTAAAGATTTTTATCTTAAAGATTGAGAATCAATGTGATCACAAGGTCAAAACCATAAGATGTGCTCAAGAAACTGAATTCAATGACCAAATCCTTGATACATTTTGTGATGAAAAAGGTATTACAAGACAAAATAGTACTTCTAGGACTCCTCGGCAAAATGGTGTTGCTGAGAGGAGAAACGGGAAACTTATTGAAGTTGCAAGAACTAAGTTGTCTCACTTTAAACTGCCCATCACCTTCTAGGCAAAAGCAGTGAACATTACTTGGTATGTGCAAAACAGAGTTTTAGTAGTTAAGACACATGGTAAGACTCCTTATGAACTTTAGCATAAGAGGAAACCTTTTATTGGTTTTCTTAGGTCATTTGGTTGTCCTTGTACCATTTTGAATACCAAAGATCAAATTGCCAAGTTTGATGAGAAATCAAATGATGGACATTTTATTGGATACTCTTTCCAAGCCAAGGATTATAGAGTATACAATCTTAGAACTAAAGTAGTTGAGGAGTCAGCCAATGTGACTTCCAATGAGCATACTCCCAGTATGAAAGGTTATGGTTCTGATTAGCTATTTGATCTTTATTTAGTTACTAACTGTTTTCACAAATCTTGTGAGCATGTTTCAAGATCCACATATATACTATCAGAAGGTGATCCTGATCCAATATTTGAGCTAAGAAGACCATCAAGTCATACTACTTCAGCTCCAGTTGTGACTAACCCTGGAGATGGAGTCCCTATTAGCACAACAATGACAAATCTAACTGATACATCTGAGGTGCCTTCAAATTCCATCTTAGAGGCACAAAACTCAAATGAAGGAGCTTCAAATGTGGGAGATCATGGTGGTGGTGATAGTGATCAAGAATTTATTGATGCTGACAACCACTCCATTGAAGATAACATCAATGATGTCACACACTCATTGGATCAAGTTTCACTTGATAAGTGTGCTAATGTGGTAGATGAATTACAATTGCCAGATCTAAATTTTTCAAATTTAGATCTCTCTAAGCAACTTGTTATGATCCCTCAACTAAGGATCCACAAGTCCCATCCCACCACAAAAATCATTGGAGATGTTGACTCAGGGGTGAGAACAAGAGGACAAACCCATGATGCAAATTTTTATCTTTACTCTTGTTTCTTATCCCATATAAATCCAAAGAAAGTTGATGAGGCTTTAAAGGATGGAAGTTGGGTTAAAGCTATACAAGTGGAGCTGCTTCAATTCAAAAGACAAAAGGTTTAGAATCTATGTCCTCTTCCTTAAGGGAATACTACCATAGAAACCAAATGGGTGTTTAGGAACAAGAAAGATAATAGAGGACTTGTCATAAGGAATAAGATAAGACTAGTTATTCAAGGATACACACAAGATGAAGGAATTGACTACACAGATGTATTTGCTCCTATAGCAAGACTTGAAGCTATCATAATATTCTAAGCTTTTACTGCATCCAAGGATTTCAAGGTCTACCAACTTGATATAAAGTGTGTTTTCCTATATGAGGTATTAGTCATACTAGGCAATTGAGTGTATTAGTCATACTTAATCTTGATTATGACTCCATATATTTAGTTGGGTGTGAGTGCATCTTGTGAGAAGTGTGGATTTTTACATGATAATAATCTTTACTAACCAATCTATTGCTTGCTAGGATATCATTTTACATATGCTTAGAATATTTATATTTGGATGTTTACTTGTGTATTTCTTGAAAGACATGTTTATAATTTGATATATTTGGTTTTTGGTGGATTTTTCGTTTTAAATGATTTTTGCTTGAGGACAAGCAAAGTTCAAGTGTGGGGATGTTTGATGTGCTCCAAATTATATATAAAAATCCTATCAAAAGCATATCAATTATTCCTTAATATCTTCCTTAAAATGATGAAAATGTACTTAAAATATTAAATTGTGTTTTCAGGTGTTTAAAAGGGAAAGATGGACAAAAAAGCATATTTAGAAAGAAATTGAAGTAACCCGAGCTTTGGAGTCCAAGCATGGGGTCGTGCCTCATTAAGCACGCCCCCATGCTTTGCGAAAACACACCCCCTGCTTTGCGACAAAAGTAGACACGGGGCCATGCCCCATGAGGCACGGGGCCGTGCCCCACTTCCAACACGGGGTCGTGACCCATTTAACACGGGGTCGTGCCCGACACAACCTGCATGTATGAGCCAACCAACTTTCATAAGCATTGTACTAGCACGGGGCCATTCCTTTTGGGCACGGGGCCGTGCTTAAACACTCCAGAAAGCCTATAAATAGAAATCAAACAATGAATTAGACAATTCACAAGAACACAATTGATATTCAATATAAAAGTAAACGGTTATAGAGAGAGAGAATTCTGCGAAAGATATTTCATTCAATATGCGCTTTCGTGGTAACAGAATGTCGCACGTACAATTAGGTCAACATCTCTTATATAGGAGATGTGACGTCTGCTGATGTCACTTGATAGTGACATCTAACAGATTTATTCAAACTACTGATAGTTAACACAACTACTGAAGATGTCAAACAGCTGACATCTTCTTACAAAAATACTAAGTGTTAACTATCACTACAACTACTGAAAAGAAACTACTGAAACTACAACGATTGAAGAACATGCTCTTCAGTCGTTTTACAAGTACTGAAATAAAAAAGAAAACTACTGAAAAGAACCATCACAACAACTGAAGAATGCTTCTTCAGCTGTTGTAACAAACTCTAAAGGCATCAGTACTTGTACTTGAACTTCAGCTGTTGTCATCAACTGATGTCTTCAGCTGTTGTCTTCAGTCTTTGTACTTCAGCTGTTGATCTTCAGTACTTTAGTCTTCAGCTGTTGATCTTCAGACTTTGGTCTTCAGCTGTTGAAGTCTTCAGTACTTTAGTCTTCAGCTTTTTAAGTCTTCAGTACTTTAGTCTTCAGCTGTTGATCTTCAGACTTTGGTTTTCAGCTGTTAAAGTCTTCAGTACTTTGTTCTTCAGTTGTTGCTCTTCAGACTTTGTCAAACAGCTGATCAAGTCTTCAGCAGTTGTTGTGATGTTTGTAGGACTTAGAGGTTTTTCTGATCAGGCTCATTGGTTCTTTTGGTCCAACAAACTCCCCCTAAACCAATGCAGACAAAACCTCTAAACTTATTGAAGATGTCCCACTTATTATGGCAGAAAGATTGGTCTTTTTGTCTTCTAGATCAGCTCAGAAGTGACCCTTGTAAGCACGGGCCTGCGAAGAAGTCTCAATGATCTATTTGGAAAAGGATGAATGGGAACTCTGTCTTGGGGAACTGGACAAAGAGCTGTTACCCCATCCATGAGATCTACTTCCCAACTATGAGTCTGTATGACTCCCTTGTATAGGCCTCAAGGAAGGTTATTTGTTCCTCCATGGTAAGCTCTTCTGTTCCTCCTTCAAAAAGTGATTCTGGCCCATAATACTTAGATAGGTATTTGACTTGCTTCCCATTTTTGAGTTCCACAGTTGTTATTACTCTATAAGCAAATTCATCTGGGTGATTACCCTCTAAGAACAACTGGAGCTCATTCTTTCTAACTTCCTCAAGCCTCCTATACACTAACCCCTTTTTCACCATTTTATTCTCCAGCATCTTTTGTGGGGTCAGTTTAGCTTTATAGGCTTTCTTGAAGTCATCTAGGATTTCCCAGGGTGATACTACAAAGACCAGTGAGATCACTTCATCTACAATCTTCTTTACTTGGCCAATGTATCTCTGTGGAATGTTTTTCTTTTGAATCCTATGAGACACCCTGGGATCAGGCCAAATCCTCACTCTCTCCTTTTGATATTGAAAGGTATGTTTGAGAGTGTATAACCTGAGAGCATGCTTCTTCATGTTGATGATTGAAGATATGGCGGCATATGCTTTGTCAACTCTTCTCAACAGTTCCTCATCATGTTTTTGTGAAGCTCTTCTTTTTCTAACTTCACTTTCACAGTTTGCCTTTGAGACTTAGGAGTAACTGTTGGAGGGTGACTTGTGGCCTTAGGCAATTGTATAATAGCTGAGATTGGCAGCCTATCTTCATCTTCATCATTATCTTCTTCATCTTCTTCTAGCCTCAGTACCCTTCTCTTCCTCTTCTGGGGTACATAATCGGCTATTGGTTTTGAGGGTAAGGGAATTGGTTTGGTGGGTTGTCGTTGTGGTGGTTTTGATGTGGGAATTTTGACAGGTTGTTCTAGCATTTTGGATGTGAGTGTGGCTTTAGATTGCTTGACTAGTTCAGTCCTGCTCCCAGCACCAGCTTCATTTAAGGCTTCAATAACCAATCCTTTGGTATATACTTCAGACGAACAGATCTTGGTGGTTATTGCCAAGATGTTGTCCCTGGACCATGCCTTGATTTCAATCAATGATCTACCAAGATACTTAGCTATGAACCTGATCATGATTTCCAGCCTTTCCCTTTCCAACACATCATAACTTGCCCATCTAGCTGGATTTCTTCAATTTCCAATCTTCTGATTTCTGAGTCAAGTTTTTCAGTGTCATGACCTTGCCTAAACACTGATCAATGATGTTATCCATTGATCAGCTGTGTTCGGCATCAGCCTCCTTCACCATTATCTCCAAGTCAGTCTCCTTTTCATTCTTCCTTTTCTTGTATGTGACATGAAAGTCTTTAGTACTTTCAGTCACTTTTTCCATGTCAGCTTCCTTCTCCTTCTCCTTCTCAGTCTCTTTCCTATCTGCAATCCTCTTTCTTTTTGCTTTCACTGACTGAATCTCCCCTTTTTGGTTGTATTGGTTGCAAGGGTTTGATTGTCAGAAAGCCTCTTGCTCACAGCATCCTCTATCAAGGGTTGTATAACTGAGGGAAGCCTCTCATCAAGGGTTTTAATCACTATATCAGTGATAATTGGTTTGATGAGAGGTAAGGAATGTTGAAAGATAGCAGCTATTTGCTCAGGGGGGTTCTGTCCCTGAGAAATATTGCCAGAAGCAGAGACAGGTGGCTGGGTGTTTTGGAGTGGCTCTGTGTATGTGAGACCTTCAGAGGAAAGTGCCATCTGTGGGGTTTGAGGGGTAGATGGTCTTTGATCCTGAGAAATTTTGGCAAGCAGCTCTTTGAGTCTGCTCACCTCATCCTCTAGGATGATGTTTTGGGCTAAAACATCATAAAAGAAGCCCAGGTCATCATCAGTGTTTACTGAATCACCTGACCTCCTGATAGAATCAGGATGAACATGCTTTGAGTGTAGATCAGTAGTAGCATGTGCCCCTTGGTCATGGTACTGGGGACTTCCTGCCTCAGGACCATGTCCTTCATCAGCAGTTGCCTCTGGTGAGGTCTTATGAATGTTACCAACTTCAGCCTGATCATATGCGGAAGCAGGAGAAGTGGCAGCCTCACCAGAAGTTCCAATCGCCTTTTCTACACTTGGAGATGGAACATTGTAACCCCTGTGCTGTGGGTTGTCAGAAGCACTTTGGTCCTCCCCCTCAATGGTTGAGGTATGCCCAGTTGTAATTGGTTTCTGGGGAGGGGGTGAGGAGTGCAACTGACTCAGCATTTGTGCAACAATAAGTGTAGGACTTGGAGGGGCAGTTGCATGTGGAGATTGGGTAGAAGCAGATTGCACCCGGGGTGAGTGGTGCGCTTCAATGGTAACCCTCTCAATTGAGATAGGTTCCAGCAATGTGGGATCCCCAATATTTGTTGCAACAGGATCCTATTGAGAGGATACCTGTGCGGCTTGGCAGGTTGAGTCTTTGACATAACTAGGGGTTAAAACCAGTATGTTTGACCTGTGTTTGTGGTACAGGGGCATCCTCAGGGGACTCATCTCCCTGAGTAGCCTTTTTGGCTTTTTGGATTTTGGTTTGGTGGGGACTTTGGATTTGGAGGTGGTGGTTGTGGGATCCAGCTGCGTGGGTTTTCACAGCTTGGCAGTCTGTTTGAGTGATTGGTCTGAGTTGTGCCTGGAGTATACCTCAGGCAATACAGCCATGGCAGGGACTCCAAGCCAACAAGTCCCTCAGCTTTCAGCTGGTTCTCTATAATGGCCATGATGAACCGAGGATATAATATCCATCGGTTAGCAATAGGTTTTGAGGCCATATCCTTAAGTACAAGAAATATTATTTCAGAAAAATTTAAGTTTTGTTGCTCAAGGATAGAGAATAATACTTGCTGCCACCTGGTCGACATTTGATCCAAGAAGAAGTCTTAGGAGCTAAGCATACATTCACCATATGAAAAATAAGTGTTCTGCATCATGGAATTGTTTCTTCAGGATGGTAGAGGCGCTGAGGTTACCCTGGTATCCATGGTGGGCAAAGGATAGATCAGTGGTGCCCTTTGGATACCCAGCGGGGAAAGTGGCATCATCCAGTTGTAGGGTTTGGCGAAGGATTGCCGGAGTGATGACCACCTGTCGGTTGTTGACGAACGACTGGAGAGAGTCGGTGTTATTCTCCCCAGTGATGAGGGTGACGTTCATCCAGAACTGATGGAGGGATTCGGCATGAATGGTAGGATTTAGAAGGAAAGCCGTTTTGTAGGGAGAATGGACCATTAGATCAATGGAATTATCAAACTTTGTCCAGAATGGTGATTTGGTAAGGTAGGCAACATAGTTGTGTCGTGGTTTAAGCTTCATGGTCGCCATTAATGTGAGAGAAGATTTGGAGGTTTTGAACGTTAGGTTTTGAGATAGTGAAGCTCTGTAAGATTAGGTATTTATAGGGTAAGGGTTAGAAAACAACTGAAGGGTTAGAGGTTGAAACAACTGAAGTCTTGGTTTTAGTCATCAGCAGTTATAAAACTACTGAAAACCATGGTTTTGGCTTCAGATGTTTGAAAACAACTGAAGACTTGGTTTTAGTCATCAGTAGTTGTGAAACTACTGAAAACCTTGGTTTTGTCTTCAAGTGTTGTAAACAACTGATAACGTGGTTTTTAGTCATCAGTAGTTGTAAAACTACTGAAGACATGGTTTTGTCATCAGTTGTTGTAAACAGCTGAGGACTTGGTGTTAGTCATCAGTAATTGTGAAACTACTGAGGACATGGTTTTGTCATCAGCTATTTAGGGTGAAACAGTAGTTGCAGAAACAACTGAAGAGAAAATTCTCATCATTAGTTTGCGTCAATTCTTAGCCTTTCAACTGTTTCATACTGTCCTCAACACTTACTCATCAGTCTTTTTGCTGTTTTTAGTTGTTTCATAGGACATCAGTACTTGAGCTGTGTTTACTGATATCAGTAGTTATAACTACATCAGTAGTTGTAACTTGATCAGTTGTTTTAACAGAATCATTACTATATGTGATATGGTTACTAATGATCATCAGTACTTAGTTACTGAGATCATCAGTAGTTATCACTTATTCTAGCTGCAGCATACCAAGCCTTAACACTAGGTTTTGGAAAGTTGAACTATCCAAAGGCTTAGTAAAAATGTCTACAAGCTCATCAGCACTAGGCACAAACTTTGGATCAATCAGACCTTTTTCAAAACAGTCCCTAATAAAATGATGTTTGATCTCTATATGTTTGGTCCTAGAGTGTTGGACTGGATTTTTGACAATGCACAGAGCTGAAGCACTATCCATTAATAATGGAGTCTTAGTCTTTGTAATGCCATAATCCAAAAGTTGGTTCTGAAGCCAGAGTACCTGAGAAGTACAACTTGCAGCTGCAATGTACTCTGCTTCAGCAGTGGGTGTAGCAACAGATGTTTGTTTCTTACTCAGCCAAGAAATCAAACAGTTGCCTAGGAATTGACATCCACCAGAAGTTGACTTTCTGGTTAACTTACACCCTGCATAGTCACTGTCTGAAAAAGCAACTAATTTGCAAGAGTGTCCAGTGGAATACCATAAACCTAGAGATTGTGTACCTTGCAAATATCTAAAGATCCTCTTGACTGCAATCAAATGAGACTCTTTAGGAGCAGCCTGAAATCTAGCACAAACACAAGTTGCAAACATGATATCTGGTCTAGAAGCTGTTAAGTACATCAAGGACCCAATCATACATCTGTAAAGTGTTTTATCAACAGCTTTACCTTTCTGATCTGCATCCAGTTGTGTGGTGTTGCACATGGGAGTAGAACAGGGCTTACAATTTTGTAAATCAAACTTATTCAAAAGATCTTTTGTATATTTTGACTGATGAATAAAGATTCCATCAGCCTTTTGTTTGATTTGCAAGCCTAGAAAGAACTGTAATTCTCCCATTGCACTCATTTCAAACCTTTGTTTCATTATACATGTAAAATCATCACACAACTGGGGTTAGAGGATGCAAAAATATATCATCAACATAAATTTGAACAAGTAGCTTATGTTGATCCACCTTCTTATAAACAAAGTTTTATCTATGGAGCCTTTAGTGAAATTATTTTTAAGAAGAAAATTTGAAAGTGTTTCATACCAGGCTCTAGGAGCTTGCTTCAACCCATAAAGAGCCTTATCAAGTTTATACACCAATTAGGATGTTTATTATCCTCAAAACCTGGTGGTTGACACACATAAACCTCTTCTTTTATTTTACCATATAAAAATGCACTTTTGACATCCATTTGAAAAACTTTAAGATTGTGGAATGCAGCATAAGCTAAGAACAATCTAATTGCCTCTAGTCTGGCTACAGGGGCAAAGGTTTCATCATAATCAATACCTTCTTCTTGTGAAAACCCTTGTACAACCAGTCTAGCCTTGTTCTTAACAATAAGCCCATTTTCATCAGTTTTATTCCTAAACACCCATTTAGTGCCTATTGCACACTTACCTGGGGGTAAAGGAACCAGATCCCACACTTGCTGTTTCTTGAACTATAGTAGCTCAAGCTACACGGCTTCAACCCATCCATTGTCTCTCAAAGCAACATGATAGTTCTTTGGCTCTAGCTGACTGATGAAGAGAGCATAGAAACAGAAGTTAGACAATTGACTTCTTGTTGAAACTCCAGCATTGATATCACCAATAATTTGAGACATTGGGTGATTCTTTAGCTCTTGATAAACAATGAGATCTGTGCAAGTGTTTGTAGAACCTTCAGCAGCAGCAGATGGTGATGCAGACTCTTGAAACCAAGAATTAGATGGTAAATCAAAAGATGTAGAGGAATCAGATATCTCATTAGCATTTATTGTGGATGGAACTGCTGAAGCTACAGGAACATCAAGTTTAGCAGACTCAGACAGTTGATCACTAAACTTGAATAGGTGAGTATTGATATTATCACCATCATCAATACCACCAGGTGGAAGACATGTTGCAGAAGATGATTTATCCACATGATCTACAACAGCTGGAGGTTGATAAGGAACATATTGCAGTATGTCCAGATCAAACAACTCCACAGGGTTTTGTGGAATCTTGTCCTTTGGAGATTCATTAAACTTCACATGCAGAGTCTCTTCAACTATCTTTGTTCTGCAGTTGAAGACTCTGTATGCCTTGCAAGTAGATGAATAACCAACAAAATACCCTGCATCCACCTTAGGATCAAATTTGTGGAGTTGATTCTTTGTGTTGAGAATGAAACAGGGACACCCAAAGGCTCTGAAAAATGAAATTAGAGGAGCCAAGTGATGTAAAACTTCATATGGAGTCTTCATCAACCTCTGATTTACTAAGGCTCTATTCTGCACATAGCAAGCTGTGTTAACAGCTTCAGCCCAAAAGATCAGTGGCAAACCAGAGTCAGCCAACATAGACCTTGCAGCTTCAATTAGGGTCCTGTTCTTTCTCTCCACTACTCCATTTTGTTCTGGAGTTCTTGGGATGCTAAACTGCCTTTTGATTCCCTTTGAAAGATAAAAATCATCAAGTGTATGGTTTCTGAATTCAGTTCCATTGTCACTCCTTATACACTTGACTGATAGGGAATACTGCTTCTCAACATACAACACAAAGTTTATAATCTTCTGAGCAACCTCATCCTTTGAATGCAGAAAGAAAGTCCATACAAATCTGGAGTAATCATCCACAATTACCAGACAGTATTTCTTCTTTGCCATGCTCATCACTCTCACAGGACCAAATAGATCCATGTGCAGTAACTGCAAGCAGGCAGTGGACTTAGGTTCTTCAATAGGAGGGAATAAGACTTTGTGTTGTTTTCCTTTTAAACAAGTAGTGCATGTTTCATCACAGTGGAACTCCTTTATTGGTAAACCTCTCACTAAACTATTGTGGATCAGCTGATTCATGTTTTTGATATTAACATGACCCAGCCTTTTGTGCCACAGTTTAGATTCCTAAGGAGAGGCTTTGGAAAATAGGCAAGGATGGCCTTTGAGAGCTATTTTCTTGGAAAGATCTAAGGCATACACTATTCCTGTCCTGTTGGCCCTCAGGAGAGTGTGATCATCCAACACCTTATCAATCAAATTCAGAACTTTGGATGACAGAATCCTGCAGTTCTGACTGGTGAAAAGAGCAACATGACCTTTATCACACATTTGACTGACACTCAAGAGATTGTATTTGAGATTTTCCACATGATTAACATCATCAAACTTTATTTCCCCAATGGAGACACTATTCCTGTCCTGTTGGCCCTCAGGAGAGTGTGATCATCCAACACCTTATCAATCAAATTCAGAACTTGGATGACAGAATCCTGCAGTTTGACTGGTGAAAAGAGCAACATGACCTTTATCACACATTTGACTGACACTCAAGAGATTGTATTGAGATTTTCCACATGATTAACATCATCAAACTTTATTCTCCATTGGAGACAAAGCTTTTGCCAATGATGTAACCCTTAGCATCATTGCCAAAAGAAACAGACCCCTTCTTTCCTTGAGAGTAGTCATGAAGAAGAGAGCTGTTCCCTGTCATATGCATAGATCCTCCACTATCTACATACCAGATGCTACTTTGGCATGCTGAAGAACCCTGCAATCATAAACAATTAGTTAGTCTTGAGACCCAAACCTTTTTGGTTTTGGGTCTATTCACATCAACAGATGGTAAACTAACAGATTTGCTATGAATAACAGCCTGAGGGGATGGAGATGGTGAAGAAGAAGAATCCTTTGGCATGGATTTTCTTCTCTGTGGTTTCAGCACAGGAGCATCTAATTGGTTGACTCTCCCCAATAGATGTTGAACCATCATAACAAGTTGTGTCTGATTTTGTGAAAAAGCTTTCAGCTCATCAGACACATTAATGCTTGAGATTGATGGATTCTTGTGTTGTACCATCTCCCTTTGAGCAACCTCAGCTGTTGCCTAATTAACCTCTTGCTTTTTGGATTTCTTTTTGGATTTAGGGGTCATAGGTTTTGATGTTGCTGGTACAAATTTGGTTTCAAACTCAGTTTTCATTTTATCCATTTGCTTTTTAATGTTCTCATTATGTTTGAGTTTGGAGCCCTTTTTATACCAGCAATCATCAGTAAGATGATTGAATAAGCCACATATTTCACATGGCTTTTTCTTCATCTTAAGTTGATCATCTGCTGAAGAAGATGAAACTACTGAATACTTATTCTTCAGCAGTTTGCTATCAGTACTAGCAGTTTTCCCTTTAGTACATGCTTTCTTGATATCTTCTTCAGTAGTTTTCCCACCCTTTCTACTTGCAGTTTTCTTCCCTTTAGTACATGTAGTAGTTTGGGTTTGTTCTCCAAGTGTTGTGACATGCTCTTTGGGTTTTTTTTTTCTGCGAAAGATATTTCATTCAATATGCGCTTTCGTGGTAACAGAATGTCACACGTACAATTAGGTCAACATCTCTTATATAGGAGATGTGACGTCTGCTGATGTCACTTGATAGTGACATCTAACAGATTTATTCAAACTATTGATAGTTAACACAACTACTGAAGATGTCAAACAGCTGACATCTTCTTACAAAAATACTAAGTGTTAACTATCACTACAACTACTGAAAAGAAACTACTGAAACTACAACGACTGAAGAACATGCTCTTCAGTCGTTTTACAAGTACTGAAATAAAAAATAAAACTACTGAAAGGAAACCATCATAACAACTGAAGAATGCTTCTTCAGCTGTTGTAACAAACTCTGAAGGCATCAGTACTTGTACTTGAACTTCAGCTGTTGTCATCAACTGATGTCTTCAGCTGTTGTCATCAACTGATGTCTTCAGCTGTTGTCTTCAGTCTTTGTACTTCAGCTGTTGATCTTCAGTACTTTAGTCTTCAGCTGTTGATCTTCAGACTTTGGTCTTCAGCTGTTGAAGTCTTCAGTACTTTAGTCTTCAGCTTTTTAAGTCTTTAGTACTTTAGTCTTCAGCTGTTGATCTTCAGACTTTGGTCTTCAGCTGTTGAAGTCTTCAGTACTTTGTTCTTCAGCTGTTGCTCTTCAGACTTTGTCAAACAGCTGATCAAGTCTTCAGCAGTTGTTGTGATGTCTATGGGACTTAGAGGTTTTTCTGATCAGGCTCATTGGTTCTTTTGGTCCAACATAGCATCTACATTTGAACGGAAAGTTATAAATTCATGGTTTTTGATTGTGATTGTTATACAAGGTTGAAAACCATATGATTAACTTTCATTCGCCAACCGGTCTTCATAATAAATCCATGGCTAATGAACTAGAAATGGTTATTAGAAATCATATCACCTTAACTTTCTAATCATTTGCGGGTTCCCTTTTATTAGTTTGAGAAATCTTCAGTAATGTTATGGTTTTCTATAATTAACGGTATGTTAGGAAGGAACTTGATCAACTCTCTTTTTAACATTAAGTTATGTTTTCAGAAATCGTATGGCAAATAGGTCACAAAAGATTTACCTACATTACTAGGCTTTGATCTAAGCAGTAAAACTCAACCTGACATGATCCTAGTCACTACGGCAGCAGGATAGATGAGAAATCATGCCAGCTCATCTTTATGAACATTAACATAATTACATTAATCCATATCTTTAAATCACATCACCAATTCATCACAGTTACATAAGTGGAGTCTAATTAGGATGATAACTTTTATTCCCTGGTTTTAAATCCAAACGCTTCAAATCTTAGTTTACTTTATTTTTATCATTGCTTTTAAACCCTAAAAATCTTTCCAATGCAACTTATCATTTTCTTTAACAAAAACCAAAGCTGATAGTCAAACGTCAAGTTTGTTGAGTAGGCTAGGTGTGTCCACGGATTGATACTCGGTTCTTACCAACACTATATTACCACACGACAGGTACACTTGCCTTTTGTGTGTATGGTTTAGTACTTGTAATAACCAATTAAAATCGAATCTGTGCGTAAAATATTTATCAAAATATATATACTATCTGCACCATAAGTCTTTCTACTCCTCCCCTACTCAAAGAGAGATGAGTGCTCATGCCTCTCCTATGTCTAGCCCACATCATTCACCGATCACTAAGGTGGATCTCCCTGAACCTGTTCAGGAGGTGCATATAAAAGAGGCTCTCACTTTTGAAAGTGATTACATCTTTAAGACCTCAACTATGGCAACTTAACCCATTGACACTTCAATGGAGGTTGTCAGTAAGCAGGGGAAATCCAGCAGCAAAGAACACTATGTTGGTGATAAGAGAGAAGATTTTGGTCCAATTATCTCATCCCGCAATGATTCTTCTAATGAAGATGAGGGAAATATAAGACTAAAGGTGCAAAAATTGTCATAAACATGCTCCTATTTAGTCTATAAGGTTAGACACCTTGAATCTTAGGTGACTACCTTACAAAACAAGGTCAATGATCAGCAATTTGAGATATCTTTATCTTAAGGAAAACTAGCTAGGAGACCTTTAATAGGTGCTCATCCAGGAACACAAAAACTTGTGGATGTCATATATCTAACTCCCAGCTCACCTGTGCAAGTGGGTGATGCTACCAAAAAGAAGAAGAAAGTCATAACAATCACAAAGCTTAGGAATTCTTCATAGAGTATGGATATTAAGGACTCACCATCCTCACTTACAGTTGTTCATACTCAGCAACCTTCTCAAGTTCACATTGATGTGGACTCACTGGACTTATTCATTCAGAGTCTTTTTGAGGAGGGAATTCCAAGGGCTATGTCACCCCAAGGAGCTTCTAATTACATTATTGGTTGGAGGTATGATATTGATAGAAGAGCCCTCTTACTTCAAAGAGTTCAAGGACAGCAAGAAATCTTTAATTTTCAGACCTTAACCTACTATAAAGGTCTTGATCTAGTCAACATGCCACTTGCCAACCCAAGTCAATTCAGGCAAGCTGACAGGATGGCTCAAAGAATTCAAGACTGGATTGTTGAAGTGTTTAAAGCAAGAAGACAAAGGCAATCAGGTAATGTCATTGGTCAACTGGATGTTGAGTTAGACCTTGAGATTAGCTTCAAAGGGAAAACCTTAACTAAAGGCCCAGTGACAGAACTTGTAAGCACTATCACAGAACCCATAACTTCAACAATCCATTCCTTCAGTGAAACACCTGCCGGTGAAGGTGTATCACAGCCTCTCTCTGGCCAGAGCCTCGATACTACTCCAAGAAATGAAGAAAAAGCTCTCTCCACCCTAAGTCACAAAGGTCGGTGGGTGACAAAGGGAAAAGGATAATGACTCCTGAGGATATTGGGGAGGAAGAGAGAGAAAGGAAAGGGAAGCTAAGGGGAGAAAGTTCCACTAGGTTTTCAGGTTTCATGGAAGCCGTAATCAGGGTTGCCCCTAGACCAAACACTCAAGATGATGAGTTAAGGGTGGTCATGATTACTTATCTACAGACCAGGAACTATGACATAGATGAAATCATTTCTCGCCCCTTGGAAGAACTAAATAAACTGACAGACATGAAAATGTCTAGAGAGAGCAAGGAAGCAGAGGATGCAAGGCTACTCCTCCAAATCAAAGAAGAAAGAAGACGGAAAAGATTGTACAAACATGTTCCTATACTTTCTCCAGTTCAAGAAAGCCATAACTCCACAACCTCAGGTAGATAAAGAAGCTAATAGGCAAAACATGATCAGCTACCTGACTGCCACAAAACTCCACCAGGCAGCTGCACTTCTTCTCTTGCCCTTTAAGTATATTGAATTGAGTATCCCAAACAACTTAAACTTTAAGTACTCAAAGAACAAAAGGCTACAAAAAGAAAGATGAGGAAAGAAGCAGCCAATTCAAGAGCCATCATCTAAAAGAGTCAAAAGAAGTCTACTAAAAGGTGATGAGCTTCTTAAAGCTATATGGATTCTCTGGAAGGAGACTTGATCCAATGTCTCTATCCATCATGGATGAGCACATAAGGGTGATCAAGTAGAAGATCAAGAGAGGATAGATTATTGACTTACACTCCCCACCAAGTCAAGTCCCTCCTAAAGTGGAGGTTAAGGTTGAACAATTTGAGACAACATAACCTGGACCTCCTGATGAACCTCAACAAGCTTCATCTTCTAATCCACAGCAGGATCAAACTCCATCTCCTTCTAAACTTTTAAAGGAGGTAGACCCAACTAAGAAAGACAAAACTGAACAAGAAGGTGTTGAAGGCCGGTCTTCTCAATAGGATGGCCTCTAGACCCAAGTCAAATAATAAGAAGAAGTCAGAGTCATCCACTTTCAAGCCTCAGGATGAATCAGATCATCCTGAGAAAGTGCATGAAGAGGCAGCTCAATAAACTCCAATTCAAACAGCTCCTCTTGCATCAGGAAGACCCATCTTATCCTGGACCTTCACTACTAATCCCGAAAGAGGCATGTAATCAGAGATCAAGGTGGTGAAGATGTCTACACATGGCAAGACATGTTCAACCTACCTTTGCATGATCTCTTTGAGATGAAAAGACATTTTGAAAGTTTTAGTGATCTTGACCATCTAAGGAAGAAGGGTATGGTTATTATCATGATGAGGACTGTCAACATCTAATGTCTTCATATGTTTTGGTAGCATCAACCTAGGGGAGTTTGTAGGGTTTCATGTAAGGCTGATGTACCTAAAACATTCTAAGTCTTCCCTACATGCATGCACTTAAGTGTAGAGTAGAAATGCTTCGTATGTTTTACACCCTGCATCTGAATTATTCTAAGTGTAAAATCTTTCGAAGCCAAGACCAACATCTTGCGAAGTCAAAAGTGAAGTCTTCAGAAGTTTCAAAGACAAAGTCTTCCAAAGCCAAGAAGTGAAGACTGATTTCTTCCAAAGACGTTTGATACATGCTTTATCTGATGTACTTTTCCATAAAGCTGGATCATTTTCCGCTGCAACTTTGTTGACTCATAAACTTTCAGAAGTTGGTGAAAAGGTCCATGCTTTTGTTAACTGTACATTAAGGTCTTGAGTCTGTTTCTTTCTACTTTATGTACTTCTATCCTTTTTGTAATATAATAGGATGTGAACTATGGCATGTAATAGTCACTAGTCAAAAAGCAATCTGCCTTTTGACTCTATATTTGATTTTGTTGTTGTCTAGATCAAATGTTTCCAGCTGGCTTTTTAAGCATAGCCGACCGTAGGATGTAGTATAAAGTATCTCAGGTCACTACCACCATCATCCTCGGAACCAATCACTACCACAGCTCACAATCGCCTCCACCATAGGTCACTACCAATAAATCCTAACCTACCCTAGCACACCCCCTTTATAATCGTCTTCATCTTCATCACTTACCTTATACCACCATCCCTCTACCACCATCCTCCAACTCCACCAATTTCACCACCACCATCATCCTCCATCACTTCGTCCAACATAAAACCGATGACCACCCACCATTATTCATCACCATGGTCAAACCTAACAACCACTAAAAACCATCTGTTACACTATCCCTGATAACCATTAATCTAGTCGTGTTTTGAGGAGGCACAGTGGTGATAGCATAAGAGGGGGAAGACAAAAATGACGGTATTGGTTTAGAATGATGGATTTCAAAGAGAACATAAGTTGAGGCATTAGATGTGATGATAGAGATTAAGTTTGGGAAAAAGAGTAAGACAAGGAGGAGATGGAGGGGTAGGTTGATTGGTGTCGTCGGAGATCATGTCACACCCTAACTGATGGCGGAATGTGACGGGTCATGTAGATTGTCCATAACACGTGATACTATTGAAGTTATAGTTTATTTAATCAATATGATTATATAAGTCTTACAAAATAAACATAAACTATTCAAACAAACATAACATAATATAAATTTGATTTATTAACTATGTCCACAAGCATCCTAGATTATATAAGCTTGTAGACATCTTAAGCAACATTTTCTGCGGCATGTATAAAATAAAGGTCAAGTATTAAGTTTTTGAGTAAACATAGGTTTTCTTACATATGCTACATTTAAAACACAATTCAAGAGTTAAAGTATGAATTCAAGCAAGTATGACTAAACCAAATACATTGATCAAACCTTTGTTGAAAAATGTCCCTAACCAACAGGTTAGACTAAGAATAACAGTTTTAATGCCCAAATGCCATCTACAACGGCCCGTTTGGGTAGGTGTCAAACCAATAGCGCTATCATCATTACCTTAGGCTTTAGAAAATTAATAATTACATGCTAACAACTAAATAATCAAGATTGGCCACTACATGAAAGATTAATTCAACAAGTATATCACAAATACAAAGAATACACACATGACATAACTGAATCGTATGATTTGAAAAAAAATAGAACTGAATACATATACATGTCACATCCTAAAAACATAAAAGAAAAAATGACTATGAATACTCACATTGAGTTATTAAGTATGAGTTGGACTTATATATGATTATTAACCATAGTAATAAAAGAATCAAAAACAAAAGAAAATAAGTTGCAAGATAAAAATAGATTTGGACAGATTCATTGTTATAGTTTCATATGATAATAAAAATATTAAACTTTAAGTAAAAATTCAGAAACTCTCCAGTCCATTATTTTACGTAAAAATCAACGATAGCAATTACGTAAATCTTTTAGGGTTTTAAATATAATAAACGCATGTAATAAATTTTATTGAGTATATATATGATAATAGGAGGGTTATAAGTGAAGAAAAAACATGAGAAGTTCGATTATAAAATTGCTTAAATTTTTTAGAATTGAAAGAATAATAAGAACACTGAAATTAAAAATGCGGTTGCTACCTTAAGAACAACGAATAGATTTAAAAATTCTAAAATCCTCAATAGAGAGTTGGGGATAAAGGTTTCTTAAGATTTATATAGGGTGAAGAAGAATTCTCTTGTAAGTTGAGAATAACACTTGGTGCACAAGAATAATGAAATAAATATTAGTATTTATATGTGGGCAAATAAGAGTAATTAATGAGCATAATTAAGATTTGGGATGATATGGGTAGGTATAAATGAGTCGAAGTAGAGGGAGTTTTGTAATTTTATAAACATGATGGAATGTTTATAAAATAATTTTTATAAAATGTTTGTAATAAAGTTGTAATATTAGAGATTTATTTGGAGAATTCTAAAGACTTAAAAATAGTTAGTATCTTTTTTAAAAGTATAATAAATATAAACCTTTATAAATATATTGAGAATTTTATAAAAGGATGGGAGTCCATAAAAGTTTAGTTTTATTATACATATGCACAAAAATAACACATGTGTATTTTTATAAAAAGTTAAGAACTTTAATAATAAAATAAACTCTAAAAATTTTATAAATATATAAAAAGTTTATGATATTACTAATTTAGGCTTCTAATCATCAGCATCAAGTCATAACACAAGTAACGTTATGAAACAAAAGTTAGTCATACTAACAAATGTAAATATTATAGAATCTTACGTATAGAATGTATAAGAATGTAAGTTATCATATATAACAGTATGTATAATATAATAAAAAATATAACACAAAATTATGAATGTTATAATTCATAAAAAAATAAATGAAAAAATAACTCAGGTTACAAATATTGACAGATATCTAGGGTCACAGATGAGAGATTAGAAAAGTGGTCGGAGATTGATGGTAGCCAGAGTATTTGTTGAGGTGTTAAATGGTGGTGGTGAAATGAGTAAGAATATGAAGTGGATGGTTGTTGGGTCCCAACATTATTTAGGGGTATTTTTGATTTTTTTTTATCATATTAATAATTAATTATTTATTCAAAAAGGATATGTTGGAAATTTCACATTGATTTAACTGAGATATTTAATCTTTAGTTGTGTCAGGGAATGACAACGTGTATTTTTTTACAATTCAGATTCGCATTTGTATTTTAAAAAAATAAAAATTAAAGTTGTAGTGCAAATCTTAAAAAATATCAATGTAATTTACTTTAAATAATAATAATATATCGGGAAAGGTAGTTGTGTCCTCAGAGCATTCACTACATTCTCCATCATAAACACTATTGTTTCTCGCTCACTTTTTTAATTGAAAAATGTTTTTATATATTTATTTTTTTTCTTCTCCACTCACAATTATTTATTAAAATATTAAAAAATTTATAAGAATTGTATTATGTTTCCTTAGATATTAGAAAAATAAAGTACAACCTTATAAATTTTCTCTGTTTTTCACTCACAACCAACTCCTATAATATAAGACACAATCATATAAAAATATTATGAATGCTATGCGGTATAAAATTTTGGATAATTTATCAAAAGCTAACAATTAGAAAAAGAAAGAGTTAAGAAAACAATGCTGGAATTTGTTTCTTAAAATATATTCATTTGAACAAGTTTTCTGATCCTGTTTTCTACATTAACATTTTTTTCTAACAAAAACTTCTAATTTTCTAAGAGCTAAACGCGTTCTTAAGACCTAGATAAATTATATTTTAACTTTTTAATGAGCATCTAACTCCCATTGATATTGTGCGAGGCCCAAAATCTTAAGTTATTAAGGTGTCGAGTCATTTGTAAGTTACTTGAAGTTGGTTCATTAAAACCTCGAATCAAGTTGAGGTTAAACAAGTTTAAGCCACCATCACGGTCTATCTCGCTGTTTGGGGCCGCCAACGGCTACAATTGCTGAGTCGTTAGAGCCATCGTCGATCAGGGTCCTACACGTCTGACGACAGGGTTGCTGTTAAACCGTTGCTAATGTGACAAAATGATGAATGGTGAATGATGTGTACAATAACAATGGATAAGCATGAGTTTGATGATATAACCACTCATTAATATAAAAAAGATTTTATTTGCACTTATATTTTCTAGAACTTGTGAATTGAAGAAGTCGTCAAAGTAATGACTATCACGTGGAACTTCAATTCAGAGCAAGTCTCACAAGTGTAACAAATCACTAACATGCAAGCATATATTTATTAATAAGGTTCATTTATTTCATGTTTTATATTAGTGATTTATAGTTATTATATTCTTTATTAAAAAAAGGCCGGTGGTGACTCACGTTAATACTAATCATCATTTTGAGCGAATGATCTTCTGCCACGTCATACGTTTAAGTGTTTTCATTTTATTTTTTTTTTACTTTTTGATTTTTTTTTACATTTTTTTACTTTGTTTTGTTTTTTATTAGAGTTAGTTATGAAAATGCTCTACATAGTTTCACCATAATCACATCTTTTATCTTTACCTTATTTTATTATATGTTCCTGTTAGAACCTAATATTTTTCTAAGAAAAAGTCATATAACCCACGGATGTAACTTTTGTAAAACGACTTGTTAACGTATGTTTGAAGCCAGACTACAAAGAGTACTTATGCAATTAACTTACAAAGGTTACTTATGTAACTAACTCTAATCATTATAGGTTATGAATACCGTATATGATGCATTCAGGATGCAGAATATGTTTTAACATTTTAAAACAATTGATATAAAATCCGAAAGTCGAGATAGATCATTGGTTGATATTTTATCAATATTTATTTCTATTGCTACGTGAATTTAATAACTTAAGAAATGAAGCTGATATCTAAACCTTCTTACTATAATTTATGATGAAATGAACCATTTTTAATCCAGTTTATTTTATATACTGTAATAAATGCTATAAACACTAAAAATAGCCTATTGGTTATATATATTTTTCACTTATCTTTATGTGGCCAATTAGTCTTACCACACCTCCACTGTACCTCTCTCTTTAGTCCTCCACGTGTTCTTTTGAGCTAGGTTTTAATTATTATTATTTACTATATGTGTAATCAAGGTTTATCCACTCAGTTTCTTTTTACTTGCTCTATATACACGCACCACCTGTCAATTCTAGAAATTATAAAAGAAATAATCAATATTAAATACAATAAATGCCAGTCAATTCTTATATAAATATTGTTAGACGTTACAAATATAATTATTTTATAAAAATATATATATACACTTCACGTGTTTTTCTCCTTATATCCATATTCTCTTTTGTTTTTCAGAAATTCAGAAAATCTAAAACATAATGATGTTTTACATGTAACGTATGTAATTTTTACAAAGATATAAGGGTGTCATATAGGTGGTTAACTGTTTTACATGATCAAAATCAATAAAGTCAAAATGTAAATGGTTGTTAATTTTTTTCCTTATAAATCTATGTGTATTAAAATTTATAGAAATACAACATAATTTTACCTATTGAATTATACATGGACACACATGTTACATGTATCTTTCGGACACGTGTATTTTACATGGTTATCAATGAAGTGATTATCCATGTGAATAATACAAAGAATCTAGAACGGGACTCGTGAATTTTAAAACAAAAAAAAATATTTATTTTGGAAAAGTTTTTTATACAAAAAACAAAATTATTTTTACATTGAAAATATGTTTTGTTAAATAATAATCATAAACTAACGAGAAAATTGCAAAATAACATTTAATTTTTTATAACTAATTGTATCGTATAATAAGAGAAGATTTCAAAAAGGATGAAAGATTTAAATTAAACAAGGTTTGAAAAACGAATGATTTTAAAAAAGCGGTTTTTAAAAAACAAAATATTTTATAAGGTTGCATTTATGTTTACATTTAAAATGTGTTTTATAAAATACTAATTATGAAAATAACAAAAAAAACATGACAATTAAAAAAAACTTAGATATTATACTTTTTTAAATATATACAGATAAAAAATCTCATTTTATAGAGAAGGAAGAATTGGGGTTCATTTGAGCAATTATATAAATAGCTTTTTAAATATTAAAAGAATTATATAATTATATAAATAGTCCATGTAAATGGACTAAAATACCTTATATTTAACTGAATAAATTAATAGATCAGGTTAGTTTAGGGGTAAAAACTATTACTAAATACAACCTCATGATTTAGTTAGGGCTATCAATTGCTGATCTGTTTATTACATGACTAAACTTGTTTGATAAAAATTATTCTTTAATTTTTTTTACATTTTTTAAAATAATTAAAATGAAGAGGCTAGATTTAATATATCACATTCTTGGTTCATAAAAACATATAAAAAATTATAGACATATATATAAGTAATTAAACAAGTCTTTTACGTGTTTGATAAGTGCGTTTCGCACGACATCTATAACCTATTAAACACAATAATACTTGTTTTGCCAGAAATTTTTTTAAACTGAAAGGGTTAAATTGCCTAAACCATAGGGGTCAAAATAATAATTTATTTTACAAATAACTATATCTAGGTGTGCGTATATATGTTTTTGTCCATCTATATATACATGTGTTTGATAGCAACCTTGACATATCTCATTCACTCATTCTATACCTTGTCACCAACACTACATGCATAAGTTCACACTAACTTGCAGGTCCATATACAACAATAATCAAACCACCATGAAGTCCGGTGTCTTCTCTCCGACGACCACCACCATCATCGCCACGTACCGCCACTTCCCTCCAATCGCCGCCGCTTCTCGTTGTCTTCCTCCGTCCACCAGTATCTCTCTCCCACCACTTAACTTCTCATTTATGCTCTTGTTGTACTTTTAACTTAATACGTATACAATGTAGATAAATTTTTTTTAATATTATTAATAGTTTCTTTAACAAGAATAATGTGATTTGAAATCAAAATCATTGTATGAATATGTGATGATTCCATTATTAGTTTGAAGCAGAAAATAAAATGATGGTCTATCATTGTACTTTATTCTTTTCTGCTTTGATTTCAAGCACTGATATTACATTAGTAACACTCATTATAGTATTATTATTTTTTTTTTTTGTAATATTAAAGTAATAATTTTAATAGTTATTGTTCGTTGAAATTGGTCAAAATGGGTCTTCAACATATACTCATGTAATAATTGCTATTACTTTACAGGAAATGTAGTTTTTAAAAGCACCGGTTTCCAATGCAAAGCCGTATCAGATCCGCCTATAATAAAAGGTATTCATTTTTTTAACGGCAAATATACGAATCTGATTCAAAAAATAAGTGTTATCTTAATCGAGTTTATTTATTCGTTTTTCAATCATGATCCCACCCCAAACACTTAGAATGAAACTTATTGCTGAAAAAACTCACTGGTTCAATTTTGATCATTTTACTCAAAGTGAGACTTGAACTCATGACCTTCAAATATTAATGTTATGGGTACAGGGTATCTCATCTTAAGCAGTTAAGCTAATAATCATTAGTAAAAAAAGTATTCATATTCAACTCAATTAATTAAAATAAAATGCCTCAAGATTTTAATAAAATGTGTAAAAGTGTTGGGTTCAAGTCTTATCTGCGACAAAAAAAATGAGGTTCCTAATTGAGCCATATGATTTTCGCACCTATGTTGAGTTTTTTTCTAAGTGTAGTATTAGGTTCGGACTGAGGTTCCGTACTTAAATAATGAAGATGATCAAATGAGTTAATGACCAATCAGTGATCTAATTAGACATTTAAAAAATAATAATAATAACTCGAAAATTACATTGTTTTTCCTTTAATTTTCTATTTAGAAATTTTGGAAATAAGTTAGAAACTGCTATTTGTAAAAATCATATTGTGTGTTTATTAAACTAAAACTTATTTACTTAAACTCAACTAGATGAAACCAATAAAATGTTATTTTACAACAGTGAAATGCGTTTTACATTCCTGATGTTTCATAGAAATTATCATTTGAATTCAAAAGTTTAAAATGTTGTCATTTGCATCCAAAGGTTTTATTAAAATTGTCATTTGAATCCATTTGGCTACACCTAACTAACACGGTTAACTTTTTCCGTTAAGTTTACAACATGAGAGTTATTTTAATTAAAAAAATTATAAAACAAAACACCAACTTACGTGAGAGTTTTTATATGTTTAACATCTTTTGATAATTATAGTTATGATTTGACTTAATAATTGAATTTTATTATTTTGTCTTGTTAATGTATTTTGGTTTAGTAATAATGATACTTTTGTCTGTTTTAATTAGACATATATTCCTTTGGTTTAAAGCTTAATTATGATTACAATGATTGATGTTTTATAATTATTATTCATGAGTAGTTAATATTATTCTACAAATTGTTTTTATACTTTTATGATAATTTATTTTTTATGGTTATAATTCAAATAATTTATATTATATGGTTTGTTTGTTTATTTTTATATATTTTTATACTTATATATTATTATATATAATATAATGTCCAGAGATGCTTTTTTTGATTAAATGAAAGAAATGTTGACTATCAATCCTAGTAAATTAAAATCATAATGGTAATTATCAAAAGAGATTGAATGCTTAAAACTTATCACGTAGAGCTGATTTTTTATTTTGTAATTGTTTTTACTAAAACGCCTCTAACTTTAAAAACCTAACGGAAAAACTTGACGGTGTTAATTTGGAGTAGTTAAGTGGATTCAAATGATAATTTTTGTGAAACTTTTGGATGCAAATGACAAAATTTAAACTTTTGAATTCAAATGATAATTTATATAAAACCTTAGGGATGTAAAATGCATTTAACTCTTTTTTTAAATACAACATAATTGGGAACATCAAATAACAACTTAATATGCGCATTTAATAAGTAACAACTTTAAGAAGAGCATGTGAAAATCGTTTTAAAAAAACTAAAACAATTTATACAAGTTCTTATATTACTCATAATATTATTTAATTTAAACTGTATGAAAACTTATGAAGTTACAGAATACTCTGAACTCTCCGATGTTCTTGAAAAGACTATGTTGCCATTTATCAACCCGTACGATGACAAGCTGTCGGGTCACGTGGACACACGTAAGGTAATTTTTTACTTTAATATAACTTTATATCCATTAATATCGTAATATAATTTTGTGATTTATTTATTCATAGCTTTTAAATATACTTTATTTACCTAAATGCGCAATAATAGAAGTTTTACTTTTTCATTCAGTTTACTATTTTAAGTTAGATTTTGTATTTTCTAACAAATATAGTCACTTTGTTAAAGATTGTGCGTCCTAGTGATGAGATCAAGGGGTTTGTTGGCGTAATTAAAGCGATGTTGTATTCAATGGACGATGGAGAGATAACAATGTCAGCTTATGATACAGCTTGGGTTGCCCTTGTAGAAGATGTCAATGGAACCAGTCATCCTCAATTCCCATCAAGTTTGGAGTGGATCGTGAACAATCAACTCTCTGACGGGTCTTGGGGTGACCCTTGGCTATTTTCGGCACATGATAGGATTATTAATACATTGGCTTGCATTATTGCGCTAACCGTTTGGAACGTTTATCCTAATAAGTGCGAACAAGGTAAATCTCCGTAACTTTGTACCTAAAATCTTGTTCATTCATTCTCTTAATTAGTGTTTTTTATATTAAAAATATATAACATATAATAAAGGAATGTTTTTTTAAATGCATCATCATTCTAGCATATCAAATGATATGTGTCAGCATTTTAACATATAAAAATAATTAGTTTATGTATCTCTCTCTCATAATAAATACAAAAATTATAACAACAATCAATTTGACTCTTTTTTACTAAAATATGTTAAAACAAATATATTTATATTTGTGTTTCTTGACTTTCTCAAATTAAATAATAATTACTTTGAATAAGTAAACTAAACTTTCAAACATCTACAATATAAATATTTTATTTTAATAATTTATTAATATATACTAAACTAGCTTTAGTGAACTTGTGTATTATGCGGATGAATAAATAAAATATTAAATAGAATAAATTTTATAATTATAAAATAATATATTATTTAAATTACCTATTAGTAAGGACTATAATTAATAATACAATTATAACTTTTTAAGTTTTTATTTTAATTTTTTTTTGTTTTTCCCAAAATAAATTAAATATTTCATTTCAAAACAAAACATTTTAACTTTTTGTGCTTTTAAAAAAGTATGATTTTTAGAAAAAGAAAATTATAAAAATTGTTTCTCTAGAAATAAACATTAATAAAATATCTATTTCTTAATTTTTTTTAATATATTTTTTAATCAAAAAGTAATTAAATAATATAATTAATAAATAATGTAGTTATTTAATATGATAAAGAATGAGGGAAAAATTTTAAAAAATAAATATGATGTTATCATGTGTCAGCCTTAGTTACACTTTTATTATAATAGGAAGATTATATAATTTTATACATATTTTATCTTTAATATATAATAATCATGTCTAAATTTATTATTTCTTATAATTTTAAATATTTATTATATTTTTATTTCACAAATTGTTAAAAACATCTAAAAAATAGAATGTATAATCCCTTATTAATAAGAGCATGTTACATAAATAAAAAATATTAATTTTGATACAACTATTCCTTATTATATATATATTTTTTATTAGTGACAAGTAAAATATTAAGTTGCATGAAAATTTTTGAATGTCATGTCACAAGAATCTGGTTGTGCGACAGAAATTATCACTAACATTTGTAGCTGCACCTATTTTTATAATAACTTTTTTTTATTTATGCTATTTAATATTTTTTTTTTTCGTTTTTAATATGAACCGAGAGAAATCCCTTGCGTTGCAACCGTATTGAACTAAAAACAATAATAAGAGCATGTTACATAAATAAAAATATTTATAATTTTGATACAACTATCCCTTATTATATATATATATTATTTGTGACAAGTAAAATATTAAGTTACATGAAAAAATTTGAATGAATGTGGTTTAGCGACAGAAAATATGTCACTAACATTTGTGGTGATGTAATCTATCAGGATTGAAGTTTTTGAAAGAAAACATAGGCAAGCTTGAAGATGAGGAGGATGAACATATGCCGATTGGTTTCGAGGTAGCGTTCCCTTCACTCATCGACATGGCAAGGAGGCTAAAACTCGAAGTCCCCGAGGGTAGTCCCGCCATGAAAGATATATATGCAAGACGAAACCTGAAACAATCGAAGTAAGTAATTCTTTACACTTAGTGTTTCAAAGAATAAAATCAACTATGAAACAATGAAACATGCACATATATTTGGTGGTGCATTCATGATATGAAATGAAAGAATGATGACACGAATCTTACATGAAATTTGTAGGTTTGTGTTTAGTCAACATGAGTTCGGGTCGATCTCATGTGGAGCCTACAAATACTTTTAACTAAACAAATCGTGTTTGGGGAGATCTCGATAGATTCCTGGGTCAACCTATTTACTATTAAAAAAAATTATGTTATAACTTAACTTGTCGGGTAAACCTGTTTATCTTGTTATTTAAAAAAAAGAAAATAATATTATTTTTAACTTAAGTGATTGAGTTTTCATGTCAAAATTTATAGAAGAAAAAACTATCAAGTTTGTACTTTAAACATAACAAGAAATTGAGATCCGCGTGTTGTCACAGATCTCTTTTGGATTTGGTTTTTCTATAAAATTATGATTCCCACATTGCTAGGAGTAATAAAGACTGTGATAAATAACGAGAAAGTATGGGTATTAGACGAAATCCTATAAGAAAAATAACAGATAAAAAAATAGTTTAATGGTTTTTTAGGATTGTTAAAAAATTACATTATATATTTTGCACTCTTATATTTTTATAAACATTTCTTGAATATATGTTGTTAGTTGATAATGATAATAAAATCATCCAATGTAAATTTTATATTATCTATTTTCTTTAACAAATAAGTATGATTTGAAGTTTATTAATTTTACTAAGTGCAATAATAGAAATATATATTTAGTGGATAGAGAGAATTTTGCTTGTGTGAAATTGGAAGTGGAAATGTGGATGCTTTTATTATCATTTTGGGGAGATGAGGTGGTTAATATTTCCAAACAAACGTTTCTAAAACTTGTGTGCTTAATATGAAAAGTAATAATTCTTCATTGCACACACCGACCAAACCTTTTATTATTAATTTTACTAAGTGCACTAATACAAATATATATATAATGGATAGAGAGAACTTTGCTTGTGTGAAATTGGAAGTGAAAATGTGGATGCTTTTATTATCATTTTGGGGAGATGATGTGGTTAATATTTTCAAATAAACATTCCTAAAACTTTTGTGCTTAATATGAAAAGTAATAAAATTAATAAGTATTAATATATATATATATATATATATATATATATATTATATATATATATATATATTTGTAATTGACAATCATCAGTATGACCAGAATAGAGCGGAACAAATGTAAATATGTGATGTTTATGCTATTAGGATCGCAATTGACAATGAAAGTAAAAATTAAAAGTATAATTGCTTAAATTTATAGTACTAATTATTATGATTAGTGATAATAGTTTATAATTAAAATCTATTTTTTCTTATATTTTTTGTAATTGTAATATCAGAGTATTAGCATTTAAAAAATAAGATAAACTTTGGGTTGCACGCATAATCTTTGTGTCAATTCATGTTGTGTTCGGATGCATGTGTCTGACATGATTTTCAAGTATGTGTCGTCTTCAGGTTTATATCAACTTTTCATGATTGTGCCTGGTTCGACCGATAAACAAGACCTTTCTAACTCTTAAATTTTATTTTTGTAACCAAAAGGATACCAAAGGAAATAATGCACAAAGTGCCCACAACTCTACTTCATAGTTTGGAAGGAATGCCAGATTTAGAGTGGGAAAAGCTTTTAAAAATGCAGTGCAAAGATGGATCATTTCTCTTTTCTCCATCATCTACTGCTTATGCACTCATGCAAACAAAAGATGAAAAGTGTCTTCAATACCTTACAAACGTTGTTACCAAATTTAATGGTGGAGGTATGTGTTAATGGCTAGCTTTTGTTGTTAATTTAAAAGGGAATCTATTACTAATATTTGAAGTTTATGGATCAACTTTATGTGTTTTGATCATGTGGTAGTCCCAAATGTCTACCCTGTGGATCTTTTCGAACATATTTGGGTGGTCGATCGCCTTCAACGACTTGGGATTGCTCGTTATTTTGAGTCAGAGATCAAGGATTGTGTTGAATATATCCACAGGTACGTAACTTTTTCTTTTTTATAAGAACATGTTACAAGTAAACTCATGAAATCAATAATACCCAACTAATAACAAGATAAGACAAATCAGATAAGACAAATCAGATAAGACAAATCAGATACCCTAACATGTGACATTCAAAAGATTACACAAGCTACTACTACGTACACCCTGTTTGATTTTTGCACGTGAACTATATATGCTCATATGTGGAGAAACTTTATACTCTCCATGTGAACAGTTAATTAGTATAGATATCCCTGTATTATATAATTTATCTTCATAAACACAAATATATTTTTATAAAATTATATTTGTTGGAATGAAATACAATGAACACTTAATTGTAATACCTTGAACATGACGAACATGATTAGGCACCACTAGAATTGATGCCTGTGACATCACATGTCATTAGTAATATGGTATTTTATGTAAGTTTATATGTTACACTATTGTAGTTAATGTGTTGTTTTACTGGTATACCGACTACAAATGACCTCTTAAACTTAAGGTTTGTACAAGATCTACCGTTTATGTTAAAACCAAACGTCATGGATTTCAGGTATTGGACAAAGGATGGAATATGTTGGGCGAAAAACTCAAATATACAAGATGTTGATGATACCGCAATGGGATTTAGGGTTTTAAGAATGCATGGTTACGACATCACTCCAGGTTGGTTTTTAGGTATCGGTATGCCAACATCTTTACGTACAGATCATGTGCGACTAACAAGTTTTTTTTCATTACAGATGTGTTTCGACAATTTGAGAAAGATGGTCAATTTGTATGCTTTTCGGGGCAGTCGACACAAGCCATCACTGGAATGTTCAATTTGTATAGAGCTTCACAGGTGCTCTTTCCCGGAGAGAGAATTCTCGACGACGCCAAGAAATTTTCATACAACTTTTTGAAGGAAAACCAATTGAAAAACGCGCTTCTTGACAAATGGATCATTGCCAAGGACTTGCCCGGAGAGGTATACGCAAATATTACATCGTTTAGTAACATAAATTCTTTACAATAGTCGCTAAAAAGGCCCTTTTGCGACATTTGTTAATAAAATTTACTTATAGTGACTTTCTTGAACTACAAATCAACAGGTTGAATATGCATTGACTGTACCATGGTATGCGAGTTTACCTCGACTTGAAACGAGGTATTACTTGGAACAATATGGAGGTGCAGACGATGTTTGGATCGGGAAAACCTTATACAGGTATTACAAGTTTAAAAACAGATATATTATTTAGTTGCATAGTTCACTCTCGAATTCCATCAGCTATAAATTATTTAGTTATTATTATCGGTCTTAAGGATATATGTTTTAGCCTATAACTTGTGAATTAAACCTGTTTGACTAGCTCAGTCTATAAGTTTACACGTGGCAAGTCTTAGAATCCGTCACGTGTTGGAATTTCTTTATTTCAATTCCAACATGTTTGGCTTGGCTTGTGGGATGAAAATTTGCGAAATAGACGACTAAAATTGATTGAATCATACATGACCATTGAACTTATAAGCTAAACAATTATGATTATTTTGTTAAAAAACTGGTCAACTTTCACCATTTTAAATAAAATTTTCATATTTTTTCAATTATTCATCTCGTTTTATTTCTTCCAACATAAAATAAACTTTACAACATAAAATTCCCATATTTTCTTTAATCAATAAAAATGTACGTACGTAGGATGGTGAAGGTGAGCAATAATACGTACCTTGAAATGGCTAAATTGGACTACAATAACTGTCTAGCCATGCATCAGCTCGAGTGGAACACCATTCAACAGTAAGTTAATATCTCTACTATATATATTTTGTCAAACATAATTTTATAAATAAGTTTCTTGCTTTAGAAAAGCAGAATCCGTTTATTGTTTTTTTACCTTTTTATGCAGATGGTATGCTGATTTTGGCATTTACAAATTTGGGATGAGCGAAAACAAGAGCGTTTTGGTCTCGTATTACCTAGCTGCAGCCAGCATATTCGAGCCCGAAAGGTCCAACGAACGACTATTGTGGGCTAAAACCGCCGTATTAGTCGACACGATCTCCAAGTTTTTTCATTCACAACATCTCACAAAAGAGGACCGTAGGGCTTTTGTTGAGGAGTTCAGAAACATATCAACTTTCAAAAAACATTCAGAGTATGTTTTTTCTAAAGATCTTTGTATTTTTTTCACATACTAATAAATGAAAATTCTAAATGACACGTATTCTCTCTCATGCATACTCAAAATTTTTCTTATATCTCTCTCCTATTAATTATATGCAAATCTGTTTAATTGTTTTTTATATATTTTTTACCCATTTCTTTCTTCTAATAAATAACAGTAATTTTTACTTTTATTTTAAAAAAATTAGGTTTCTTCGTAAAATATTTTTCTAAGTAGAACATTTCTTTGATTTTCATAGAACAATTTAAAAAAATAACTATATAACATTTCTAGCATTTATTTTAAAAAATTAATAATATCGCGTAATACGTCGTAAAAATATAACATGTAATACTAAGAATATAATCTTGTATTTATGCAACTTGTGTAATAACGGGGTTTCTAACCTAGTTGGTTTATATCATTCCTGACTTGTTTGGTTGCAAAGAAATGAAGAACCATGGCACGGGGTGATGGTTGCACTGCAAGGAACCCTACGAGGGCTTGCATTGGACGCGCTCATGGTTCATAATCGAGACATCCACCCGCAGCTCCATCATGCTGTAAGCTCATATAACTCTTATGTTTCTTCTAACAAACCTTTTTGGTCGCTAAATATCACTGACAATTGTGTTCTTTTTTGTTGTTGTTGTTGGAGCCAGTGGGCGATGTGGTTGATGAAATGGCAAGAAGGAGAAGATGTGTCGTTACAAGCTGAATTGATGGTACAAACGATAATCATAACCGCTGGGAGATGGGTATCGAGTGCACTGTTAGCTCATCCTCAATACCAACGGCTTTCAACCGTCACTCATAACCTTTGTGAAGAACTATATAAGTTCCAAAACTCCAAGGTAAATAAAAAAATCGCATGTGAACAAGCTAAACAATTGAATTTGTTTGTGTTCAATTGTTCATTCATTTAACTTTAAGCGATTTATATACTTAAATGGATAAATTTCTTATCGGTGTTTGTTTTTTAAGAAAGTAAACGAGTTTGTTAATACTAGAAGAAATGGTTCACTAACGTAAAAAGGAATACCGATTTTTGTTGGGCCAAACGAGGTTATCACTATCGATGGTGGATTGAAATTGGGTTATCACAAGTGGGGCTAGACAAAGGTTTCGAAAATTAAAAAAATCAAATTCAATTTACATTAATGTTAGTAATAAATAAATTTATATAATCATAAATGAATAAACATAAATAAACGGACATAAATGTATGTAGATGAATTAACATAAACCAATGTTCACGAACATTATTGAGGAACAAATTGAGATGTGTTTTTCATGAATGTCCATTCAATCAAATGAACAAAAAATTATGGTCATGTTCGTTCATTAGTTAAATAAGCAAACTTCTTGCTAAACCTTTCACCGTATATTTAATCCGTTTACGGGGCCTAGTCTGCATTTATATATATATATTATATATATATATATATATATATATATATATATATATTTTGCCAATATGAATCTAGTCAGTATTCTTTAGTCGTTTATTCACCGATGAAGGGTATGTTTCTATGTCGTTAGGAGAATGGCGCTAGACGTTGCAACAATGGGACTATCAATGTGAAGATAGAGTCCAAAATGCAAGAACTAGTACAAATTGTGCTGAGTAACTCAACCCATGATCATGATCTTGATCGACATCTAAAGCAGACGTTCCTAACTGTTGCAAGAACTTTCTACTACAAGGCTTATTTTGATCATGAGACGATATGTGTTCATATCTCCAAAGCATTATTTGAGATTGTAATATGAAAATAGTAATAAGTACCATGTTTCTTGTTTATATTCAAGAGAATTATGGTTGAATAAGTATAACTTAAGCTATCTAACATAGATGTGGTTTGGTTGGTTTTAATCTATAACCAAGTATAACCTAAAGTTTCTAGTTATTGATAACACAAAAAGTCTACCGGTTCAATTATTTAATAGATGTGACGGGATTTTTTCTTATTGAATAACACAACACGACTATATGAAATATTCACATAGCCATTACTTTAGATCACTTCCGCACTAAGCCACTAACCCATTTACACTTACTCTTCCAAAAATCAATTCTTTTGTTGATTTATTCGTTTGATTCCTAATAGAAACACAAACATTTCAATAAAACCTTAGACTCGGTTGACTATCTTAGTTAAACCTTGACCAAATAGTCCATACTCATGATTTCCATCAAATGACCTATTTACCTTGTGATTTGTACGTTAAATGCTACAACTCACAACTCTATATTCTCTATGATTTTTAAAACCACTTTTCTCATTTTGTAGATGCTTTCTAACTTTTATTATGATCTTCCACACTTGGCTAGGTGTTTAGCAGGAAACTAATCTTAAAACCAAAGCGACAAATTATGTTTTAGGCTTAGTGTTTGAATGGTCTTAATATTATAGTTTGATGTAATAAATGCAAGTTAAGCGTAAACTATGATATTTATTTTACTAGAATATTAAGGAATATCTCACAAAACATCAATCAATTTTCAAAAATATTTCAATTGAATCACTCATACATATTTTGTTTAATTGATTAAACAATCAAATTGAGTAATATATGATTTTTGTGTCAAGAAGAAACGAAGAAGAAAATATGGAAGTCCTGGTTTTTAATATATATGATTATATTAAATAAGAAATAAAAAAACATGTTAGTTATATTACAAAATAAAAATAAACTTCATGTCCCACTCTGCATCAACATAAAAAAAATTATTTTTCTGACTGAAAACAATTAAACAAAAAAAACATGTTAAGACCAATAATTTAAATAAAATTTGAAAACTAAAAATTTAATTGAAATACTTTTAAAACTCAATAAAAAACTTTTCAAACTCAATTACAGTTACTATTATTATGTAAAATTATTCCGGTTTTTATCATAACAAAAATAAAAGTTACTAGCTAATCCTCAACAAATTATTAACGCATGTTTGGAATTTCATTTAAAAACAATTTATTGACTTATTGATTTTTTTAATAAATTAATAAGTTAATATGAAATAACTTATTAACTTATTTATTCATAATAATTACATTGTTAAACACTATAAAATAAATTTTTAACTTTTTAAAAGTTAAAAAGTTAAAACCCACTAAACAAAATATTTCTAACATCAAAAGTTTTTGTGTAAACTCAAAACGATCACAAAACGAAAAAAGTGATCAGTCGATCAGATTCGTCGTGCAAACCCCTGTTTGCAACTCATCTTCACCACCACTAGTAACAGATACCCCTTCAATGGCGAAACGCACCTGCTGCTCCGATCCTACCACCGGCAAACCTCCGTCACCAATCTCACCGGAGCTTCACACCGATTCTTCCGACAACGACACGCTGTTGGAATCCTTCTTACGCACCTCCGATTTCGACTCCATCAACACCTCCTTCGACCGTCTGATCGAATCTACGGCTTCCGATTCCGACAAACACGACCTGATCCAACGCGCTCTTCACCTCGGCTTCGTGCTCCTCGAAGCCGGAAAAAAGTCCGATCGGAGACGTTCTTCGATTCACAACTCCGTCGTCTGGCCTCTTCCTCCCGACCTCACGATTAAGGTAGTTTGAGTGTTGTATAGTTCTGTATCTAGTGTGATTTGGTTGATTGTTACTTGTTCGAATTCGATCGGTGATAGTGTGATAGTATGATATGAGTGGTGATTCGCTGATTTGTAGGTTTTTGCAATGCTTGATACGCAAAGCGTATATTATGCTGCGGCTACGTGTTCGTTTTTTCAGAAGTGTGCTGCTGATCCTTTGTGTTTTGCTGATATTGACTTGATCACGTTAGTTCCTAAGGTGAACAATGGTGTAGTGTCTTCCATGGTTCGGAGAGCTGGAAATGCACTTCGGTATGCTCTCTTAGTCTGTAGGAACATATAGTTTTTCTAAGAAACCATACATGATTATGGCGAGTAATTGAGTAAGTAGCAATGTTTCCATGGCCTGCTACTGAAGTAGCAAATGAATCTGTAAACAATATTTTTGAAGGAAAAGTTTGGAAATCAGGTCCAACCGCCGGTCCTGTTCGCCGGTTTAACCAACCAGACCATTAACGAGACTGTTGAAATAGGGGCAGTTTGTAAGGACTCAACAGGACCGGTTACGTAGTCAGTTCCCAGTTTGCCTGCTGGTCTGATCTAGTTCTGAATACAATGGTTTGTAACATTTAAATTCGATGTAAATCAAATTTGGGATGTTGTAGGGCATTTAGGAATCGTTGTAATAATATCAGTTAAACTTTTATAACTGTGCATTGGAACATGACATACAGCTATTTACTTGATTTGTTACTTGTGAAGGTCTATCAAACTTGGTGTGATCCCACCCTGTGCATCTCCTCTTTTCTGTTCATCTGAGCCGTTGGTATATAGTATTAGAAACTCAACTGATGCATCAGGAGTTTCATGGAATGACAAGCGATCCAGACAAGGAAAAGAATCCTCTATTTTAACAAGGTCATGCTTAAGTTCTTTGAGTGAGAATGGTGGTGCACCTGGGTAGGTTTTCGTCTTTCGCAAATGATTTGTTTAACCTGTTCATGTGTTCTTTTATGTTTTGACGCCGCTTCCCTTCTTGATTATGATGGGTAGGGCTCGTTTGAGGAGATTGCACCTATTCAATATTGAAAGAATGGATAATGCTGCACTGTCAGCATCATTATCAGCTTGCCCTGCTCTTCTTGATCTAGAAATTGTGGGCCTGTAAGTCACTTCTCCTGAATGAGTCTGATATGTATGCTTTATCCATTCAATGCTTGACAAATGGCTTAGGCATTTTCTCTCGTCTCCTCCATTGATTTTGCCATGTATCTCAGTTTCCTTGTCATGCATAGATTTAAGCATGTGCATCATTTTTCATCTTTGATTATTGGTATTGAGTATGCTCAGTGAGTGTCTAACAGTGTGGATGCTAGGTATTTGTTATATATTGTGTGCTTGTGCATCTAAATTCAAGACTATCTATTATCTGCAGCAAAGCTGCTCTGATAACTTGAGAATAACAAAGACTCGGTTGTATTTGCTTAATGATAAAACATGTAAATATATAGACACAGGACACCAATACTAATTACTGGGAAAGTAAACTTTAACTACCCTAATTTAATGCTCCGTGTGCATACGTAGAGAAGGAACTAAAGGCTGTCTTTTAGTTAAGTCTGCATTTGACTGTTTTTCATGATAAAGAGCAAAATTATAGTGCATTGGGGGTGTTGCAATGCTATAAAAAGGGGAGATCAACAAAAATAAATGGATTAAATGCAATAAATAGCAATGTATTTACAAAAACATTTTATTTAGTATCTGTACATAGTATTGTTTTTACTTAGTCACTAAAAGTGTGTTTTCTTATATTTGGGTTACTTTTGTTCTGTTTTGGTCATAAAAGGCAGAAGCCTTCTTCCTCGTGCAACTGATTGAAACAAACAGAGACTTTTAGATGTTTAATGGAGATTAAAGCACTTACAAACAAACAAACAAATATACCCAATAAATCTCACTTATAGCAAAACTATTTTTAGGGTTGGGTTAAGGGGAGAGTAAAAAAAACACAAAATATACTATTAATTACTAAAATATAACAGAAAACATATTTTAATGACCAAATTAAATAAAACTAAATACAACCATTAAAGTGGGACATTTTGGTAAGTCCATCTCTGTTTTATACAATTATTCTAGATTCTGTAATGCAGGCACTGCTATTTCTCACTTGCTAATATAATATTTGTTAATAGGCATGTTGAGTTGAGGCAAACATTGGAATCTGTGAGCAAGCATTGTCCCTTAATAGAGCGATTGGTCTTTGAATCATCAAAAACAGGTATAGATCCGTTTCATTATTGTTTTATTTTCTGTTTTGGCATTATGAAAGATTGTAGGATAACAAGTGTTTTAAATTGACACACAAGGATGAAACTCAGCTTACGACATCATTTACACAAAGAATTAGTAAATACCCTAACATAAATCTAGTAAACCCATACTTTTTAGTTATAACAAATTATTATAATAATAATAATAATATAAATAAAAACAATAACTATGATCATAAAATGGAAGATAATAAATTAAATGTAATCATAAATAATTTTTAAGATATATTGATAATTGGGTCAATGAATATTTCATGAGAATTCAATCAAGGCAAAGAATAAAGAAAAATCCCTCAAAATCTAGAGGGAAATTGTCGCATTTGTTTTTAAATTGATGATGAGTAATTTTTATTATGATGTACAGGTAGAGATGATGGTTTGAAATGCCCAACCTGCAGTGAATTTGTGCACAAATGCCCTAACATAACCACCTTGGCACTAAAAGGATTCAAGTTACAAGATTACAAGATTCGTATGTTGGTCAAGGTATGTTTCTTGGACTATCTTGTATCCTCCCAAATAGGTTTTCCTTTTATTATGAGTATTTCTTTTTTATCTTATATCCGATTATACTTGTGCTAAAAATACATTATTCTAAAAATATATCAAATATTACTTGAAGCGCATCATCTGAGATTCAGCCATATAATTAGATATATATGCCATTGCTCACTTTTTTTGATCTAGTTAATTTTCGGTTGATAAAGAACTTTGAGTTTGTGAACAAGTTCAAGCCTGATGTGTTTATCTATGTTCCAGGGGCTTCGCAAATTGAATCATGTCGATTTCTCGATGTCTTATTCATTCACTGGTTCCTTTTTGAAGTAAGGGGTGTTAATTGTGAACTTATTCTCCAATCACTCAATGATACTTATGGATCATTTGGTTGTGATTAGAGGTGGTAAAATGGCTCATTTACTTATGGATGGGTTGATTTTGATATATTTATCTCTAACGGGTCAAACGGGTAAATTAAAAAGTAGATTAAAAGTTAACAGGTCAAAAATCGTAATTCCTCGAAAGCGTATTATTGGTGCATGGAACCTTCCTAAGCAGTTTGTTAAAAAAATGAATAATATAATAATTTAAGACGCCAAAGTTCATAGAAAAAGTATCAACATTTCTGGACGATAAATGATTTCAGTCAACCCAACACCACCGACCCGTGTCTTTATTATCTGTTTTGACCCGTCACCAACCTCTGAATCCGCCTGATTTTGCCATTTTAGTTGTGATCATAATCAAAGGGTTGGATTGCAGGAACCTGGGTGCCAATGGTGGTGGAAATCAGTTGGAGGTTATGATCTTACGAGATTGTATGCATCTCAAAGAAGTATGAATTTCATTGTTTTAGTCTCTCTTTTCTTTCATAATCAAATTGATTAACACATATCCACTTAAACTTAAAGCATCTTTTCTTGGCAGATTGAAGTTGAGCACTTTATAGGAACCGTTCTTGCAGGAGAATTCAAGCACTTTAGACATCTTGTGCGTTAAAAACCAAATATTTAATTACTAATCTTCTATGTTGTTGCTGCATAAATATGTCTATGTAGATGTGGCTATTTCATCCTATTTACTTATAAATTGGGTTTTTATCTCTTAACATGTCAAATGGGTAAAAATAATAATAACTGAAAAGGAAACGGCTCAAAACCTTTTAAAGTGTGTTTTAATGCAAAAAAAATTGTTTTGTTCAAGAGGTAGATTATTCTTGAAATAATATTAATTTTTGAAATCATATATGCCACCTCTATTTTATGGTTTACAAGTGGCCCCTCTAATGCATAAATTTCTTTAGACCTCTTCTCTGTGAAAAATGCATGACTACCATTCTCTGTGGTTGTTTCTTTGAAAAAAGAATTGGGTTAAATGTTCTTACGAGTCAAAAATCACCCAAAGTATTTATCTAATGTTTAAAAGTTTAATCCTTTTAAGTCATATTATTTTTAAATATTGCCAAAATAATATTAACTTTTGTAATCAGATATTTGACTTCTGTATTATTTGTTAATAAACGACAGCTTGAGTTTTCATTTTTTAATCTATACCTAGGTAAGTTTTTTATTTTTAAATTAAACAGGACATATCCAACCGGGAAGGTCTAGCATCTGATGGTGATTGGTTCCGTAGATGCTATAGTGCAAGGTATGGTTGTTTGTTTTATCTTGCCAGTTGCCACTAGGATAACATTGTGTACATATTTTCTTTAATAACTGTTATGCAATCATGCAGTTTCATTCCTATAAAGCAATTGCTGGAAGAGAGGCCTAATTTCACTCTTGTAGCGGAGTTTCCTAAAGGAAGGTAGGTGTATCACTTGGTAAATTACTATAAATATCTGGGCTGGCATGTATGATTACAATAAATTTTACATTCTTTTTCAAGATAATATATGCATGGACTGCCCAAGTTTTCACTAAAGCCGCCTGAATACCAAAACAACTTTAGAGGACACTCGAGTGTCAATATAGTTATGATAATGCTGATTCCAACAAAAAAGAACGGCCAAAAAGTTGTAAGGTGATAAAACACCCAATTGAAAGTCCTGTCTCATCTAAAGTTAAAATGTCAAAAACGCTCCCAGGTCTATTTAAACGAATCAATTAGATGGATTTTTAAACATACTCCAGTTTATTCCAAGGGCTTTTCTTTATCTAACTTTACAACTGCAGATGTTATAAATGATTTCAATTAAGAGCATTTTGAAGTTGTCCAAATTTTCATAAAGGAAACCAGATTGATAAATTGCTTTACTATATGCGTGGCCGTGGTAATATCTTTTGTATACTTTGATGGCTACGTATACATGATCTGTTCTGTTTCTATGAGTTCTATAAATATTATTCTGAAACTATAATATTACAAATAATAATATTCTTTTATCAAAGCATCTTAGAAAGTTCTTCTATACATTTCCAGTTACTTTCAATTTAACCTGTTACCTTTTAGTTAAATCTTTTAGCTGAACCTACTTGATCCATTAGAAATATAAGTAACAAAATAACTAAAAGCAACCCATGTGTATATAAATGGATCAAAATTGCCACCTCTAATTATAGATGGTGCGTTGACTAATTAGAACTATGATCTAACTTCATGTCACCCCTGTCTAAACCTTGCAGTTACTTTGATTTTGAACAAGCAACTCCCAGTGACTTAAACAGTGATGTGAGTTTAGCTTCTCAGTTATGCACCCATGCATCTGATGGCTCGTTTCTCATGAGCATATCAGATAACAGTTCTGATAGTGGTAATGAGGATGGTCAAGAAGGCTGTTTTGTAACTTATGATGAAAGTTCGGATGAGGTTGACTTTCTATCTGCTTGACTTTTTTCACACCGAGGAGTTAATATTAGGTATCTTTTCCACCTACGTCATCAACATTTTATATTCACATACTGATCTTATGCCTTAGCCAAGCTTCCTAGCAACCACCACAAAAATGTAACTTTCATCGCATCATATTGACGCAATGATAAAAATATCGATTGCACTCTTTTTTCTAGACGCTTTTGAGAAAATTCTATTAAATTGTTACATTTTTCTAATGTTATGTGTTGCTTACTAGTAGTTTTGTCTATTCAGGAAGACAGCGCGATGAAATTTTTTGCAGAGAAGAATCATTTCCATCTAGACCCAGCTTTGCTCGCCTCATAAGAAGTTATTAATGTTAGAATTGCATCAGTTTTGATCATTCTTAACATGAATGTTATCCATGGGATTCTTTCCAACCATAGCCATGATTACTTCCCTGGTAAATAGGTCTAAAACCTTAAGACGGTATGCCAGGTGCCCTTAAATGGTAAACCACCTTTGTCAAATGAGCTATGTGACAGCATGGTTCAGAGAACCAGCCCTAGGTTGGATATCGGGTGGTGGTTAGGTAGTTCTACGGTCAAGTGGCAATAGGAGTATATAGAAATCCAAAGAAGATATGTATTATCTAATAAAGATGTTTAGTAATGGGTTAATCGTGATAACCTGCACATTGTATATGTAAAATAACGATTAATTATACGTTCACTTGATTAGAAAACGGATTGAGATATCGCTAACCAAAATGTGAACGTAAAGGTTTGAATATGCTTGCTTGTTGTAATCGAAGTTTTATGTTTGGTTGTGAGGGGTCGTTTTTGAGCAATTGGTAAGGTTGGTGTTTTGTGACCTCGAGGTCATGAACTTAAATCGTGAGAATCAGGCTACTCTGATCCCGTGCAAAATGATTTGGCCTCTTCTTGAACCCTACATCACAGTGTCATTAAACCTTGAACGTATATATATTAGTAAATAATACGTTGTATGTTCTATATACTACATCTTTATAAAAAAAATATTGTACTTCATTTTATTCTTTTAGATTAAAAGGCTTGTATTTGTATTTAATCAAAAGAAGTTATATATTTATTGATGAAATGAGCTTGAATTGACAAAACATGGTTATCTATAAACAAAATCATGTGTAACTGCACTAGCCGGCCATGATATTTTAAATTTAAACGTCAGTTATTGATTCAATCTTGACTCGTAAGTGAATCATGCTTACCATCTTGTTGAAATCTTGTATGTCCAACAATTTGTTAGCCTTGTGTCAAACAATCCAAGAATGGTGCCTGCCTCCCCTTCCTTAGGTTGTGTTTATTGGTCTTGCTGCTGGCCATTAAGTGCTTATGTAGCGTGCGACAGGCAGTGGCACCCCTTTCTGTGTCGTAAAATCAAACCTTTCCACAATGAACTTTCGTAGTCTTGTGCCAACCTTTGGTTGTGTTTAGCAATCTTACGGCCACGACGTGCTTATGTGGCATGCGGTAGGGAGTGACAACACTGCCAGCTTCTCGTTGTGCCGTGAAATCAACCTTTGCATGATGAACTTTCATAGTGTCGTGTTAACCTTACACCACTTCAATTTAAACCATCTCCAAAACCCCCCACCCCTGGACCTTCAAGTAATGGTTATATATAATAAAACAAACTTCTTTTGTTTAAAAATAAATACAATTTAAACTCTTTATGTTTTAACATAAAAGTATAGCGTTCATCTTATTTCACTTTGAACAATTGTTACTATGTGTCAGATTTATCACCGTCATCACATCATCATCATCAAGTGAGGCTATCTATATACGTGTGTATCATATAATATAATATGATTTTAGAAGACAATGGTAACACCATTCGTCAATATGTTGAAATTGATATCTAACATCCAATTATTGAAATCAACAACTCAACGACCAAAAGAGAAGCTAACAATTACACATTACATACCCAAGGAACACATCATAGGCGAAGGTTACTTGGGGCCTCGGCCCCCCTGTTTTTTCGCTCAGAAGTGAAAAGGTATTGATGTGACGTTGACGTGATTGAAAAATAATATGATGAAAAGAAACCACTACAAATGATCTTGGACTCTTAATAAACCTTAATCATCAGAATGTAGAATCACTTGGTCCTCAAACTCGCACTAACCCTCAACATTTAGATCACAAGCACCGACGAATCAATCATACATGACTCGATAGATTTAATCTCCTGCATTAGTTTCAGTTTTCATTCCAACATGGTTTTCTCTATATCCTTTGATGTGACGATTAGGGTTTGATATGTACAAAAATAAAAATTAACCACATCATTAGAGCTATATTATTACCAGTCATCCTATACGTCTCAACTTAGTCTTCTTTATTTTTATATGATTAATGTGCTGAGTATGATGGTAAAAATAATTATTGTATAAAAAATCTAACTCTTAAATAAAAGAATGTCGTGTGTACTAAAGATAATTCATTTGACGTTCAACCCATTTAAAAGGATTTTTTTTTCATCTATTCAATCCTGTAAAATAAAACACAGCTAAATGGGTCAAATCAATCCATTCCGTAAGTAAAAAATCAAAACTGACTAACTTCCAATATAATCAACCAAACATAAACCTATAGAACTCTTAACTTAAAACAAGGTTTTGTATGATCTTATATGGTTGGAATGTATTTGGCTATTCGGCTGGGTTATTACTATGAATATAGAAGCTATAAGATAACCTTTTGATATACATGTTGTGTAACGCACCGTTCTTTAGGAGACAAATGGCACATAATATGGTCATTGTCCAGAAGATCACAATGCCTACGTATGAGGTCTTGGTTTTGAAAATGACGCCATACGTGCAAAAGACAATAGGAAGGGTATCACGTACCAATCCCATAATAAAAGCTATAAGAGTTAATTACATGAAAGATCCATATGTTTATGCGTAACTGCATTAATACCATGTGACCATTGGATCTGCGAAAACTAAGATTTGGATTTATAGTAGATAAATAGAGGGCATATAAACATTGTTAATTCCCCAAAACTAAAAATCAATCACATATTTTCCCTTCCTAAAACATATATTACATATTAAATATTTCACTAAAAAAATTTATAGAATTACTATTTATCTTTATTTTCACTAATGTATTTTTATATATTATCCTTCCTAAGACCATCAATTACATATTTCAAGCCTTTTGTATAAACAAAAACAACAAAACTACATCTCCAAATTCAAAAGTTTTAAACTTCATTTCAAAACAACAATCATCGATAATCAAAGTAACATGTCCGAATACAAAAAACAATTTTAAATAGTTACAATACTAAAAATCAATATGTGAAATTCCATAGTAAAAATAAATGTAAAATAGTCATTTAATCCATGTTGTCAAATAGTCAAAGGCGCGCACCTAGGCGCTCAAGGGAGACGAGGTGCACCAAAAAAAGACCAGTCAAAGGCGCTCTTCCGTAAAGTTACGACCAAAAAAACAACTTTTCCGGTGAGATTTTGGCCGAAACCAACATTTCCAGTGAGATTCCGGCCAGAAAAGAGCTTTCCAACAACTTTCTGGCCAGATTTAGCCAAAGACCGTTGAGCTCTGATTGCATAAATTTGAAGAGGAAACTAAAGAGAAGAATATGGAAAATGAAAACAACTGAATTTAAACACTTAGCTTTTAACATGGCTGCAGTTCTTTTGCAGAACTATACTATTGACCATAATTAAAGAAATTCAGTTTTTCTTAAATTTTTAGCCAGTACTCAAGTGTATATATATTATAATAATATCTTTTACTTTGAATATTTTAAAAGATTTTATTTTTTTATATTAGTTAGATGATTTTAATTGCTAATTATAATAGTTTATAAACACATTCAAAGAATCATAGCAGTTTTATACTTTTAAATACTAAATATATATTTTTCTTATTTTTTTATTATTGCGCCTTTATTGTCTAAGGCGTGCGTTTTACGCCTTGCGTCTAAGCTCCGGGCGAGGCCTATGCACTTTGAGTGCGCTTTGCGCCTTCGACAACATAACATTTAATATGTTAACTTTTATGAATTGGATATATATAATATACATGTTTTAGAAAGAAGCAATGTGCAATTTGATTTTGTGGATTGGGGAAATATGTAATTAGTGGTTTTAGGAAGGAAAATATGTAAAATCTCTTATTTAGTTACAGTGTTCTAATGTTATATACCAGGCGGTAAAAACCCATCAATTAATAATGCTCAATATTCAAAAGTAACTCTTAGGAACATAAATGAGAACCAAACTGAAATCAAATTCTGAACTCGATTTTTAAAGTGACTTACAAATTGGTGAGTTTAGAGCCCAACCAGACAACCCAACCTGATTTCTAATTGTATATATAGTGTTTTAATCGGTGACAACTTACATAAACCCACATCCTGCTTGAGCCGCTTGATTTGCCACCACCAATGCGACTCACGGGCAATATCTAGCTCATCTGTATGTTTGGCTTGATAATCTGTTCACGTTTATTAGATCATGTAATTCTTTGGGATAGGTCAAATGTGTATTAGATTGTTCTTTTTAGTCTGCTGGATAGAAAAATCGATCTAGTGGTGCATAAAATTATAGGCAATTATGATGCATATGTGTTGCATTGATCTCAAAATAGTTTGCAATTTACATACCAAAAGAAACTACCTCCTGGCAGCTGTGTAATGCACTCTTCCAGCCAAGGATTAAGGACTGTTTCTAAAGCCAAACGTGTCTTCAACGCCACTGGTAACTTTCTTTCTCCGCTCAGCAATCATTTCTGTATATGCCTGATGAAAAACAAAAAACAAATATCATTGCATTAGAGTCTACTCACCAGTTCTTTTAAACATAATTGAGAAGTGTAGGCAAATCGTGCAGGACCTGTTATAATATTAGGCTTGACTAGTGACTGGTTTTACAGGCTTAGAAGCTCATGACTGGTCATTATAAAATTAATGGATGCACACATTATGTTAGAAGTTAATGTTTGGTTAGGCTCATCATGAGCCTTATATGAAAAACTTGAGCTCAACTATTGATTGGTTTTACTGTCTAGAGCTCGGATCATTGGTCAGATTAAATTTTAGGATTAATTATATATACATATGTTTTTAATAAGTTCAAGATCCAGTCATGGCTTAAGATCAGATCATGGCTCATGGCTTCTGAAGCTCGAACATTTAATAAGCCAAGCCGGGTAGCTCGACTAACTTACACCCCCATTGATGTTCGCACTATGACAGATGAATATTTCTTAGTTTTCAAGTTATACCTTTGGGTAAGAATAGAGAAAGATGTACCACCAGGTGCCAATTAAAACAGAAGCTAGTAAAGTGGCTAAAATATTGTGCAATATTAGCCAGCTGCCAGCAATAACTGATGCTCCAGTCAGGGTTATCGTCCATGGTTGACACCTAGAAATAAAAAAGAACATGGTTTTGAGAACTTCGCATTAAATTGTATCATGTTATGTCTAGACTTCCCTAAAGATAATGGAAATACATGCATTTTGTTCCATTCACACATTCAAAATCCTCCAATCTCTCAAGAGTTCTTCCATAAAGTATCTTATATGAGTCATAGACCAAAAAACTCAGTTGAACGCTTGAACTGTAGATACACAAAACTAGGAATATATAAGAACACTAAATAAACCCAAAACTAGAAGACTAAATATATCTTAACAATTAAGAATCCCTAAAGGCCGGCATAGTCTATTAAGAAAGTTATAACCATAGCAAATACAAGTAACGCTGGACGAGTATCCTAATTTGATTGAAATTGATCTATGACATCAAAGCAATAATGGACGAGTCTTTCTGTCAAATCCTTCTGCTAATCAGTAAAGTACTGATCCATTTAGTTCCTATTGTGACCGTGTGAAGATTGTGGTGGAAATATATATAAGCTACCCCTTGCAACTAGAGACTTTTGCCTCCTATCATCCCATGTCTCCATACATAATGTCAAATACTAAAAACCTAAAACAGATGAAGCTTAATTCAGAAGACAATCACATTGGAGTATATCATATATCCAAATCAAAAGCATTGATTCATCATGTTCCATCACTTTCCAATTCAACTCCAAAATGCAACAATTATCTGAACCGAGTCCACCTACTCACACAATTGTAGATAATGAATGTTAAAAACTTGCTTAACAGCTCAACTCAAAACAGATCAAATCACTAATTCCGTAATTCATCAAAACAACAACCACTTGAACAAACCGAACACAACAACAACAATAATAAACGCAATTAAGAACAAATTAACAAAATCTAGATTAACATGTACCACGAAGGTTTCGTATCCCAAACAGAATCGTATTCAAGCGAGAGATAATTGAGATATCCATCCATGTCTTCCACTACACCATTCTCATCCAAAAACCTGTCCAAATTCGATTCCTCTTTCTCCGGTTGTCCGTTTGAGGAACTGCTGCTGTGAAAACGTAGGGTTTTGTAACGGAAGTTAGGTGTTCGGTGACGGAGAGTGTGTTCATGCCGGAATATGCCACCGGAGCAATGAGATTCCGGCAAAACAGTCACCGGCGACGGCGGGAAACGAAGGTAGAAAGGAGAGAGAGTTGCCATTATCGTCGTTTCGTTTGGGCTTCTGCATTGTACTCTTGGTGGTTTGTGAGAAAATGCAAAAACGATACGTCGTCGTTTTAAACAACCGGAAATAACATACAGACCCTTCAGCTTTCAGAGTATGTGCAAGGGAAAAACAACTTTTTGACTTTTTAAAGGGATAAAAAGATCAAAATACCTCTTCAAAAAATTAAAAAATTAAAATTTTTAACTTTTTAACTTTTCTGGAAGGGTATTTTGGTTTTTTTACCCCTTCAAAAAATTAAAAAATCAAAAAGTTGCCTTATCCAAACATGCACTATGTCATTTAACTCGTTGCTTCAAAAAATTACTTCTAATTTAAGTCTCCTTGTGATGGTTAGCCCATCGGTGATGACATCAAAGTTTGAATTGTGGGGCCGAGGTAGAATTTCGAGCCAACGTCAAGTAACCTTTAAAACTGTATAGTCCGTGTTGTTTCTTACATCTTGGGTTGTACAGTTTGACGTAACCCAGTTAATAAGTCAGGTTACACATATCATACATCAACAAGAAAGTTTGCTAGATGTTTTTGATCTAATTTTAGTTTGTATGAAATTTAATTCTTATGTTCCAAATAACAAATGAACGTGACTTATGTTGTGGAGATTAGATTTGATTATAACTAGTATGCTTAAAAATTTTAGCTCCACGCATGAAACGACCATACAACACATGAGAGTGCAAATGAATATGTACATGAAAGTGACGTGGCTACGTACTTCAACCAGTGGATAGATAACACGGACTCAAGGAGTAATTGGAAACTAAGATTTTTAAATGTCTTAAACTAAGTTTTTTAAATGTCTTAAAGACAGTTGGTAATGGATAAGTGATAGTGATTAAAATATATTGTCACGTAAACGATATGTAGGCAGTGGAATGATCACATTAAGTTGCCTAATGTAATGATGAAAGTTATCCGACTTGTAAATCATTAATTAATTACATATACATATTTTTATATTTAGACAAGTATTTCTTAACAACATAAAGTTTAAATAAAACATTAATATTGGTATTAATAAATATATTACAAAATAATAATTAAACATAATGGGATTAAGACCTCCCACATATCTCCCTAATATCTTGCATAATCGTCTTTTTGTTTTTACGATCCCGTCCTATCAAGTGATTGGTGTTTCATTCAAAGTAGTTTTATGTCGATTTTGTTTCTTTTTCAACTTGATTTTCTCGGTTGTTACGTCATTAAAGTGAATGCCATCCTTTTTTATATGGTGTCAAAGGTTTGTTTATACTTGGGTTCTTCAAAATAAGATGTTGCTCGTTCGCCTGTGTTATATCTCTTAGACGGGCGACAATTCATTCATAACTGGTCCTACATGTTCTACGAATTTGTCATCGGGATTGTTGAGGTTTATTTGACAACGAATAGTAGAAGACTAAGGGGGTGTTTGTTTTTTTAAAAACCTCTTCCCCACCTCTTCATCTGCACGCTCGCAGATGCGGGAAGAGGTTTTTACTTCGCAGACTGTTTGTTTTCTGGAAGACGTTTCATTAAAAAAAGTCTTCCTCACCTCTACACGAAAAAGAGATGAAACAATGTCTTCACAACCTCTTCTAACCTCTTCTCTTCTGAATTCATTTGAGCCCTAACATCACCTTCACCCATCTTCATTCCCTACATACCCACCTCCTCCACTCCTCTTCACAACCATCTCACCACCATCGCCACCGTGCCACCTCGCCACCGTGCCACCTCGCCACCGTGCCACCTCGCCACCGTGCCACCTCGCCACCGTGCCACCTCGCCAACGTGCCACCTCGCCACCGTGCCACCTTGCCACCGTGCCACCTCGCCACCGTGCCACCACGCCCCTTCGGCCCCCTCCCCTTCGGCCCCCTCCCCTTCGGCCCCCTCCCCTTCGGCCCCCTCCCCTTCGGCCCCCTCCCCTTCGGCCCCCTCCCCGTCGCCCCACCTCACCGTCGCCCCACCTCACCGTCGCCCACTGTAGGTCCGTTTTTTTTATTTGTTGTTTGTATGATTAGTTTGTTTGTATGATTAGTTTGTATATGGTTAGTTTGTTGTATGATTAGTTGTTTGTATGATTAGTTTATTATATGATTAGTTTGTATATGATTTGTTTGTTTGTATGATTAGTTTGTTTATATATTAATGTATTAGTTGTTTTTAAAGTTTAAAAAATAAATTTAGTTTAATTATATAATATTTTAGCATTCTGCAGATGTTAAACAAAACAAACAGTTTTTTTTCTTGTAGACTGCAGACATTTGATCCACCTATTCTGCTGCAGATGTGGTCTGCAGACTGCAAACGTTTTCCTGCAGAAAAAACAAACAACACCTAACTAGTGTAAGTCATTAGAGCTTAAGGTTTTGTTTATTTGCTTGACGGTGATGTATGTCCCATCAAGGGGACAAGATGTCACTTCACAATATGCTTCATATATTCCAAGCTTCATAATATTCCAAGCAACAATGTGAATAGACATTTGCTTGTTGAGTACATTTTTGGTACTTCTAAACTCCTATATAGCGCCACCATGAACAATTAATTCATTATCACTACTTTTAGGGCCATGTAACATTTTTGTATTGTAAGCAATACTCCAAAAAAGAATTGAAATCAGAGAATTGAAATCCAAGCAACAAAGTAATTAAAAGGAATTTACAAGAATAAATGAATCTCATTCAATTCAAATCAGTTCCAGATCTTATTCCCCTCTTATACAACTCTATTTATAACCAAATTTACCTAACCGTAACAAATACTTTACACCTTTAACCTTTATACAAACAGAAAACAACACAAACAGTCCTTGAATTTCACAAGAAGTGAAAACCTCACAAGAACTTAAAACAACACAATAATCGTAAACAGCACAAAAACATAAAACGATACAAAAACTAACATATGATTTTTGACTTTAACTCTTATCAATCTCCACCTTTAAAGACACCAAAACATCAAACCAATCCCAAGCTTACCAATACAGTAATAAAACTTCTCACCAGGAAAACTCCTGGTCAACATATCCGCCAAGTTTTCATCTTTACTAATCTGTTCCACTTCCAATTGGTTAGCACAATCATATCTCTTATAAACTGTAACCTTACATTGATATGATTTGTTCTTTCATGAAACATACTGTTCTTTGACTACTATATAGCTCCATGATTATCATAATAAAGCACACAATATGATAACTTCATACCCAACTCTAGAACCAGACCTTTTAACCAAAGTCCTTCTTTCACTGATTCAGTAAGTGCCATATAATCCAACTCATTTGTTGAGAAAACTACTACATGTTGCAGTTAAGACTTTCAACTAACAAGATATATAAGAATTTTAAACACATAACCGGTTGTTGATCTTCCCCTATCCAAATATTTGGCATAATCAGCATCAACAAAATCTTCCATTGTACAACAATTTCCTTCTTTTGTAAAAGCATTAAAGTTTAATCCCCACTTTTTAGTACCCTTTAAGTACCTCAAGACCCAGTTAGCAGTAGACCAGTGTGACTTACCAGGCATTAATAAAAATCTGCTAATCACACTACCAACATAAGCCAAATCAGGCCTTGTACTCACCATAAGATACATGAGACTCCCAACTACATTTGCATACGGGACAGTCTCCATGTGCCTGTGCTCATCATCAGTACTAGAAGCATCTTGAGCATATAATTTGAAATGAGCAGCTAATGGAGTCTTCAATGTCTTACAACAGTCAATCTAATAATTTCTCAAAACTTTATCATCATAAGAAAACTTAGTAAGCTTAAGCTTCTTCTAAGATCTATCTCTAGAAATATGCATTCTTAATATATTTCTAACTTTACCCAATTTCTTTATTTCAAATCCTATTTTAAGCATCTTTTAGTTGCTACCATATTTGCTTTATCTCTACATGCCACCAGAATGTCATCTACATATAAGAGTAGATATATGAAGTTTCAATCACCTAGCTATCTATAATAACCATAACTATCATACATACTTCTTGAAACACCATGAGTCACCATAAACTCATCAAACCTCTTATATTGTTGACGAGGTGACTGCTTTAACCCATATAAAGACCTTTTCAAGAGACACGCTTTATCTTCCTTACCAGCCTTTATATACCCAATAGGTTGTTTCACATAAACGCTTTCATGTTCAACTGTTGTATCAACAGGACTCCAAAATACCTCCTTCATCTCCTTGAGAACCATTAGGTGAATCTTCATCCTTCTCCACCTTTCTTGGACTACAGCTATCTAAAATCCATAACCTATAGCCTTTTACACCTTGAGGATAGCCTAAAAAGATACAATTTTAAGCTCTTGAATCTAGCTTATCTTGAATTATATGAGCATAAGCCACATAACCAACCACCCTTATATGACTACAATCAGGTTTCTCCCCAGTCCACATCTCCATTGGTGTTTTCATACCCAAAGTTCTAGAATGAGACCTATTTATCAAATAGGTTATTGTGGTTACAAATTTATCAAATAGGTTATTGTGGTTACAATTTCACCCCAAAGACCTTTAGGCAACCCAACATTTAATCTCTTACACCTTACTCTTTCTAATAATGTTATGTTTATTCTTTCAGCAAGACCATTCTATTATGGTGTACCTGGAATGGTCAAATGTCTATCCACTCCATTCTTCTTACAGAACTCATTGAACTTATGATTACAAAATTCCAACCTATTATCTATTTTGATCCTTTTTAATTTCTTCCCAAACTAAGTTTCAACCAATGTCTTCCATTTGACAAACTTCTGAAACACATCACTCTTGTGTTTAATCACATAAACCCAAACTCTTCTAGATTAATCATCTATGATGGATAGAAAATACCTAACTCCAACCATAGCATTCACTCTAGTAAGCTCCCACAAATTTGAATGGACATAGTTAAGAATATATCTAGTAGTATGCTTGCCTTTACTAAACTGTACTCTTTTCTTCTTACCAAGAACACAAGTCTCGTAAAACCCTAAGGGTATGGTTGGTATGTGGTAATGGAATGGATGGAGGAATGAAATGAATAAGGGAATGGAATGGATAAGAGAATGAAATGAATCATTACATTCCATTGTTCCATTTGGTTACCATTTAGTAATAAATGAATCATATCTTTGTTTTATTTGTTAGGTATAAAAATCGAAACAATGAAGTGTAAAAGTAGTAATGATGGTGATGGCGAGCGGAGGTGGTGGCCGGAGGTGGTTTCCGGCGGCGGTGGTGGCCGGCGGTGGTTTCCGACGGCTGTTTCCGGTGGTGGTTTCTGGCGGTGGTGGTGTCCGGCGGTGGTTTCCAATGGCGGTGGTGGCCAGCGGTGGTTTCCGGTGGTGGTGGTGGCCGACGTTAGTTTCCGGTGGCGGTGGTGGCCGCCGGTGGTTTTCGATGTCGGTTGTGGCCAGTGGTGGTTTCCAGTGGTGGTGGTGGCTGGTAGTGCTTTTCGTTAGCGGCAGTTTCCTACAGCAGTGGTGGCCGACGGAGGCGGTATCTGGCGATGGTGGTGGCCCCCGGTGGTTTTCGACGGTGGTGGTGGCCGGAGGTGGTTTCTGGAGACAGCAGTGGTCGGAGGTGGTTTCTTGCGATGGCGGTGGTGGCCTTCGGAGGTGGTTTCTTGCGGTGGTGGTTCCCGACGGCTGTGGTGGCCTTCGAAGGTGGTTTCCAGTGGTGGTTTCCAGCGCCAGCCGTGGCCGGTGGTAATGGCCTTCACTGGTTTCCAGTGGAGGTGGCGGTGTCCAACGATAGTGTTCTCGGGGTGGTGGTGGCCAGTGGTGGTTGCTAGTGACGAGTGATCTTGGTGGTCGGTGGTAGTTGTTGTGAGGGGTGGTGTTGGTGACTAATGATGAAAGAAGGTATAGAATGAAAAAAAGAAGGGGGAGTGAATGGAATGAAAGTGAGGGAATGGAATCAACTACGTAATGGTTCATTCCATTACCTCCACCAACCAAACATGTCTTTATTCATTCACCCTCAATGATTCATTCCATTCCACCCCTCATTCCTGCATACCAAACGCTACCTAAGTCATTCATTCTTACATTATCAATGATCTTTTGTTTAATGAGCTCAATTAAACCTTGTTCAATTAGGTAGTCAAACCTCTTGTGCCATAAAAGAGCACATACACATTTCTAGTGATCGCATGACCATCTAACAGGTACTTTCACCCGGGCAACCAAAAGCAAATCCGTGAGCTCTTCGTGGGCAAAGCGGACAATATTGTTGATGCGAGGGGTCGGGTGTTACATATTATTACCCATTCTAGTACCATTTAGCAACACTAGAGGCTCTTTTATCACTTTTGCTTTTTCCATTTCTGAGACTGACTATATACCCATCTTTCTTAAAAGTTCCTAAAGACATTAGACTTCTAGTAAGACTAGGAATGTACCTGACATGATGCACATCCATCTCACTCCTATTCTTCAACTTGAATGTGACAGTTCCCATACCAAGAATCTTATAGGATAGATCATCTCTCAACTTTACCTCACCACGCTCTTCTAGTTTGAGATCTTTGAAATGCTCTTTAAGTGGTGTCATGTGAAACGAACATCCTGAGTCAAGAATCCATCCACCATGATTTCCTTGAACTGTTACATTTAGCATATCAGAGCTTTCATATCCTTCTGAAGTACACTCTGAAACATGGTTGTTGCACCCCTTTCTAGAATAATTATCACTCCTTTTTCTCGAGTCAATCTTTCTTTAAATGCTTATCAGATCCACATACATAGCATCTTCTTTGAACTTTGATTTAGATCTTGACTGCCTTTTTGACATTCCACTTCTAAACTTTGTTCTACCTCTCACATGCAAACCATCATTCGAATCATGTTGAACATCTGTTTGTTTCTTCAACTTTTTCGAATTCATGGCAACAAAAACTTTTTCCATAGACAAAGATTCTCTACCATACATCAACGTATCAACAAAATGCTCATACGATTCGAGTAAGAAGCCAAGAAGATTATGGCCTGATCTTCATCTTCCAAATTCACATCTACGTTTTCAAGATCCAATACAAGTTTGTTAAACATATCTGTGTGGTCTTCTATGGTCTTACCAACACCCATCTGGAATGTATACAGCCTCTTCTTCAGATACTGCCGAATTTGTGAGTGACTTGGTCATATACAAACTCTCCAATTTCAACCAAATTCCATCCGCCGTAGTTTCTTTCGACACTTCTCGCAACACATGATCTCCTAGAGACAGGATCATCGCACTATAGGCTTTCTCCATGATATCTTTCTTCTTTTTAACCATCAAGTTCGCTAGTAGATTGGCTTCTCCAACAAGTGCATCCACCACACTTTGGTGAACTAATAGGGCTTGCATCTTGAGTCTCCACAAGCCAAAATAATTCTTACCATCAAACTTTTCTAGATCAAACTTCGTCGATTCCATCTTCTCTGTTTCCGACTTTAATCGAAAACCTTCTTTGAGAACTTGAGCTGAACCAGGCTCTGATACCAATTGTAAGCAATACACCAAAGAAGAATTGAAATCAGAGAAGAAGAACACTTGTAATCACAAAGTAATAGAAAAGAATTTACAAGAAGAAATGAATCTCATTCAATTTAGATCAGTTCCAGATTCAATACAAATCAGCTCCAGATCTCATTACCCTCTTCTACAACTCTATTTATACCCAAATTGACCTAACAAACTTGTAACAAACGTTTTACACCTTTGACCCCTATACAAACAAACAGAAAACAACACAAACAGTCCCTGAACTTCACAAGAAGTGAAAACAATACAAGAAATGTAAACAACACAATAACCGTAAACACAAAAACGTAAAACAATACAAAAATTAACATATGATTTTTTACTTTAACTCTCATCACGTACATATAACATAAACTTTCTCACTTTAGGTCATAGGTCCCTCCATTTGCAAAAATGTCATTGTTATGGAGGCAGAGTGGTGTCAACCCATGTTCACATGAAAACATTCACTAACTTGTCTCCAAAAGTCATGGTTAAATGATTGCTGCTAAAAGTTGAATTAAATATTAAAATTACAACAATCGATACTACACATAACCATATATTGATGTTGAAAAATAAATTATATCAATTTTTGAGTCTTCGTTGAAGTCGGTCTAAGCCGTGCGAGTGCAATTCCTCCTACGAAGACAATTCACCCTTCTTTTTGGTGTGTATTCAATTTTTGGTACCTTTTATGTATACTTTCTAGTGGAGGGGCATGTTGTATTTTGAGAACATCAACTTTGTGTTCAGGTTAAGTTTTATGAATAACATCGAGTGGCTATGGATGATTGGCTTCCATTAGCATATGTTAGCATTGGCTGTGTTGGATTCCCATTCATTGGGACTGGTAACATATGTTTGGATCGAATAAGTTAAACATATCGTTTGGGTTAAATAAGGATTTGTTGAATCCACGGTTAAATGGTTCGTTGAAAGGATTCATGATTTATTTTTTGAGTTTAAGAGTAAAGTTGTAGTTTTTTTGTAAGAGAATAATATTTTGTGGTTAAAAACACATAAGTATTTATAGGTGTTTTGGAGTTTTTTAATTAACTAACGTATAAGGGCTATTTTTTTCCACCGAGGGGGGGGTGATGGCTACACACTCATGGGACAGTGCACGATTCATGTCATGATAGGGTGACATGAAACCCTCATAACGCCTCATTATAAAAACTTTAATCCCAAGTAGAAATGACACTTCAACTAATAAAAAGTGACACGTTAGCCAATAAAAACTAGCAACACTAAGGATAAAAAATAGGCAACATTGTTTCATACACTACCAATTCCGCATTCTACACCACCTAAAGTAAAATGTCGTTTGTCAAGGAGAAAACAGTCGTTTGTCAAGGAGAAAACAGTCGTTTGTCAAGGAGAAAACGGTCGTTTGTCAAGTAGCAATCTACCGTTTGCATGACTGTAAACTACTGTTACAAAGTAGTAAACGGTTGTTTACAAAGAAGTAAACAACCGTTTATAACTTAGTAAACGGTCGTTTACTATTTTTAGGGTTTTTATTATTTTTTCTAATTATAGTTATATTATATTAAATTTATATATTGTTAATTTTTTATTATATTAATTTATATAATGTTATGTTTTTATTCGATTTTTAATATTTTTATTAATTTTCTATTATACTAGTTATAAATTGAATATAAGTATAAATAGAAAAAAAGTTAATACATGTACAAAATAATTATGTACATGTATTAACACTTTATTTCTAACTATATTAATCTTTTTTATATTTTTATTTGTAACATTTTTATTCTATTTTTAATATTTTTATTATACTAAGTTTTCATTCTATTTTTAATATTTTTATTAAATAAGTTTTTATATATTGTTAAATTTAATTACACTAAATTCTATAATGTATATATTATTAAGTTTTTATGTACATTAATTAACTTTTTTATTACATTATATAAATTTAAGATAAAAATTATATATAAGTTTAAAATATTTGAACTTTATATAGTTCATATAATTGTTATAATTTATGAAGTTTAGAAATAACAATAATACTTATATAGTTTACAATTTTTGAACTTTATACAAATAAATAGTTACAAATGATACTAATCTAATCTATATTGAAACGAGTAAAAATTTTATTTTGAAGTATATATTGACTATATTTTTTAAGTCTCTCCTCCTACATTCTTTCCCACGCAGCCGCATTTTTACTTTTGTAAAAATTTCATAACGGTGTTATGAAAGGCAATGTATATTCACCCTCTAAACGCATAGAGACATAGTGGCAACCATACACATATGCAATAGTAATGAATTGATGGTACATGAGTTCATTCGGACCTGTCCATAGTGGAAATAAGTTGCACTTTCAATGGGAGATAAGCATTGAATAATCACATTAAATCTGTTTGCGATCAATAATCCTATGTAAGGCATTATTATCCAGTGTTGATCAGGAGCTGGACCCAGTTGTAGTCATGATAAGGTACGTTCTATCTCATCATATGAGCTAGAGAAAAGATTTTTGTACAAATTAGAATTGTTATGTAACTCGTTTAAAAGCTCATACCTCATGTTTAGCCAATATTCTTCACTGAATCCTAAGGAAAAGAAAACTGCACGAAACCCACAGTTACCATCGTTGTTTACGTTCTCTATATGTCTTATATATGGATGGAAAAGTTTTGGAATCTGTGTTAGTAAAGGATGGTGATATAGAAAATATTGAGTTGTGTTATCTACGTTTGAACTATGTTTCGGGGGCTCAACCCCATAAAATCATAACTAACAAAATCATTTATCATGTAGGTATCACCTTAGGTAGGTTCAACAGGTGGAGGGTCTGGTTTGTTTTGTTTTTGAGATTTGAGTGTTGTCATTCCACGAGTATTTTTTTGCATCGTAGGCATGTAAGATTTATGCTGATAGGATCTCTTATGCTTTTTATCCTTTCTAACCAATTCCTTTTCACCGTGAGATTTTTTGTTTTTAGTAAGCTTCTTTGAACCTCTCAAGTTTGTCATCACATTGAATTTTTTTTTTATCTTCGTTTAACGATACTGGTGAAAAGTCAAGCCTCCTCCAAAATATATCTATCGAATGTAGTGGAATAGGTTTTCCTGCTTTTAAATACTGTGTGATTTCACAAGCACATGGTAAACCGCAACTAGTACGAATATGACAACCACAACTTTGTGATTGGTTTTGAATTTCATTAACTCGTGTCAACTCTCCAACTAATATATCCAGAGCTTCATGAGAAACATTTAATAACAATGAAACAAATGAATTATGTTTATGTTGATTTTTTATTTTAATCCAACTTTCCTCGAAACTTGCCTTTATTTGTGTTTCCTGTAAACGTACTATGTTATTTAAAAATCCTATATAATTTATCTAAATTTAACTTGTCGGAATTTAAATGTTTTTTTAACAGAGCATTTTGGCTTTCTACTCTGTTTGTTGTTCGTTCTCCAAAATTTAAATATTGATCAATCCATGCAGACACGGACATCTCTTTATAATTTTGCAACCAATTAACATCCAAATAATTAAACATACCTGCAAAGTTAAATCAAATATGTTAGTTTCAATTTCATTAAAATAAAAACAATAAATTGAATAGATCAGGAAAATACTTCGATGATTGCTCATCAACTTTGTCTGCAATCGTGTTTGATTTTTATAGTAGGCTTTAATTGTTGGAGATTGAAGCAGAAATCTCTAGTAATACATGTAGATACATGTGTACCTAGTTTAGGAGCTTAATGTAAAATGTCTTTCATGTCTTACATATATGTAATTGAATGGGTATAAATGAAATACAATGTGTGATTGATGCATATAATGTTTAATATTTCATTGTTTATTGTGTGATAATGCATATTGAACTAACTATATAGGTTTGTGGTTGTTTACGTAATTCTTAGTCAATAATGATTGAGAAACATGTTCAAACTTAATCGTGTGAAGTTCTCATGCGAATGGACCATACGCATGAATGCTTCATGCTAATGGACCAGTCGCACGACTGAACCAGGAGACTGGATCAGTCGCACGATTGAGACATAAGATTGACTCAGTCGCACGACTGGACCTTCAGTTGTGCGGATGGATTAATCGCATGCTTCAGTCGCACGACTGAACCATGCTAATGGTTCAGTCGTACGAATGGAAAACCCTAACCTATAAATACCACCTAATTCATGGAAAAACTTAACAATTCGAATACCTACGCACATAATCGTACCCTAGCTGTCCAGAGACTCAAGAAAACCTGTTCCAACTTCATAGATCACAGTTGATCGTGTTCTAATCACTCGTAACATTTCATTAATCGTTAGATTGATCTGAACTATGTTCTCCCTGATTGGATCACCAATCAAATAGGTTCCGCACTATTTGAGTTGGTATACACACAGAATCAGTTAGTACTACGTACCTAAACGATCCTAACAAGTGGTATCAGAGCTTGGGCTCTTGATTTTGCGTGTGATTCAATCTTTTTCGGTGTAAATCTCACGTTTTTCATTCAAAAACACCATCTTTTTGAGTAAAACAGTGTTTTCAGTGTCCCCAGATCAAAAAGTTCACGTTTTTAGGCTTACGGCAGATTAAGGTTTGTGAAAAATCGTATTTTGGTGTCAAAGTACCAAAAATATTTGAATTTTCAAATACAGCAGCCTCAGTCGCACGATTGGCTTAATCGCACGACTGAATTCAATCACACCTCCCATACGCACGATTGAACTCAGTCGCCCATCTATTCGTACGACTAAACACCCCACTCGTATTGTTCATCCGCACTTGCTCAATCGCACGATTGAATCATCTGCATTGATTCAATCGCACGATTGATTCATCCGCACTAGTCCATCCGCACGATTGACTCAATCACACATCTTCATTCGCACCATTGAAATAGTTTTGTTCTAACTCTCAAAGTATAAAGAAATAGAAGATCAGTACTCGACATTTACTGCAGGTAGGGACTCGCGTATCCAGAACCTGTTGCTTCTGGAAAATGAGATTGGGAATCACAACAAGTCGCCTAAGCTTATCACTTTAGACGATTACCCACAATGGAATCTGTCACACCCCAATTTTGACGGCGGAAACGTCGAGATGTGAGGGTTACGATTGTTCACAGCCACATAACGCTATTTATTAATTCCAAATATATTATTCATAAGTTTCATTAGTAACATTACAAGCAAAAGTTTCAACAAAGAATACATCATGTACAAATGCTACAAATAACATGATCATCCATTTTATCTCTAGGTCCAATCCTAGATGTAATAAACTTCAAAGAGTAGAACACAAACTTGAGGTATACCTGAAACATGTTAAAAATAAAAGGTCGACATAAAAATGTTGGTGAGCATTCCATAGTTTTCAATACATAAGTATATAAAAGATAGCAATTCAAGTAGTAAGTTAGAGAATAAAGTGATTAGGGATGTTATGAACAATGTAACAATCAAACCTCGACAAAGTTTTACAAGTCTCAAATGTTTACAACATTATACGATCAGCTAAGTGTACTTGGATCAACCAAAGCAGGCTTGTCTGGCCCATAGATCTATGACTTCGCTGGACTAGCAATAGTTAATAATTGTACATATAACGCCATAACATGGTAACCACGAAAGTTCAACTAACCACAACTTTACTAGATGAATTGCCATAGGTTTACAAGTCTCAAATAAATTTACAAGTGCAATAGTATAAGTTAACATGTTTCACTCCAAAGTGTGAAAATAAGAAAAAGATGTATGGAAATACTCACTTTGATATAAGCATTACAAGATGATAAATAAAGATTAAAGGATGATCCAAAGTAATCCCAAGTATTCATTACAAAGCACCTAAATATGTAATACAAGATGAAGATTAATAATATGATTAACGTTCAAATAATGATTAGGGTTTCACTAGTTTTAAGGAGTTTTTGATAAGTAACAATTTACAAAGTAATTATTTACATTTTTAATTCATTAGAAGAATTATATATGTAAATATTTTAGAAATGAATTTAAATATAACAAAGTTGGAGTTCAATATGTAATTAATTCTTTATAGTTTTCTAAGAATAATATATCATTATCACAATTATAAAAGTAAACCTTTAAAGAATAAAAATACTATTGTGCCCATTAGTATTTTAAATGATTTTTAAATTATTGTATCAAGTCCATATTCATGTAAATAATTATTCAATTATTTTAAAAGAAGCTATTTAAATATATAAAAGTTAAATGATCATAGAAAAATAATTAAGCTTTTTTTTAAAGAAAAGCATTTGGATCAATGTTTTATTATTTATTAAAATTACCTAAAACCAAAAAAGAATCCAATTATATGTTTGAGCATGTAATGATTTTATAAAATAAACAATATTTAAATTCTATTTAACAAGATATTTAACTAATTATATTCTTTGTTTTAACAAAATAGAATAACATGTTAGGTTAAAATAAATTTTTAGAGAATAATTGGTTAGCCTTTAAAATAACTAGAATTTATAAAATAGAATTTTAAAATTTTTAGAAATTTTTATATAATTTTGTATAGGCTGAAAAAGCATCTAAAAAAATAATGGGATACCCGGGTTCGAACCCGGGACCTCAAAGTTGGGAGATGGACATGGAACCGGTGAACCAAGGCATACAGCCACGATTATCATCGGTTTGTATTGAATTTAAACAAAATCCCAAGGATTTCCCCCCAATCAAGAACCCTAGATCGGTATAAACCAAAAATGAACATCAAATTGATGTTGTTAATCAAATTAATGTTAGGGCTTTTGTTCCCCAACTGTAATCGAACATGTATGTGTAATCAATTACCCGTATCGAAGTGTTGAGCACCAGATTGTATGATGAGCAGGTTGCGGCCAAACTCAATACCGTTCGATGAGCAACAAACGAATAATAACTCAATTTATTGCGCAGAAAGCTTCTAGTAACCTCCTTGATCAAAAGCCCTACTTCAATTTTGGTTTATGACGACTCAATGGCAGAGTTCGAATGAGAGTCGGTTCGCGATGAACGTGTGTAATCGAAAGTGATGCTTGTGTTGATTTCGGGTGAAATTGAGTGTTGAGTTCGATTCGGAATAGGTATATGATCGTTCATGTTCGATTAATTAGATTATTATTGAGATTTAATGCCCGAACGGTTATGGGTTTATGATGCTACGGTTACTCACTCGATTGGGTATCATTCGACGTTTAAACCCCAATTATTAACCGCATTATGGTTCGAATTAAGTTCACGTACGATTCGAAACGGTTTTTGGGTCAAAATCGTGGCTAAAAGGGCCGTTTTGGCATCGCCGGAGGCGCCGGCCTCCTCTCGCCGGAAATACGGGGAAACAGGGGGAAAATGGTTTGGTTTTTAAAGAATTTACACAAATGGTCCCTGTGTTTTCAACAATTAACAACAAGAACTTAAAGTTTTGTTTTTAGTTTTAGCTAATTTACACTTTAGACCCTGAAGTTTTAAAATGTTATTATTTTATGCTAAAGCTAGTTAAATACAAGTTTTAAAATAATAACACTTATATTGTTTCTATTTTTTACAAGATTACTTTTAAGATGATTATTATTATTAATCTTATTATTATGATTATTATTGTTATTAATATTATTATCATTAATATTATTATTATCAGTGTCATTATTATTAAAATAATAATAGTTATTATTTTATTTAAGCTTATTAACACCTTAAATTTTATAATAATAAGAAAATATTATAACACTTATAATGTTATTATTATTATATTAATTTGTTAATCACCAAATTAATTATTAAGTATAACAAACCCTAAAGTTTCAAAATGGCATAAAAGGCCCTTTTAAGATTTAACAAAGTTAACTTATAAGTTAACAAAATTAAGAGATGTCACAGAAGCAAAGATTTGAAATTTATCTAAATGGTGTTGATCCCAATCTGTGAGAATCAATCGAGACTGGTTATAGTATGTCGGTAGGTGCTGATGGCATCAAACTTACTCTAGGCGGCATGACTGATAGCCAGAAGGTGAAGTATAATGCTGAGAAAAAGGTGTATGCTCTGTTGACTCAGTCGATTCCTAAGGATATATTCCACCAATTTTCTGAGAATAAACATGCAAAGAAATTATAAGAGGTTCTGGAAAAACGATACGACGGGAATGCATCGTTAAAAGCTCTAAAGGCTAAAGCTTTGAAGAAGGAATTCGATAATTTCTCATCGATGGGTAAGGAGAGCTTGGATGATGTCATAGACCGATTCAACTATTTAATGAGTGAGTTGTATACTCATTGGGTTACAACGTCAATGGAAGATAAGGTATCAAGCTTTGCCGATAGTCTACCTGAGAAGTGGGACTTGTTTGTGGCTAATTTGAGACAGAACAATCTACTGGCAAAATTAGACATAAACGACTTCATCCTGAAACTAAGGGAGGAGGAACTGAGGATGAAGTACAGGTCTCAGAAAGGGTCTTACGATCAGAACCCGTCTTTGTATAATTCAACTTCCACATCAAAAAGCTCAGGAGCACCACTCCAAACTGCATTTGTGTCAAGTTTAGCAGCTCATCCGCAAGCCTCTACTTCAGGGTCATCTAGCACCCAATATATAGTACCTGAATCAAATGCACAAAGTTGAAGACCGAGAATCTTGGGAATATCATTGTGGAGGTTGCAAAGAAGCATATGGACCTCTTAGCTGCAGTTGTTTATTCTTATGATGGTCTTGTTGCAGGAAAGATCAGAAATGGCCACCTGGCTGATGAAGATTATGACCAGGTGGACGAGAATGAATGGACATTATGTGGGCGTTGGAAAGTGTTGTTCGTAGAGTCAAGAAGTTTGTTAAGAAGACTGGACAAAACTTGATAGCTACAAAGGATACAACTTTTGGTTTCGACAAAACCAAAGTTACATGTTTCAACTGTGGAGAAAAGGGGCATTTCAAACATGAATGTGTGAAGCCCAAGAAGACAGGTAACGGTAATTCTTTCTCATCATTCAATCGTAAAGAGAAACCCACAAGTGAAGCTGCATCATCAAGCAAAGATCATAAGGCTTTGACTGCACAAAATGACGAAGGCCAAGATTGGACCTTTCGTTTTGTATCCCCGGGTGAGTCCAACATTGCAAATGTTGAAGTTTTGGATGATGACACTACAAGCAAAGGTGATATAGCAGTTGAACTAGTAATGTCAGATCATGAAGATACTGCTACTGTGGTCACTCACCTGAATGAAGAAGGTCCTAGAACAACATGTTTAGAATCACCAACACCCGAACAGTCAAACTCTACTATGATAGCTGATTCAACCGAACCTTCTCAGGTAAGTACCACAGATCAACTTTTTGATAGTCATGCTTGTACTGAATGTAATAAATTTAGAGACAACATAGATTCAAAATTTTCTAGGTTATTATATCATAATGATAGCTTAGTAAATGACTTGCAACTATGCACAGAGGCTAACCGGATTTTAAAACAAAATGAGCACAGTTATAAATAGAAAATAGAGATTTTAAATAAATAACTAAGGGAAACCGAAGTTGTTGCTTTTAACCAAGCAAATGACATAAAGTTCTATTTAAACTCCCTAGAAACAACTAAGAAAGAAGAAGCAGTTTTGGAAGTAGAAGTAAACTCATTAAAACAAAAACTGCATAGTTGGACAAGTTCTTCTCATATAGTCCAACACTTAGTGAGAGAACGAAACAATGGGGAGGGGTTGGGATACAAAGTGGTTCCACCACCACATGAGACAGTGTTAAATGCTAAATGTAGACCAGTAAATAACAACCCTGTCAAGGATCATGTGGTGTTCACTCATCTAGTTAGTGATCTAGATTCCACGAGTAAATAAGTGGAATCTACCACTAAACAGCAGGAGGCCACTTTAAAATCTCATAGTAAGATGCCTATTGTTAATTTGGATGAGCAATTTGAAAAGGTTAAGGTGAAGTCAGGTTCTAACATGTCTAATTCTGAACCTAAAAAGACCAAACAAGTTAACCAACCTCGTGCACCATGTCTTAGACCAAATAAACAAAAGGGTAAAGATGTTCGAAATGTTCAAACAATGAACTTTGTTAAAGAAGCTAAAACATCTAAACCAGATGTGTCAAAACTCAAACAAACTAAAGTTACATAAGTGCCGTACACTTCCCCAAAGAAACAGTTCCACCAACATATAGAAAGTAGATCATGCTACAACTATGGAAAGTATGGACACATCGCTTCTCATTGTCCTTACTATCAGACACCAAGGAAGAAAGTTGAACTTCATGACACTAAACCAAGTTCTTCAAAACGGACCTCTATTACTCCACCAAAAAGGATTAGTGAACATAAAGTTCAAACTATAAGCCAGTCGTCTGTTTATCACAAACAGGCCTTACACAAAACTAGCCTATGGAAAGAAAAATCAAGTACAGTGTCTGATAATGAGAACAAGAAGAAAATAGATCTGCCCTCACCCTCAAATGGACAGTGGGTAGAATTTATGATGTGTGATGCCTTTAGGTCACCTAAGCCAGTAAAGGCTTGGGTCCCTAACCTAAACTAATCATTTCCTTTGAATGTGCAGGGTGTTCACTATAGTGCTTCTAAAAATACATGGATTGTTGATAGCGGAGCATCAAGGCACATGATTGGGAACTTGTCTCTCCTTTCAAACATCAAACAAATTAAGGAGGACACGTTTCATTTGTTGGAAATAAAGGAGGTTACATTACAGCTCAAGGGGAAGTGGGAAACCAAAAAGTGAAGTATGATAAGGTAAACTATGTTCAACAACTTCAAAATAACTTACTTTTTGTATCCCAAATCTATGACAAAGGCTTTAAGGTAGTCTTTGACAACAAGAAGTGTTATGTGTTGAAGAAGGATTATGTAATCCCGGAGGACCAAGTCTTAATGTCAGCTTCAAGATATAATGACTTATATGTCTTGGATCTATCAAAGGCCTCCATAACTAATCATCAAGTACAATGCTTCTTGTCAAAGGCAATAGAGAAAGACTCCATCTCCTGGCATAGGAGAATGGTACACATAAATCCCTGGAATATGAATCACTTGATCCAGAATGATCTAGTGCGTGGAGTAAATGTTAAGAACTTTCAACTACCGGATTTCTATGTCGCATGTAAGAAAGGAAAACAGACCAAGAAGGCTCATAAGGCTAAGAAAGTTAATTCCATTGAGTTGCCTCTTGAGCTTCTACACATGGATATGTTTGGTCTAGTCAGTAAAAGGAGCATTGCTAGTGACTTGTACTGCTATGTAGTTACGGATGATTACTCAAGATTCTATTGGGTGATGGTTCTGAAATCCAATTCAGAGACATTCAAATCATTCAAAGAGTTGGTAACTACATTGGAGTCACTTTACAAGCTGAAGGTACGACAAGTTCGCTCAGACAATGGTACCGAGTTCAAGAACCAATGGATGGAGGCATTCTGCAAAGAAAAAGGAATTGTACATCAGTTCACATCTGCCTACACTCCTTAAACGAACAAAGTTGCTGAGAGAAAGAATCACAGCTGATAGAGATAGCCCGGACTTGCTAGCAGACTCGAAACTGCCCATTCAATTCTGGAATGAGGCAGTTGCCAATGCATGTTACACCCTAAATTGAGTTCTGGTGGTCAAGCGTCATGGTAAAACGTGTTATGAGTTACTGCAACGACGTAAACCTAATCTTGAGTACCTCGAACCGTTTGGAGCATCATGTATTCTTTTGAGGAAAACTCAGTCAGGGAACTTCAGCGAAAAGGCTGAAGAAGGAATTTTTCTAGGATACAACATACCGAATAAGAGAGTTTACAACAACTCAACGGGTCAAGTAGAAGTGTGGTGCAACGTCGACATTCAGAGATACACCACCCCCTTGCTGGCAAATGACCCGCTTTCTTCTTCGATTATGATGGATTCTTTAAATCCTTCAACATCCCTCTCTCCCCTCCTGAAGATGAGTTAGCAACCAAAATTATGTATGATGTCTTAAACACACCGTCACAAGACTCAACAACATTAGATTCACAAGATGAGTCTTCCAGTCGTTCAGGGGGAGCACTGGAAGTAAGTGACTCTTCCTCTGATGATAAAGATGTGGAGAACGATCAGGTGGATCAGGAGGAACAGGACCCTACTATTGCAAGTACACAAGCATCTGATGTTGATGCCTCTAACACTTTGGAACCTCACACTCCTACTGCCTCAGATACTGAACCTACTATTCACAATCTGGATAACGAGGTAGTGGTTCCCACCACTCCTGGATCACACTTAAATGTTTATCATCCTTTGGACAATGTCATTGGAGATGTAAGATCAGGAGTTCAGACAAGAAATTAGCTATACTCAGCTGATTATGCCTCAGTGATAGAAAAGGGGTATCTTCACGATGGTGCATATCGATGTTTTATGTCTTAATTTGAGCCAAAATATGTTAGTGAAGCCCTAAACGACGGGGTATGGGTAAGTGCCATGCAAGAAGAACTTCTCCAGTTTAAAAAGTTAGGTGTATGGACACTAGTGGATAGACCTAAAGGTGCTAAGGTCATTGGCACCAAATGGGTCTTGAAATGCAAGAAAGATGACCAAGGGGTCATAATCAGAAATAATGCTTGACTTGTAGTTCAAGGATTTCAACAAGTCGAGGGGATTGATTACAATGAAGTCTTTGCACCTGTGGCGAGAATGAAAGCAATCCGTATCTTCCTAGCCTATGCATCTTACATGAAGGTTAAAGTATATCAACTGGATGTAAAGAGTGAATTTCTTCATAGTGAAATCGGGGAGACAGTGTATGTCAATCAACCCAAAGGATTTGAGGATCCGTGAGATAGTGTATGTCAATCAACCAAAAGGATTTGAGGATCCGTATCATCGGGACAGAGTTTACAAACTAGACAAGGCTCTCTATGGGCTCCATCAAGCCCCAAGAGCATGGTATGAAAAGCTCTCGACTCATCTTGTGAAACACGCATTTCGCAGAGGAGTGATTGACTGTACACTGTTCATCAAGAAAAGGATGGTGACTTACTGCTTGTTCAAATCTATTTTGACGACATAATCTTTGGTTCCAAAAACAAAGAACTATGTAAAGAATTTGAAGCAATAATGAAAGTCGAGTTTGAGATGAGTGCCATGGGAGAGATGAAGTTCTTTCTCGAAGTTTTTTCGTGGGTTACAGGTGGATCAGACACCAAAGGGCATATTTCTACATCAGACTAAGTATGTAGGTGATATTCTAAGTCGGTTCGATATGGAGAATGCTTCCGCAGCTGGGACTCCACTTGCTACAAACCATGACGTAGCACCCGACGAAAATGTGATCTAGTGGATGCCACCATGTACCGAGGAATGACCGGATCTCTCATGTACCTTACTGCCTTAAGACCTGATATCATGTACACGACGTGTCTCTGCTCCAGATATCAGGCGAAACCAAAAGTCAATCATCTCATAGGAGTCAAAAGGATATTTCGTTATCTGAAGGGTACACAAACACTTGGGTCGTGGTATCCAAATGACGATAACGTTGAGCTTACAGCGTATAGTGACTTGGATTATGGCGGCTGGAAAATGAACTATAAATCAACTTCAGCAGGATGTCAATTCTTTGGGAGAGATTAGTCACATGGCAGTATAAAAAGCAGACATCAGTTGCTCTGTCAACTTGTGAAGCTGAATACGTTGCTGCTGCAAGCTGCTGTTCACAAGTCATTTGGATTTAACAGCAAATGCGGAACTACAGTTTGAAATTTTCTAACACTCTTATATTTGTTGATAATTCTGCTGCTATAGCCGTAACTAAAAATCCGGTCCAACATCCTAAGACCAAACACATCGGCATTAAATATCACTTTATATGTGATTGTTTTGAAAAGAATTTAATCGATGTTGTTAAAATTAATACGGACTTTCAACGCACTGACCTCTACACAAAAGCTTTTGATAAACCAAGATTTTTATATTTGTTAGAGGTCAACGGCGTTAAAAAGAAAAGTGAAGTGATTCCAGACGATGACAGTACTTAGTCCGACAAGTAGACTTATTTTTATCTTTTATTTTATTTTATTTTATTTCATTTCTTCGTCTATTAAAGTTCTAAACGCAAAACATTTTCGGTTTTAGAATTTTTGGGGGGAGAATAGGTTAAATTAGTATTAAATTAGTTGTTTTAATTTCAACTAAAAAAACGAGGAAGGAGGACAGTCTAGTTAATAGAAATGAGATCATATCTGTGATACTGATTCAATGCCTATGGAAAATGACAGTACACAGGAACAAAGAGTTTGAGACTTTAAAAGAATGAAATTGTTTAAGATGAAAAATTTGAAATATAAGTCTGAAAAGTCTAAGCAACATAAAAGGAAAAATGATAGTAAAATTAGCTACTACTAAGGTAACACGGAGAAAGTAGACCTAGAGGTTGCTAGACCACTACATGATGTGTCGGTAGATTCAACACAATAGATGATTAGACCTAATTAGTGACTTCAAGCTCAAACTAAGTTGTTCAACAAGCTATGGGTTATCATCTTATCCCTGGTTAACACAATCAACGAAGTTCCAAAAAGGGGTGACGAGCAAAATAAACGCCACAAATGTGTGCGGATGACCATAAAAATGAGCAAAGCACATGAAAAATGCTAAAATAAGTCAAGCTAATAACCTATATTGTTGGTGCGATCTGTGCAAAAAGAATATAATTGCTCAAATAAGAAGATAGGTTGTGTGCCTCTCTGCTGTGCGGTGGCACTGACCTGAGGATAAGCATAACCTAAATATTCTAGACTTCATTGTTGTTTGCGCCTCTCTATTGTGCGGTGGCACTGACCTGAGGCTTAGCATCTCTTTGAAAGCTCTATAATAGTTTCTTCTTGTCAAAGTACCCGTAGACCGCTCAAAAATCTCTTGAGGAACGTTGATTACCATATAAGTGTGGGATCCACAAATGATTGTTGAAATAATTAAACCTTAAATTATCACCAATCTGTGTCAAAAGTCTGTGTATGGATTTAAGTGGAAAAGTATACTTACAATCTTCGTGGCTGCAATTCTTGAAAGTCCAATCATTGTGTGTGTCTTACAGCACTAGTATGATTTCCTAAACTTGCTAATGACTCTCGATGAAAAGAAAAATCTAGCATCAAAAGGTTTTGGTAAGATGTCCCAAATGATTTGATAAACCTATATGATTCCATAATGAATCGCTCCAGTTATTATCGAAGTAACTTGACGTTATACTGTCCAGGAAGAAAAATCTGGTAGATACTTATCTTAGGATTTCAACCTCACACAAAATTACAAAATTATGTTTTTAGTTGTGTTTTATGTCTAGTTGTTTAATTCTATTAATTTCAGTTAATTTAGTAGGTAAATGTTGGACTACGCATCGGAAGTCAATCTGGGAATCACTCACTAAAAAGGTCGCGTCTGAGGTGACCAATGGGGTTTTCAAATGTAAAAGGGTCACGTCTGAGGTGACAAAGTTCTTGTTGTCAAACAGATCATGTTTGAGTTGATCAACAATTTTCTAAGTTAAAATGGTCATGTCTGAGATGATCAAATGGTCAAAAATGTCTTATGCATAAGTAAAAAGTCTTAAAGTGTATAATGTCAAATTAACAAGTCAGAGTCATTCGCACGAATGGGGCATGAGTATGACCCATTCGCACGATTGGATTATCAGAATGAACCAATCGCACGAATGGAGGTGACGGAATGAACCAATTGCACGAATGGAGGTGACCGTATGAGTCAGTCACACGACTGAAACCTAGTCACGTGACTGAAGGTGATTGACAGAGCCAATCGCATGACTAAGATCCAATCGCACGAATGAAGAGTGTGAATGGATCCAGCACCCGATTGAAGCCAGACTCAGTATAAATAGGACTAAAGTCGGTCGCATATTTTCATCACACCTCAATCGCCCTAAAATCGCCCGATAGTAGCGAGACTCTACCAAAATTTGATAGAATCGATTTTCCTTCACCATTGTGATACTAACGAGTTGTTACATCTTCTGCATGTAATAAACGATCCATCTCGCACAAAATGCATCGTGAACTCTAACCCTAACAGGCCTAAACTTTTAAAATCAAGAAATAAGTCATAATCAACTAACAAAACATATAAACATGCAAATTGGTTAAATTGAAAGACTTAATGCGGCAATTAGGGTTCATGCGAGTCTAAAGAACCTAACCACAACATTTAGCTTCCAATTTTTACCTAAATTCAGGATTAAAGTGTCGAACAAAGATGTATACGACTGGTCACTCCGAATGAACTTCAATCGCACGATTGAATTGGGCGAATGACACAAACGGCCGAATGAACTTGGCGTATGAGCACAATCGCCTGATTGAACTCAACCGAATTCTCAGTCGCCGATTGAACTCAAACGCAGGATTAGTCGCCCGATTGAAGTCAATCGCATACTCAGTCACCCGACTGAACTCAGTCGTATGGTTCAATCAGACTGATTTCAAGATAGTTTAAGGTTCAGCAGTTTCTGTTATGGACAAATCTAATACTTATGTGTCTTGTGTTACAAAAACATGACAGAGAAATGGATCATCAACACAAAGCACAACATTTGTGCTCATCTGGATGCCACTACCAGGAATGCTGCAGATTTTGCTGATATCATTGCATTTCTGAGGAGATCAAGGATCTATAGGGCTATATCTGCACCATGCACACCCTACCGGTCTATACAGCAGGCCTTCTGGGAAGGTGCATTAGTCGACCGATCCACTGAGCCTTCCTGTATACACAACACCATTTTTGGACATGAGATAGAGGTAACAGCAGCAGACCTCCTATGATTTCTGGATCTGGGTGATGATGCTGCTCACCCAACCAGGTTACACCCCTTGACTGTTCGGGGATGCTTCCTTAGGATGAAGTACTCTAGGGACATCAACGTAGGGGTGCTGAACAAAAGCAACCTGTGTCCCCAGCTTAAGTACTTAGCACACATCATTCTTAAGTGCATTGCATCGAGGAAGGGTGGATTCGATGACCTCTCTAACCAAATCAAGAAATCCTACATTGCACTGGTACTAAACCACCCCTTCCGCTTCTCCAATATGATCTTCTCCTACATGATCGAGAACTTAGAGGCTAAAAGGAAAGAGAGCTTCTGTATGTACCATCTGTTCTTACAACTGATTATAGATGAGAAGCTTCCTCTACTGCCTAAGGAGAGTCATGATGCAGTCTCTCTCGAGGTCATGGATGACACCACCCTTGGGAGGATGAAGGTTTACAGGGGCAAGCAGGTGAAGCCCCTTATAAGGAGGTTATTTGAGCATCTAGCCCGGGATGATTACATGGCGCCGACAAAGAGGAAGTGGCGCCACGTTGATAGTGACTCGGACGTTGAGCAGATTGCTCTACCATCCGATGACTCGGAATATGATGATAGTGGTGATGGTGGAGACACTAGCCCCACCCAATATAGGGCCACCACCATAGATGTTACACCTCCACCATCCACTCACGAAGGAGCGGATACGGTAGGATTCCATCAGGACTTTTGTCCTGATGAGGAGGAGGAGGAGGATGGTGAGGAACCGTTAGTTCAGACGGTGGGTAGCAGGGTGGTTGCCACCGAGCGAGGGATTAGGGCGGTAGGTGGATGCCAGGGTGAGTTTGGGGAGGCTTCTACTAATCCATCTTACACCCCAGACCCACCCATCAGCTAAGGGGGAGCCACTGTGTCTAAGGGCTCGAGGAGGAAGAGAATGGCTTACCCCTATGGAAAAAAGGGGAAGAGGCAGAGATTTACATTGACCTCTACTACTGCCACAACCACCATCACTACAGCCGCCACCACCACATCCACACCTACCACAACTACCACCACAACCACCACTACCACACCACCTATCACTACCAAACTCCCATCCACCACCACTACAGCCTACCCTTCACCACCCACTCATATACCACCACCCATATTCACCACTGCCACCACTACCACCACCAGCCACCAAGCCGGACCATCATCCCACCCGACATCCACCACAGGACCATCTACCCCCCATTGGGGTAGAGGAACAACTATCAGCACTCAACCGTATGATGCTGAAGCTGTTGGCTGCTGATGAAGAGAAGCCTGCCCAACTACGTCAGCTTGTGGAGCTAAATGCTACCCAAGCACAACAGATCTCACAGCAAGCTCAGCAAATTTCCCAACTCCAGGAGCAAAACGACCAATCAGCTAAGAGGATTGAGGAGTTGGAAGCATCTAACAAGACCATCATGCTCAAGCCCAAGGGATCAAAGGATAAGCCACTTAAGATAAGAGAAGGGGATAATGATGAAGATGATGATGAAGATGATGATAGTGATGATGATGAGGCCAGTGATGATGAAGAGACAAGGGAAATGCAGAATGATGATGATGATGATGAAGGAGATGCAGCTGCATGTGCCTCAGCTCAGGGTCAAGAGAGACGTACAAAGAGAAATCACGACCAAGGAGCTTCATCTTCTGCCCCACCTACTGACGCGCCTTCTATTCAGGGCAAAAGTAATGATTAGATATTTATGTATTTGAAAACTTTTATACTTGAATCTTGTATTAATATTATGTAATTAATGTTTATATATCTTTATCAAATGTGTGATTGTCTTGATTAATTACTAACAATTGATGCGAAACATGTTTAAATCAAGCAGATCAACCATCTCAGCAAGATGAGTATGATGTTACTCCCCTTCAACAAATCAAGTCTCAACTTACAATGATTCTTGATTTGCAAGGGATAGTCAGAAGACCCGTAAGCTATACTCCTGAAGAAGGAGAAATCATTCATGACGTTACTCATGAACAGCTTGCTGAGATGTTCCGGCTCAACCCGGATGAGATTGTCAAGGACGCTCCTACTTTTGAAGTTACAAGTGACAATGAGCTCAATGACATAGATGAAATCGAGATCGAGGAAGTCACCGCTGATCATTATCCAAAGTATGTTGACAGAGAGGGAAATGTAGTCCCCAATCTGGGTGATACTCTTGTTAGTGATACATTTGAAAAGCTGGATCAGATGGAGAAAGAGTCCGAGAAGAATAAGGGTCAAGCCCAAGCCTCAGACGCCGATGTCAACATCAAAAAGGCTGAATGTGCGGCCTGTTTTGCTAAGATCTGAGCCATGCACACTGCACAAAAGCCCAATGTCTACACCAAGCTGTATAAAGTTAAGAAACACTTAAAGGTGTCAGGCAAGCTCATTGCATGGGCTTATTTTGAGGATTTGAATGTGTATGCTGTGAAGAGAGAAAAGGGCATAGAGTACTTTAGATTCCCACACAATCTAAAGACTCTCCCTAATTTTGAGCTCAACCAGCTGGCACGCCTAAAGTTGCTATATGCTAATCCGAAGAAAATGTCAGGTTGATTTGAGGCTGTGTTGAGGAAAGAGTACCACATAAGGTGGGTTAACTTCAGACCTCAACAACCAAAGAGGTATATCAGACGGTCTGAAGTTGATTCCATTACTGGAAAGCCTAAGGTAGTGCTGAAGTGGAGTCCTCCGCGCACAATGTCAAGAATCCCTCTAAGGAAAATGCCCCAGGACTTCACTCCACACTTCAAGTGGTGGTACTATGATTGGAGAACATGTGAAGCGGTCATAGTCATACAAAAGGAGAGCCAAATGGATACTCTCCGAGTATTTGATCCTATGTGGCTGACCAACTTGTCTGCTGATGATGTTTATACTTTATACAAGTGGCCACTATTCTATGATTCGCAAGACATTGTACAAGCCCTCCAGTTTTAGAATGTGATAAGGCTCTGTTTTGCATTTGAGATACATGTCGGAGCTATAAGAGAGGAAAAGTACAAAAAGTTTGAAGAGCTTATGAAGAATGTTAGACAATGATGTAAACTAGGTCCAAGGGGGAGTTTGTAGATACATGTGTACCTAGTTTAGGAGCTTAATGTAAAATGTCTTTCACGTATTACATATATGTAATTGAATGGGTATGAATGAAATACAATATATGGTTGATGCATATAATGGTTAATATTTCATTGTTTATTATGTGATAACGCATATTGAACTAACTATATAGGTTTGTGGTTGTTTACATAATTCTTAGTCAATAATGATTGAGAAACATGTTCAAACTTAATCGTGTGAAGTTCTCATGCGAATGGACCATGCTAATGGACCATACGCATGAATGCTTCATGCTAATGGACCAATCGCACGACTGAACTAGGAGACTAGATCAGTCGCACGATTGAGACATAAGATTGACACAGTCGCACGACTCGACCTTCAGTCGTGCGGATGGATCAATCGCATGCTTCAGTCACACGATTGAACCATGCTAATGCTTTAGTCGTACGAATGGAAAACCCTAACCTATAAATACCACCTAATTTGTGGAAAAACTTAACAATTCGAATACCTACACACATAATCGTACCCTAGTTGTCCAAAGACTCAAGAAAACCTGTTCCAACTTCATAGATCACAATTGATCGTGTTCTAATCACTCGTAACGTTTCATTAATCATTATATTGATCTGAACTGTGTTCTCCCTGATTGGATCGCCAATCAAATAGGATTCCGCATTATTTGAGTTGGTATACACACATAATCAGTTAGTACTCCATACCTAATGGTCCTAACAACAAATTTATCTCACTCGGTCTGAGTCTGCAATTCTTTCTGATATTCTCCTGTATATACAAAGCAATCAGGTTGCTTCTGGAAAAATTACTTGGCATGCATCCATTAATGCTAACTCTTTATCGGTGACTATGACACGTGGTACCATATAGCCATCTAATGTTTTTCTCAAACAATTGAAAGTCCACTTGAAATTATATTTTTTCTCATTTCATATGAAGCAAAAGCAATACAAAATGTCTTGTTTGTTGAAGTTAAACCAACAATTTAAAGAAAAGGGATGCGATACATGTTCATCTTGTACGTGCAATCTAAAATAATCACATGCGGGAACGCACGTCATATTTTTAATGAAGTGGGATTGACAAAAAAAAAATCATTTAGTTGATTTGATTCGTCATCAGTAGTAAAATCATAGATGTATCCACCCATCTGCAAAGATTGATGAAGTGCTTGCATTGGGGTGGTTTCAACTTTATCCAACTTCGTATCCTTGTCCGTGCATCATACACGGTTTCAATTGTGGATACAATTTTATCATTATTTTCTTTTAAAAGCTGTAGGAATATCACGTGGCTGCATATTTTTTCTTGTAAGATCTTCCACTAATGCATACTTTTCTTTAGACAATATTTTTGCATAAGCATGACCCTCTAAACATTTAGAAGGTTTATGGTTATGTTCATCACAAACAACATGTATTTTCCAACCTCCATCTTCTTCATGATATTTTGCTATAAGTTGAAATGGACAACCTGTCTTCTTTGTACCTGAATATGTGGTTGAATGATGAATCTGATGTTGACTTGTATACACCACCACGGTCGCACATAAGAAATGCCTTGTTGACGAATCCGTATACAGTCTTTTTCGTTCGTTGTGTGACAATAACGTATCCAAGGGTTCGTGCAGTGATTTGCACCCAATCCATTAACTCCTCTCTTGTTTGGTACACCCAATCATTATTAAATTGAGACATTATTGACTTGAATTACGATGGTGTGTGAATAAATGAATTTGAATAATTGTGAATTGTGTAGACGTAATTTATAAGCATCTTCCAACAATCATTGCAATATCCTGACAAATAATTATTGATTTTATCTGGCACATTTTCCAATAATTATTATATAATAAATAAAAATATTTATTACAATAACTCAAATATCAATAAAATTATTATACAAATAAAAACTAAATCACAATTTATATAACTAAAAAATTACCTTACTATACAAAAAAAATAAAATTACATTTTATGATACGGGTCATCAGGAGGATCTTGATATGGAGGTATACATATTTGATTATTATGTTTAAACATCCACCTAACTTGTGGATAATCTGCGATCATATCCATCCGTATAATATGTTCACGATCAACAAATCTAGACATAAGTACCGACGCGTTTAAATTTGACACGTTCTTAGGGGTGAGAATGTGGAAAGACTCGACGAATTGAGTAACATATGTACCACCACAAATATGTCTGCTTTTCTTTATACCCGTGCAAATAGTAAAATAAGCAACAAGTATATAAGCCAGATTACAAGGCCTCCTTTTAATCAAACAAAATAAAAAGAACAAATCCTTATTAGTCACCCCACCACTAGTCATCTTACGTCCAGCTATAGTATGACCAATAACGCGATGAAGATATCTATACAACGAATCATTCATTCTTGTAGCTTTTGTTTTTAGGTATATATTGGCCATCACCAATTTTTGCTAAAATATTTCATCATTATAATCTTTTGGAAATTGCGTAAGACCGTTCAAAAAATTAGATTGATGGGTTTCTTGAACTGTATATAAACCTATTAAAACATCAAACTCGGCCACAAAATAATTACGTGGCACCCCTCCCCTCGAGGACGAAACTGATAGCATCGTTATCACAGTTAAAAAATATAAGTTCAATTAAATGTAGACTCGAAATTATATATAATCTAACTAAATTGGTATACCTATAGTTATGATTGTTCGAGTCGAAATAAATGTAGAGAAAAACTCCAAACAAAGCTCATTATATTGCGGGTCACTAATTGCAAAAAATCTGCTCCACGGCTCGTTCATCATGTTACGAGCAGGAGTAAATTTCCCCACGTCCCGTAAGAAGTTCCAAGATATCGAACGTGAAGGCTCAAATTCTTTATCTAAAAGTTTCTGAAGTCTTTTATATTCATCTGACCCTCGACGAAACTAAAGCCAAGGATGATTCAAAACACGAACCGACCCTGTATCTAGACGTGAACTTGAAGTCATTATCTAAAATAATTACAATCAGTAACATAATAAAATATATATTAAACTAAATTGTATTATAATAATAATAAACTAACCTTTATTTTAATAAGAAAAATAATAAGAAGATAATGAAAGGTAAATTAATGAATGCGATAAAAAAAATGATGTGAATGGTAGTATAAATTGGTGTGAAGATGATGATGATGAAGAAGATGATGAAGAGAATGAAGATAATGGTGAAGAATGAAGATGATGTTGGAAAATGTGATATATATTGAGAGGTGTTCGGATGGGTAGGAAACAAACGAGTTTGGAGTTGTCATTTCATTAAAAGCAAACGACCGTTTAACATAAATCAAACGACCGTTTGCATTAAGATAAACGACCGTTTACAGGTCCGTAAATGACCATTTACATGTTTACTAAACGACCATTTACATGGTCTTAAACGACCGTTTACAATGGCATATACGACCGTTTTTGTGTCTTGTCAAATCAGTGATGTACAAAACAGAACACCCAAAAAAATATGAACAGTATTTTTCTTTTTAAGAAAAGATCATATGTTTTTATAGATACAGTCAAAATGACTATCCAACTAAAATGTTTGATCAGAATAAACAATTATTAAAACAAAATAATTGTTACATGTGAATTTTAAGATGGTTTTAGGACTCATTTTTACCCTCAAAGTTAATGGGTAATAATGTAATATGTAATGGTTACATGTCAACCATAAGATATAATTTAAAATTAAATATAAATTATATACGGTTTAAATAACCTATAAGTTTTATACAATGTTTTCAGAATTGGATTGGACGTTTAACCGGACGTTTTACTGGTTTGGTGATCGGACCGGATTTAGCTATATTTTAATTATATTAATATATGTAATTAAACATAAGTAATTTATATATGATTTACATATATATTTTATAGTTATATATAAACTTAACTATATTGTATATCCGATGTACTAATTTATGGTTTAATACCCTGTTTTTACCCATTAAAATAAAAAAAATAATAAACAAAAACCGGTCCGAACCAGTCTGGTTTCCCGGTCCGACCAGCGGTTCGAGACGAACCGACCAGGTCGACCAGTCCAAAACGAATCGAACCGAACTGGTCGGACCGGCCGGTCCGATCCGGTCGCGAAATCATTGGTTTTATAAAATAAAAATGATTAAAAAAATAAATGAATAAAATAAAAAACAAAAAGAAAAAAAGTAAAATATTATTGAAAATTGAAGAATAAAGGATAAGAACAAAATCATGCATTGCAAAACTAACAGAAAAAAATTAACCTTACCTAGTAGAAAAAGTATAAAACATGATATAATTTTAAATAAATGAGCTTAATGTATATATCAAAATTTAAGGACAAGATTTATAATTTTTGATGATTTTTGTAATTTACTCTTTTTTTTTTCATAAATGGATTGCTTTAAATATCAGCCCATTTAGAAAAATAGTTTTAGCCCGGCCCACTAAAAGAAATGGCAAACCGGCCCTATGGCCCCTTTCTACATGCCCGTTTATATATCGCTATTAGGGTTTTCTCACCTTCTACCAGTGGATTACTTGCAGAAGAACGTAGGAGAAGCAGAGGCCGCCGTCCACCGGAGTAGCTTAATAACAGGTTCGTATTTTCCGGCAACGCAGCCACTGATCTCTTCATTCTTATTGTTTGTATCAATTCAATGATTTATTATCTCACTTTAATATGAAATAATAATCGTTTGAAACTTTTCAAACGGCGATAAAGTATTTTTTTAGTTTTTCGTCAATTGTTGGCGTCACAAGTTCAATTGCATCAACATTGTGTCTATTGCACTGAATTTAAGCTGTAATATTAGACGATGAGATCGAATAGATGCGCGTGTGCTTTTCGAAGTAATTTGGAATCATCATTATGATTATTTAGCTTCTTACTTGCTGTTTAATGCTTTTGATCCAGTTTAATGTGTTTGAGGGTTGCTAGTGTTCATTTGAAGATAAATGTTTATTTTCTTATTTAGTTAAAGCTTTTTATGTGTGAGTTTCCTTAATACTTTATTTTAGCTGTTTGTAGAACTACTTATGGAACTTGGACATTATTATTTATAGGCTAAAATTTGATAATTTCTTAGTTTTTACCAAGGGAGCTGATAAAGAAGAAATTATTATACGTCTTTTTGTAGATCAATGTTTATTTTCATATTTAGTTAAAGCTTTTTTATGTGATAGTTTTTTTAATACCTTAGTTTAGCTGTTCGTAGAACTACTTATGAAACTTGAGCATTATTGCTGGAGGCTAAAATTTGATTTTTTTATCAAGGAAGGCAGGAAGCTAATAAAGAACACATTATTATATGTTTTTGATTATTGATTGTTTTTTTGTGTGATTTAATAGTGAAAATGGCGGATACTAAGGCGGTGACGATTCGTACAAGGAAGTTTATGACAAACAGGCTTCTTTCCAGGAAGCAATTCGTGAGTTCATGCTTAACTGTTGTCTTTTCAATTGTAGTAGTTTAATGGTAACATTGGTTTTAAGATTTGTATTACAATGAACATATCTGTTCTGTTTGTGTAGGTGATTGATGTGCTTCATCCAGGAAGACCCAATGTATCCAAGGTTCTACACTTTTCTATTACTACTTAACGCTAGTTTATATTTTTTGTGTATGTGTGTATACATGTTTATGTTTGTTGGTAAGCGGAATCTCAGTGTGAAGGGGATTGGTAATTGTGTATTAGACGACTCTGATCAATATTATTTGACTACCAGCTCTATTCCATATAATCTTGAATTTTGGAAATATGTAATCGACTGAACATGATTAAACAAAATATTATCAAAATAGTTAAATATTGATCCAATTGAAGCAATCTAATAGGTTGTTTTGGTATAACTTTAGAAAATTTTTGACCAGTTGATGATTTTTAATTTTATGTAGTTTTTAAGATGTTTTTATTATATAATTTTACACGTTTGACCTGCTATTGATACTCAGGATGATATAGCTTAACATAAATGGGTTGCAATTGCAACCCCTAAAAATTGTGGTATTTGAAAGAGCTGTATGCAGCTTACACTTGCAGTGATTTGCAGGGAAAGGGTGGGAGGCTGATGTTTTATTGTAGAAATATTATGAAGTCATGTCTTCTTGAGCAGTTTATTGTTCTTTCTGGAGTTCTGCAATAACACACAAGTGATATTTTTTATGTATTTTTTCATTGAAGGCTGAATTGAAAGAGAAGTTGGCTAGGATGTACGAAGTTAAAGATCCAAGCGCGATCTTTGTATTCAAGTTCAGAACTCACTTTGGTGGTGGTAAATCAACTGGTTTTGGATTGATTTATGATTCTGTTGAAAACGCAAAGAAGTATGAGCCAAAATACAGGCTTATCAGGGTAACTATCTTGATCATCTTTGTTAGCTGATAATCTCATTTTCAGTTCTGTTTATTCATCTAGCTCAAATGTGTAATCTTTTGCATCTTTTGTTGAAAATTATGTTTGCTGATAATTTAAACTACTGGTTTTGGATCAGATAATTTAATATCAGGATCAGCTTATTTACTTTTTTGGTTTTGTGTAGAATGGTTTGGATACCAAGGTTGAGAAGTCAAGAAAGCAATTGAAGGAAAGAAAGAACAGAGCCAAGAAGATCAGAGGTGTAAAGAAGGTAAATGGTCAAACAGTTAACAGTTAACACTAGAGGCGGAAAAGGTGTGGCCGGGTAATGGGTTGGGTTCGGGTTAACTTTCAAACAAATTTTCATATAAATAATGAAGGTGTTATCATGATTACTGAATCAATATTGTTGCTATGAGAATCTAAATCTCTGAATAAAACAATTTAGGTAGTTGCATGTATTAAAAATGGAGTTTGGCATATTCAACTTGTTTGCACCCAGTTGACCTGTTTGAGATAAAATCACAATTCAAATCGGCCCATTGTATAACTAAATGGTTGAAATCACCATCGTTATAACTAAAATGAGTTTATGTGATTTTCTTGTTTTGCAGACCAAGGCCGAGATGCTGCCAAGAAGAAGAAGTAAAACTTTTGAGAGAATTTGTTGTGTTCTTCAAAATCATATTAGCATCCGATCTCATTTTTTGGTATTTGACTTATCACATCTTTCAACTTCTATCAGTTATTACCATTTTGAGATGAACATTAGGTTTTTTCGAGCTTGATGTACCAAGAACATTATCTGTAATTTTTTTCTGACTATTTGTTTAATTTCCGATAAGTTTATTTTTCAGCATATTTAGTTTGTTAGTTGTCTTTGAGTGTTTGATTACCACACCATTTTCAACAAGATAACTTAATCATATACCAATGACCCATTACAAAGTTCATTTGATATACAACTGCACAGATGTAATAGTAAAACATATTTATTATGATAAGTAGACCTTGAACTTTTAATTACATAAATCATAGGTCAATACTGAAAAATTAATTGCGTGTTATAGTTTTGAAGGTTTAAATTTATAAAATTGTTGTGGTTGTAAAAATTACCTCTGGTGCCAGTCTTATCACGCCGAAACTACGAGTTTAACAGTTGTTTTTATTTTCATGGCCTATTGTGAACATTATCATCTAACCATGATCAAATAAGTTTCAAACTTATTATAATAACACGAACAAGTCTAAAAGACATAATTATTAACTATTTAAAAATGAGGAATATAATGATGTATGAATTGTTTGCAATCAAAATGGAAGCAATTGTTTCAATCTTTCATTGGTTTACAAACAGCACTATGAGATGTGCATACTTATTATAGGCCTCGAACATTCAAAAAACGTGAAAGTTGACCATAAATAACAAAGAGAAACATACTTATTCAATCTTCACATGCAAACAATAGTTTTAGATTTTCAATGAAATTGAGGTTCATATGAGTGTGCGCTTAACATCCAACATCAATAACAAGCACCCTCAAAACTGAAATCGGTGAGGGTTTACCATGAATCATTAATCCTTTAGGTTCATGTGCACGTAGGCGCATCATCATAACCAAAATCAATTGAAGCTCAATGAGTGCAAACTCACCATTATAGACCCAAGACACCTAATTTCATGAATTAAGGCTCATATGAGTGCGTGCTCATCATCACAACCCTTAGCACATCCAACAACATCGAACAACAACCCACAAATACCTAATACGCTTAGGGTTTACCATTAACATCAAAAAGCAAAGCAAAAGTCTCTTACATGCGCACATATCTACATCATCGTATACAAAATCAAATCGAGGGCATGAATTCAAGCTCACCATCACAACCCAAAACTTTTTACTAAGTCATCCTAAATTCATCCAATTACCGAGATGGATTCCCCTTATGGTAAATGGTTTTGTTTGAACATTCCAATGGAATATCTTAAATTCCATCACATATGGAAGGTATTGTTAAATTCCTTTGATTCTGGTAAAGTTTTTTAATTTCAATTTTAATTCCTTAGTATTTTGTAAATCAGACGGAGTTTAAGAGTATTTACAATAGAATGTTTTTTTGTTTTATTGAAAAAGAGAATATGATTTGAAAAAGATAGATGAATAAATGGAGAAGAAAAAGGGTATGATAGTTTTTGGGAAAAGAAGTGAAAAAGTAGGGATGCAAGAGGAAAAAAAGAAGAGATGAAAAAGTGTGAGCGAAATTTAAAAGATAAAATATGTACGTAAAAAGACAAGTGAGATAACAGAGAAAAATATGTCATATAAACATCTATTTTTTCGTCATTTATTATTGATAGTTTAACTGGCTTGTGATGTGAGAAACAGTAATCGAGTAGAAACCGTCGGTTAAAATCTGTTAGAAACCGGTTTTGTTGGGTCGGTTAATAACCTGTTCCGATATCGGTTAAGTTTTCATGTAAGTCATGCTTACCGACTTTTTCCCGCCTCAACAAGTTTCAAACAAACAAAGCCCAAATTTATGTCGGCCCAACCCAAATTAAAAATAGCCCGCAAAACAAATTAAATAAAACCATGAAACCCTAACTAGATCTAGGGTTTACACTTTCATCTTCATTCTTGACACCTCGAACACTCAGGAGCACCGCCCGCCGATACCTGCTACACCAACTGCAATCATGGTGATCCCTAAATGATTCAAACTTTCAATCACTATCTTCATCAGTGTTTCGATTATTTCAGTTGTTGATTCTTTATATCTTACGTTGTTGTGTGATTTGATTGATTATGCAGTCGTTGGTTGCAAATGAAGACTTTCAGCACATTCTTCGTGTGCAGAACACGAATGTTGATGGAAAGCAGAAGATTATGTTTGCTATGACTTCAATCAAAGGTATTGGTCGTCGTTTTGCTAACATCGTCTGCAAAAAGGCCGATGTTGATATGAACAAGAGGTAATACATTTTTTTGTAACGTTTGGATGCTTGATCTGTGCTTGATTTGTTGTCAATTGAATTTGGAATCTTATTTATCAAATTCACCCATGAATGATTTGTTGTGAGCAGTGGTGATTGTTGATCTGTTGCTTTTGGTTGATGTTGATTTGGGTCGTTTGAATTAGAGTACTTTAGGGTTTCTGTATTGTAGAATTATTAAATGATGAATGCTAACTTAATAACTTTTACTGAATATCTTTCTAGTGGATACTGAATTGTTTCTTTTGTACGCAATGATGAATTAACTGTATGTTGCTTTTGATTGGATCTCTTTAAATTACAATACTTTTGGATGTTTCTATTTGTGGAGATTTGCTGAATGAAAGCTATTAAATTTCTTAATTTCATATCAATTGTGATGTTATAAGTCAGCTTTGATGGTATATTCTCAACATATGTATGATATGGTTTGCATTGTTGGTTTTTAATGGCTTTTAGAGTTTAAACACATCTGTTGATGATTATTGGACTTTCACTGTTGAAACTGGTCTACTTGAATTCTAGATTTGACACTTTAATGGTATTAGGATTCTTTTTGAACCTGCATTACTTGTGTTTGGACTGGATTATGTTTAATCGTTTTTTTTCCTGAACTCGTATATATATTAGGGCTGGTGAACTCTCTAGTGCTGAGATTGACAATTTGATGACAATTGTTGCTAATCCGCGCCAATTCAAGATCCCAGACTGGTTTTTGAATAGAAAGAAAGATTACAAGGATGGGAAGTACTCCCAAGTCACATCAAATGCTCTTGACATGAAATTGAGAGATGACCTTGAGCGATTGAAGAAAATCAGGTTAGTCTTACGTTCAAACTTGGTTGATCAGATTTGTTTTTATCTCAAAACGGTCAACTTTCGTGTATCATTAAGTTAATCTATTACAGGAAAGGGGTAAACAGGTTTTAAAGTGTACAAACCTTTTAAGTTTTTACTTGCAAAAGAGTTAGGATATTCTTGTGCCTTTTGGTTGTATCAACACCAGACTTCTAAAAACAGTTGTTTTTTTAGATAAAGTGATTCATACACAACAAGTTGTTAAGCTAAACAATGGGTTTACTTTGCCAGTTCATTTTCAAACATTTTTTTTGTTTTTTGCATATAATGCGACATAAAGAAATGTTTGTTAAGAATGTTACATTTCCTCCTAAAACATGAATCATCCCAGAAATATTAATTGTAACATTTTTAGGGTAAAGGTGTAAATTGTTTTTTGTATGGTTTGTTGACAGGAATCATCGTGGTCTTCGTCATTACTGGGGTCTCCGTGTGCGTGGACAGCACACCAAAACCACTGGTCGTCGTGGAAAGACTGTTGGTGTGTCGAAGAAGAGATAAGTTGACGTTTGTTTAAAATTCCTGTTACATTCAGTTTTTAGACAAGTTCATGGCATCAGTTTTGAATGTATGGGTTAAAAGTTCTTATCTTATGGTTATAGTCCTTTGATGTTTTTTATCTTGTGTTAGAAAGAAGTTGTCCTTTGAAACGGATAAGTGGTGGATTTTATTTGTTAATCTTTATAATTGTTATGATTTTTAGTTGGGTGAGGTTAAAATGTTAAATGAACCCTCTATGATACTTCTACGACTAGATATGCCTGATTTAGTTAAAGGGAGAAGTTACATCAAGTAAAATCAAGGCTGGTGCATGTTTAGCACAACTTTTTTTTAATTATTTTTTGTTGTGAGTATGGTGGAATCATCTACATCAAATCGGCTACATTGGGTCATTGGCTAGTGGCTACTAGAGATGGGCAAAGTGTTTGGAAAGCGAAGTTGAAAACCTAACTTGACCTTGTTGGAATATTGGTTGGTTTTATTCCAACTGGGTTTTCCCCCACTCAACTTGTAGGTTTGAAATCATTTTGTGAATCCTATTTGGTGGAGCTGGTTTAAATCTAATATAACCTCTGGATTGAATTGGTTTAACCTGGTTTTAAACCTGATTCAACCCAATCTAAAGAGTAAATTGTTATTTTTCTTTTTATGGTTTGGTGAAAATTAGCATTTTTGTCTGATAGTTTGTTTTTTTTTGTATTTGGGTCTTTATTGTTTACAAATCTTGTTATATTCATTCAGTTTGTTAACTCAATTTAAAATTTTTGTTAAATAAAGGGTATATTGGTTATTTTACATATATGCTTTTATTATTATTATTTTTTAAAACTTGATTTAATATATTGTTTTTGAATATATTGTTATTTTAGTCTATGTGGTTTGGGTATATTTACCAATTCGGTCCAAAAAGAACCATCGAACCATCGCTTTACACCCATCACAAAGCCACCAACACCACACTAGAGCGCCCACTACCACCACGCGCATTGGATTGTGGCTATCATGTAAACCCTAGAAATCGACAGTCAATATTGAACTTGTAACATACCACTTTGAAAACGTATATCAAACCCTACTAATACCTATATAATACTCGTTTTCAAGGGTTTCATATGCGTTTTTGAAGGGGTTTGTTACAAGTTCGAAATTAACGATTGGTTTCTAGGGTCCATATGGTGGTGGTGATCTAGTGTGTGTGGTGATGGCAAAGATCTAGTGTGTGGTGGTGGCGACGATTTGGTGTGGTTTTGGTGGTTTTATGATAGGGTGGTGGTGATGGTTTGGTGGTTCTTACGATGGAGTGGTGGTGGTTTTGTGACATGGTGGTTGTGTGATGGTTCCATCCCGGGTGGTGGTGATGTGATGTTTATGATTAGGTGGTGGGTTTTTTTTGGATTGAATTGACAAACATGCCAAATCACAAGGACTAAAAAGCAATGTATTTAAAGGGGATATCTTAAATCAGGTTCTAAAAAATAGAAAAATAAAATATGTATGTAAAACGACTAATATACCTCACATTTAACGGAGAATGTTGGATGGAGTTAATAGACTGGATAAATATGATAAGATTTTAAAACGACAAGGACCCAGATGCAAAAAATCAAACTATTGAATGAAAGTGATAATTTTCTCCCAACCATAAAGACAAAAATGACAATTTACTCAAATCTAAACTTGGTCATTCCTTTCACCTAAACTAGTTTCAACCTACACCTGGGGCTAGAGCTAGGGCTGCAACGAACCGAATGTTCAGAGAATAGTTTGGGAACCATTCGACGGAAGGTTTGATTATGTTTGTTTCTTTAGTTAAACGAACGTATATAAACATAAACTGCCTTCGTTCATTTATGTTTGTGAAAGTTCAATGATAATGTCCATTCATGAACGTTTGATACTATGTTTGTTTATGTTCTTAATTTTTGTGTTAGTTTATTTTATAGTAATTACATCAAATATTTTATGATATTTATGTTAATAACTTATTTATTTTTTGATGGATTTTGTGTTATGTTTGTTACGTAATTAAAGATTTTATTCTAAACAAATATATGATCATTTGTATTTATTTGTATTCGTCTTATCTATGAACATTTGTTTTTATTCGTTTGCTTTTGTTTTTTTTTGCGTTTGATAAGTGTTCGTGAACAACTTATAAACATATTCATTTTCTTAATGAACAAAAATTAACAAAGAGTCATGTTCGATAAATGGTTGTGAATAAATAATGAATAAGTTTATTTATTAATAAACGAACACAAACAATTGTCTTGTTTTGTTTTCTAGATTCGTTTGCATCCCAACCTACACTGCTTTCAAAAAAACTGGTTTTGACTTTTGTTGACCCAACATGAATCGGTTTAAAATAAATCATTGTGGTAACACTCTATACCTATAGCTAATATCATATAATCCAATTGAGATATTGTAGAATAGGCTAAACCACTTTTGATATCTTTTGAGCAATAGTTACTAGTAGTTCAAAAAAATTTATATCCTCAACAAAGCGAAAAATTTCATTATGCATTTATTATGTGAGGTATATCTTAAAATAGACACATGTCAAGGTACAACTTTTTTCCTCGGTGCACCTTTGTAGCAACATGTATAATACAAGGACTTATCATTATATTTTAAGATTTGAAAAATTATTAGCTAGAAGAGAAACAAAAAAAAATGATGAACGTAAAAAAGAAAGGGTCTAACTTGTTGTGACACGCCACCATCTCTGTTCACGACCTAAGTGATCTGATAAGATATGAGAATGGGGCAATTATATCAACCAACTTAATCAACTTTAATCATTTTGTAACAACAATAATCACATCAAAACAATAATAAATCTTTCTTTGCAAAGTGGAGCACTAATCCACCTTTTCGATTCTAAATTCATAAGAAGTCACATAAGATGTTATGTTGATCAAACCATAAACCGATGGCGTGTCAAAAGGATAAATGAAAACCTACTTTTATCACCATGAGTATACAAAGAATAAACAAAGCAAGTCCTAGCAAACAACCATTTCTTCCACATCACAAGTCTTCCAAAAAGAGAGATTCTTAACACAATAAAAGATGATTATAATAACTCAATTAGACAAAGAGTTTTGTGAGTTTAAACACACATTCAAACACCTTTTGAATTGCACAATCCAAAATATAAGTTGGTCCTACACTCAAAAACATTAGCTATGTTTTGGTGCCAAGTGACAAAATATTAATAACAAGCCATAGGAACAACATATATTCTATTTCACAAATTTGGTTCATTATTGTAGGAAGCAAATTAGTATAATCAAGAATCTCTCTCATGTGGTTCTTAAAGAAGGAAAAGTTTGAAGCTTTTCTCAAAGAAACCAACATTTAAAGGTTTAAAACCAAAAGTAACTAAAACCCATGTGCTATAGGTTGCTAAGGACACAAAAAGTTAGGCAGATTATGGGCATCAAACAAAGTGGTGTGGGAAGATAGAGACCCACATCCGACGACCGGAAGAAGTGGAACGGGTTAGAGTTGTATCTAATGGTAAAATTATTTAAAGTGGTCAAACTCATATTGTGGTTAAAGGTTCGAGTCACATTTATAACTAGTTGGTGTAATCTAATTGTTGGTCAAATTAGAAGTATATATGAGTTGTTTTACAAAAACTGAAAGATAAAATTAGATTTTTTACGTTTTGTAATAAAGTTAACATGATTTTTCTATCCATTTGTTGTTATAAAAATAAAACAAATTATCAATTACCCATTCGGAACAAACTTTTGATGAACAATATGCAAACTATTTGATGGAATTTTGTTATTTACTAAATGAAAATAAATAAACTTATCTGTTTAGTTAAATAAACGAACTAAGATGAACATGAAGACAAACACATATCTTATTCATTCATATACGTTCAAAAACGCATTTTAGTGTCCGGTCATGATTGTTAATTAAAGTTTATTTATGCGTATTAGTTTGTATTCATTTAGAAATTTAGTCAAAGAAGTTAAGTTTAACCTATTTTAAAAATATCAGCTATCGTTGAATCACATTAGGATTAAGATCTGCGTCAGAACTAAAGATTACTTCACAGTAACTTTGATATAGTCAAATTTTGATTGACAAGACATTCCATACAAAATAATATACATAAAATATTATTTTTAAGATATTATCATATAAATTAAATTAATATTAAGTCCTCGCGTTGCGACGGAGGTTGAAAACCATACTAAATAGAATCAATGTTACATCGTCGTTAGCGACCATTAACATAGAAAAAATCGTAAAACAAAATAAATACAAACGAAAAAGTAAATCTAAAAATGTTAAACCATGCACACGCGTCGCACGTGTTAATGTGTAAAACATTAGACCAAAAAGTAAAACACAACACGGTCGTTAAACAAAAAATAAAGGTAACAATGTTAAACCACACACGCATGTTATGACATGTTAACTCGAAAACTTTAAACCGAAACGTAAAACATAAAATTTATAAAAAATGTAAAGTATGGACCCAAAATTAAAAGTGAAAAAAAATGTTAGGGTTAAATGTAAAATATGAAAACTATTATTGTTAAAAAAACATAAATACAACGTATAAAACATAAGGTACAATTCATAAAACATTCACAAGTTGAAAATTAATAATATATATAATTAATTAGTTGGTTAATATATCATATAACACGTTAATCGTGTCAAAAATGATAATGACCACTACACGCAAGAGACACGTTCAAAACAAACACGTTTTATTAGATCCAATTTTCTGATTTCGACGCGTTATTGCGTTAAATCACTTTTCAACACACATATCCAACACTTCAAATAAAATACACAGTTTATGCACTACAATGACAACTTTGTGCTTTACCCTTTTGCATGATTAACATCAAATCACAACCCAATTGAAGATAATAAGCTTTTGATGGACATCATTACATGAAAACCCTAGTAATTAATACCTAATTAACCTTAAATCCATACAAAAACACTTGAAAAACAAAAACTAATGTAGAAGAAGAACATTTCGTCGTAAGTACCAGAAAACATCAAAACATATTTCTTGAAGAGATAGTTTCACAGTGTATATGACTACCAACAAGATCAACTAGACAGCATTTCCCACGCACATACGAGCTAATGCCAGCGATTTAGTCATTTTTACGTTACGCTAAATAAAGGCCTTATACATATACCACTCAACCTTCTCTGTAAACTCAGTATTTTACATGATGATAAACTACAGTAGTTTACAGACACCTAATGTTAAATGTCTAATCAGTTATATATACGATCAGAAATCATCAAAACCATAATCAATTGCATCAAATTTGAGTGATTTGATTCAACAAACACAATCAAAACCACACAATTTCATCAAATTTGAGTGATTCGATCCAACAAACACAATCAAAACCACATAATTTCACTACTGTACAAGAACAAATCGTCCAGATCCATTACCTTCACCCCAAATCTCCCCACGATCTCCGATCAAATCACCGTCCTTCGGCACCACCACCACCAGCTCACCGTCACTAAACGACGCCGTCGCAAGCTCCGGCACCGTACACGGCGGCAGCCGGAACCTCCATACATCAACCTCCAGCTCATTAACCGTATTAACACGATCATTATCAACACGATTATTATTAACATCTCGCATCCCTCTGACGACGATTTTCGTAACACCGGGGTAGATCTCGATCGTATGAGCAGCGATATTGGTGCCGATATCGTCATCGGTATCGACGACGAATTTGAGCGATTCAGAAGTTTCTACGATGGAAACATCGGCGTCGGAGTAAAAAGGGAGTTCGAGGACTTTGGCGAAGATGTGAGGGAGTCGCCGGAGCTTCTTTTGCCGGCAGTTAGCTCCGGCGGAGGTGGATGAGGGGTGAAATCGTAGCGGACGGTGATGTTTCGTTTATTTGGCGTCGGATGGACCTTCATTGTTGTTGATTTGGGGGTGGAATGAAACCCTAATTCTGATATGGTGAAATTGAGGGTATGAGGGATGATGATGATGATTGGTAACTGATTGGTGTGTGTGTGTGTGTGTGTTCGTGGGATGTGCGTACAGGAATTCTGTATCTATATGTGTGTGTGTGCGTTTGATTGTCTGTGGATTTACGAGAGTTTGAGTGAGGATTGTGGTGAGAGGGTGCCCAAAAAACAAAATAGAAAGAAAAAGATATATGCCTCAAATGGTGTTCTAGTCTTCTCCAACCGTGTATTTATAAATTAATTGAAATTAAAATTTATATTTATTCATATAATTTTAGTGTTTTCTATAAAGCTCCCACCAATCGATCTTTATATCTATCCCCTACGTAGTATAATAATACTAACTTATTTAGTTTTAATTATTTTTTATTTCTTTCGCTCATAACTACTCAGGATGGATATATTATATAATTACAATGATTGAATAGTGAGGCCTTGAATTTGTAAATTCACTTTGGTTTTCCCTCAAATTTAGAGATAGAGAGATGAGATGTTAAAGTGAAAATGAAGGTTTATATATTTTTTCTTATATATTATGGATATAAAGAAGAATAGTAAACTTATTATGAATATTTTAAGAGTATTCACAACTCATGCTTTATAGTTATGTGAGTGTGAATCCTTAAATTATATGGGATAGTTTTGAGTGATTGTGAGTGGAGGAGAGAGAAAATATTACTGTTCATCTGTAAATTTAAGCATTTACTGTTTAACCCTTATAATTTTTTTTAATATTTTTTAACGTGATTATGAGTGAAAAAGAGAGAAAAAGTAATGAAAAATGTATAAAAATATATTATTTAATTAAAAGAAGAGAGAAAAAATAATAATTTTTAGTGTAATTGTATGGATAAAGATAAATAATATGATGTGAATACTATAAACGATGTATATGTGGAGAGTTTAAATATTTCATGGTGGTTTTAATGTATATTAGAAATTTTATAATTTCATAAATTTGATTGGTTTGAGTGAAATTAAAAGAAGGTGCAAAATGAATCAATTTCACGCATACATCAAGTTATATTTATGCGATAATTTCACCATCCTAATAAATAATTCGACGAATGCTATCAACTTTAATGTAAAAAGAATTCTAGTCGTGTTTTAATCATTAACGTCTCTACTTATAACTGATAGGTGAGAAGTATCAGTTCTTGAAACGCTTTCAAGCTTTCGTATTTTCATTAAGGAATATTATATTTGTGCAAATCTATACAATATTCCTTTCAAATATCATAATACACATCTTTCACATCGGTGTTGGTGTGAGGATTGAATGAGATGTCGAAATCTCTAAATCTTAAATGAGTTTTTAAAAAATAAGTGAAATGGGTTTTGCCCCATATTGGTGTGGCGACAAAGTTTTATTTGGTTTATATATGCAAGTCTCCAAGGCTTGTTAAAGTGTTATGTTGTGTTTTATTCCGACACCTACCCGCGCACAGGAAGGGTGCAAAAAACAAGTTTCGGGGTTGAAAATTTCTTGAACCAATGCGTCGCCCGCGCGACATGCGGCTTCGAAATCCCGGGCTCGCGAAATGTCCTTTTTTGAAATAGTTTTTTTAACCGTTCTGCTAATAATGATAATTATGACGAACCGACCCGGTGTACCCTGGGAACAGACGACGAATCTGTCTAAGGGAATTGTGTCAAACACAAGCACGGTTCTTCTGTTTTGTTTCAGTTTATTTCATTTTTGTTTACTATTTCTAACAAACTTAAACAGATTATTGTTTCTTATGACTCATACTTTCGTACATTTCAATAATGGCTTCTCAACCCATCATCGACCAACCAATTACAACCTCCGCTGCATCTGCGGTCTCTGCGATCTTACCACTTCATTGGTAGCACTGTTGCCTAACACGGTTGCAAGTCATGCTGAGAAACCTGAGAAGTTCACCGGTGTGAACTTTAAACGTTGGCAGCAAAAGATGTTCTTTTATTTGACAACGTTGAACCTTGCGAGATTCTTGACTGAAACTGCTCCCCAAATCATTGAAGGGGAAATGGATGCTCAATCGGTGAGTGCGGTTCAAGCTTGGAATCATTCTGATTTCTTGTGTCGTAACTATGTCCTTAATGGCATGGTGGATTCTCTGTATAACGTCTATTGCAAAGCAAAGACTGCCAAAGAATTATGGGAGTCTTTGGAATGCAAATACAAAAACAGAGGACGCGGGAACTAAGAAATTTATGGTGGCTAAATTCTTGGATTTCAAAATGATTGACTCCAAAACTATTATGAGTCAAGTCCAAGAGTTGCAGGTTATTCTTCATGATATTCAGCAGAAGGAATGATGCTTAGCGAGACTTTTCAAGTTGCAGCTATGATCGAAAAATTGCCACCAACCTGGTTGATTTCAAGAACTATCTCAAACATAAGCGAAAGGAAATGACTATTGAAGATCTTGTGGTTCGTCTTCGGATTGAAGAAGACAACAAAGTTGCTCAAAAGAAAACCTCCATTCCCGAATTTGCAAAGGCTAATGTTGTTGAGCATGGTCAATCTTCTAAGGGTAACAAAAACAAAGGATGGGTTGGGAAGAAAAATAATGGGAAGGGATTTCACCTTGGACCTAAAGGTGGAATTATGAAAAAGAAATTTCAAGGTACCTGTTACAATTGCAACATGCCAGGCCATCGGGCGAATGAATGCAAGCAGCCCAAGAAAGAGACTACCCAACAAGCCAACATGGTTGATGATGTTGACAACCTTGTTGCTATGATTTCTGATATCACAATGATGATCTCTGAAGTTAATCTAGCCGGGTCGAACACCAAGGAATGGTGGGTTGATACCGGGCCTACCCGCCATGTTTGTGCTGACAAGAACCTCTTCAACACCTTCAAGGAAGTCAGAAAGTCAAGGAAGAGAAACTCTTTATGGGAAACTCTGCCACTGCTGATGTCAAGGGGGAGGGGAATGTGATCTTAAAATGACGTCTGGAAAGGAACTTACCCTAACCAATGTATTGTACGTCCCCGAGATTCCAAGAATCTTGTGTCTGGATGGCAGTTGAACAAGTTTGGGTTTAAAATAGTGTTTGAGTCTGATAAGGTCGTGTTAACCAAAAATGGTATGTATGTTGGTAAGGGCTATGCCCTCAATGGTATGTTCAAACTGAATGTAACTATCGTGAATGGAATGAATAAGACTGGTAATAGTTTTGCTTATTTGCTTGAGTCTTCAAATATATGGCATGATAGACTTGGTCATGTTAACTTTAATTCCATTCGACGTTGATTAAATTAAATTACATACCAACATTTGATATTGATTCAAACCATAAATGTGAAACTTGTGTTGAAGCAAAAAACTAGATCTTCATTCAAAAAGGTTGAGCGAACCACCGAACCCCTTGATATGGTTCACACTGATATATGGGATTTAAAAGCGATTCCCACTCGTAATGGGAACAAGTATTTCATAACGTTTATTGATGATAGTACAAAATACTGTCATGTGTACTTACTCAAAAGTAAGGATGAGGCTATCGACAAGTTTATCTTGTTCAAAGCCAAAGCTGAAAATCAACTCAACCGAAAAATCAAAATCGTAAGAAGTGACCGTGGTGGTGAATATGTTTCACCTTTTGCCGATGTGTGTGCGAAAAGCGGTATCATACATGAGCTAACAACTCCATACTTCCCGCAATCAAATGGTATGGCAGAGCGTAAAAACTGCACTTAAAAGAAATGATGAATGCCATGTTGATAAGCTCCGGGATAAGCCAAGACATGTGGGGGGATGCAATTTTATCAGCAAATTATGTATTAAACATGATACCTACTAAGAAAAAAGATGTAACACCATATGAGTTATGGACGGGAATAAACCATCATATAAATACTTACGAGTGTGGGGGTGTTTAGCTAAAGTGGTGGTGACACCACCGAAGCGCCTAATAATGGGACCCAAAACTGTGGATTGTGTATTTATAGGATACACTCGTCCTGGGGGTGCATTTCGCTTTCTTGTGCATGATTCTAAGAACCCTGGAATATGTAAGGGTACTATATTATAATCAATGGATGCGTCATGGTTTGAACATATATTCCCATGCTTGGGAAAGGAAGAACAAGGTTCATCAACATCAGTTGAGGAAATTGGTCCGAATGATAATATTGAAAATGATGAACTTCAACTACAATCTAAGACTGACGAAGTTGAAATACGAAGAAGTAAGAGGCAAAGGATAGAAAAGTCTTTTGGTCCTGACTTTCTTACTTACTGGTTGAAGAAGAACCTCAAACTTACCAACAAGCGGTAAGTTCCTCAGAAGGACCTCAATGGAGAGAGGCCATCAAATGTGAGATAGATTCTATCCGACAAAATCATACTTGGGAACTAGTTGACCTTCCTCAAGGATGTAAAACACTAGGATATTGATGGATCTTCAAGAAGAAAAGGAAACCATATGGCACTATTGATAAGTATAAGGCAAGATTGGTGATCAAAGGATATAAACAACAAGAAGGTTTAGATTACTTTGATACATATTCGCTAGTTACTCGAATAACTTCCATCAGGTTGGTACTTGCCATTGCTGCCATTAGAAATTTGGAAGTTCACCAAATGGATGTGAAAACAGCTTCTTGAATGGAGATCTAGAGGAAGAGATTTACATGAAACAACCTGAAGGCTTTATAGCCACTGGACAAGAAAAGAAAGTATGTAAACTTGTAAAATCCCTGTATGGGTTGAAACAAGCTCCAAAACAATGACATCAAAAGTTTGATCATGTCATACTTGATGTTGGGTTCAAAATCAACGAATGTGACAAGTGCGTATATGTGAAGGACACATCAGAAGGATATGTCATTCTGTGTTTATATGTAGATGATATGCTTATTGCAGGAAGTGATGGAAAAATCATAGCGTCTACTAAAAACATGTTAAAAGCAAGATTTGACATGAAAGACATGGGTTTTGCAGATGTGATTTTAGGAGTTAAAATCACACGAACTCATAGTGGACTTGTTTTAAGTCAATCCAACTATGTCGATAAAATTCTTGAAAAGTTTAATGCAAATGACTCTAACATAGCTAGAACTCCTATTGTCACAAGTCAACATCTAGCTAAGAATAGAGGTGAACCTATTAACTAGTTGGAATACTCAAGAATTATCGGTAGCTTGATGTATCTTATGAGTTGTACGAGACCAGACCTAGCATATGCTGTAAGCAAGCTAAGTCGATACACGAGCAACCCAAGTTCAATTCATTGCAAATGTATAACTCAGTTGCTTCGGTACTTAAGATACACTCGAGAATACGGATTGCATTATAATAGATATCCAGCAGTTATCGAAGGACACTGTGATGCAAATGGATATCTGACATGAATGATTCCAGAGCAACAAGTGGGTATGTATTCACACTTGGAGGTGCAACTATTTCATGAAAATCATCGAAACAAACGATTATTGCTAGATCCACGATGGAATCAGAATTCATCGCTTTAGATAAAGAGGGTGAAGAGGCAGAATGGCTACGTCAATTTATTGAGGATATACCAAGATGGCCTAAGCCGACATCGGCCATTTGTATCCATTGTGATAGCCAATCGAAAATTGGTAGAGCTCATAGCACAATGTATAATAGTAAGAATAGACATATTAGACGTAGACATAATACATTACGACGACTAATCTCTACAGGAATTATCACCGTTGACTATGTGAAGTCAAAGGATAATATCGCGGATCCACTAACGAAAGGCCTAAGTAGAGACTTCGTTTAGAAGTCGTCAATAGGAATGGGATTGAAGCCCTTTAAAAATTTAAATTCATATGAAGGAAACCTAACTCAATAGATTGGAGATCCCAAGAATTGAGTTCAATAAGAAAACTACTTGTATGAATTAGTGAGGTCACTGTGGTGGTGGGGGGGGGGGGGTAACCCTACGCGTTTAAAAGGGAGTTTATTAAAAAGTTTACTAGACTTCCTAGTCTATTCCTAAAAGTGACAAATACGAGGCTAAGCCTAAGACTTTTAATGATCCGACTAATGTAACCATACGTAGTGAATCACCTATGTGAGAGAGAAATGGGGTCGCTTCGAAGGGTATTAACTGGGCACAATACTTAATGGCTCTCGCAGAACCAGGCACATGTTCATGACCATAACGAACATAACTATGAGGACTTAGCATTGTTAGGGAGAGTCTTGTGTGAAAACGTATTATTGCCTACACAAATGGTAGACGAGTTCAAAGACATCACTGTCTACTCAGAGCCAGTAGACTAAGTGCGTTTTCATAAGCAAAGGTTCAAAGGGTAACACCTACCTATTGTATGCAAGATTCAACTGTTGAAGTTTAACTGGAATGTTGATGTTACTGAGTTCGACCTCCATTCATGTGGGGGATTGTTGGTGTGAGGATTGAATGAGATGTCGAAATCTCTAAATCTTAAATGAGTTTTAATAGAAATGTGTGAAATGGGTTTTGTCCCATATTGGTGTGGCGATAAAGTTTTATTTGGTTTATATATGCAAGTCTCCAAGGCTTGTTAAAGTGTTATGTTGTGTTTTATTCCGACACCTACCCGCGCGCAGGGGGTGCAAAAAACAGGTTTCTGGGTTGAAAATTTCTTGAACCAATACGTCGCCCGCGCGACATGTGGACACGAATGCAGCTTCGAAATCCCGAGCTCGCGAGAGGTCCTTTTTGAAACTGTTTTATTGATATCGTACTAATGATGGTCATTATTGTCGAATGATTACAGTAAACGGTTTTGCGTAATTAATTGTATTTGGTTACAATTCTTTTCTGTGCGTGTTGGAAAGTGCGACGTCCGACAGTACGCTGAACGAACCCCTTACTTTTGAACTTCAAATAAAAAGATGATTAAGATAAGGAGGTTTGTTATCCCTCTTTTTATTCTTAATCATTATGGATGCGTTCCATTTAACCCTACACAAGAGTTTTATCTCACCTACAATTCACCAAGGATGCAATTGCAAGAGGGAGGGGGGAGGGGGGGTACGTGGTTAAATAAATATATATTCAATTTCTATGAAAAAATTATAATGTTTTAATTTTTCGAGAAGTCATTCATCAATAGTTGTGAATGGTTGTGAATGATTTTTTTTATTGGCTTAAAACAAACAAGTCAGAAAGTATAATAATAATTTGATTGATATGTTCTCAATAGCCATGAGATGATCATTTTAGGCTGATTCTTATTTGACGTATGTTCTTATTACAATTGTAGCCTTTGAAGGATGGAAACTATCAATGAATAGCTTAAACTATGAATTTAAATATTGTATACTTCATTAGTTTATAGGAAGTAGGAACTACCCGTAACAATAAATTTGTAAAATGGTTTTGATTACCATAAACCGATTCCTTGTTTATAACCTTGCCTCACAATGAACAAGTAATCAGCCCTTGTTTATGAGTTAATAGACGTTACATGAATTTAAAAAAAGTAAAAATAAATAAAACATATGGAAAATCCTTCAAACTGGCATCCAGGTTTTTCAAAGCATTTATGATCAATCATGGATTTACTTTATAGTTGAAAGAATAAAATATATTAGAAAATAGGGATTAACCATCATAAGATGATCTAATAGTAAAACATGTGTGAGATTATAAGAGAATTTCAAAATTCAGACTCAAATCTTCTCTAACTAATCTTAAATGGTTCGTCATTAAGTAAAACTGAAACAAGCAAACCAATTGGCAATATCAACCTCAACCTCATGTGTATTACTTATTTATTTATTTTTCCTTTTAATATAAAACCAAATTTAAAGATTGATAACCTTAGTTTTAACAATGGTATAGAACTTCTTTCTAACTTCTGTTATATATATAGATTTAAGCAATGTATAAGCATATCATATATTTCTTGCAACTCTAAACCGATCGCTTTGGGCTGACACATTTACAGAATTAATTTTGTTTTGATTGATCTGTTTAAGTCATATTTAAAAACAGATTAACTGTCTAATATTAATTATAAAATAGATTAAATTACAAATTAAATCATTTGTTAATATACGAAATTACATGATATATCCTTTAGTTTTAATAATTACATCTAATGTCTTTTTTTAAAATATATGCACATCTATTTACACTAACTTTCTTTTAAATGTACAGTTAATTCAATTATATATCTTTCACATGAGTGACATTTTTGTCATTTTCTTTTCACATCTGAAATATTAAACAAGTTAATTTTTTTAATAATTTTATATGTAAAATCAATTAAAAGATATCAGACCGTTGGGTAAGTCGGTAAACACGTATCCTTTTTATGCTCAACACCATTAAATCCAACATCTCTCTCTATCTCTCTATCTCCCTCTCTCTGATACTCCAATACCGGTTGTTTTCACCACCACCTACAACATATCACACAACATTGAAACCTTTTGAAATCAAACAAAAAAGACAACATGATTCAAATCCCTAATTCACTTTTTGTAATTCGTTGCTCTTGAGTTTCCAACTTATGTTGTTGTGTAGATTAACGGGCAACTCAAAGTTCATTTTTTGCTTTTGTAATACATAAGCAATTCAAAGAATCACAGGTAATCTTCAAGTCTGTATTCCTTATTATTTTTCATTATTGTTGGTGTGAGTAGTTGATAAAGTATCTACGATATTTTTTGGTGTTATTTGTTATTGTGAGTAGTTGATAAATATTTTAGTACATGTTATTGGAGGTTGTCAGTAAATTTTTTATGACTAGTCGAGTGAAAACACACTTAGAGGGATTCGTTTCACCAACTTACAAAACGGTCCGATATATTTTATTTTTTCATTAAAATCTTTTTTAATATATTAGATGTGAAAAACAAATGATAAAAATACCCGTCATACGAGGTTGCACATAATTGAGTAACTGTACATTTAGATGAGAGCTAGTATAAATGACAATATATGTGCGAATCTGTTAATAAAAGAACATTATATGTAGTCGTTAAAATGAAAGGATATACCATCCAATTTTCTATGCTATTAAATGACATAATTTATTATTTATAAAAAGAATATATTTTTTATAACCAACAAGTTATTTTACTTGCTTAACCATTTATAACAACATGTTTACACACTCGAACTCATTTATAACCTAGCTACACCTCGTCAAGCCAAGCCGTTTGACGTCTTTAGATTGCATAGATTGCGTTCGGGTTACATTTTTTAAGTATGTTTGAGGATTGATCTCTTTGGCATGATTAAATATACGAGTCTATGTCCTCTTCATCTATTCAGCCCGAAAGCCCATAAACTAAACCCTAATGGCTAAATACACATTTCCCACCCCTGATTTTAACATATTACAAGAGTCGTTCCGTCTTGGGTTTGACTTCTTATGTGACAAAAATGTCAAAATTCTAATCATCATCTTGGTGTTTTCATGTTTTCTGCTATAAAGTATAAACCAAATCCCCAATGACAACTACAAACGTATAGAAGGATACGGTATACGTCGAACCAATAAAGAAGACAAGCTAATTTCGGTTTCAGATGGTCAAAACCTTATACAACAGTATTCAAGAAAAACAGATAAAATGTCGAATCCCAAAAGGAAAACCCCTAAATTCGCAGCTCGGCACACCAAGTATAGTCCCCCGACACCGGGTCATGGAAGCCGCTTTCTGCCACACGGGCTTCTCACTCCCGAGAGTCAAAACATCAACATCCGACAACCTTTTAATATCCGAGTTCCATCCTTCGGGCCCGAACACACCACCAATCACATAGATATCATCCTGAAAACCCATCATAGCAAATCCAAATCTCCTCTTGAACACCGAAGCCGAAGTCACCACTTTCCTCGACTCATGGTCTTGTTTATATAAGCCCATGACTCATCACATACAACGAACCGTTAACCATGGTCATCGGGCCTTGAGCCCACGAGTGCTCATGAACACTCCACCCATCCTTGATCAACATCTGAACTGTGGTCAAACCCTTGTGCACCACATGCACCTCGCTCCCGATCACTAACCCAGTACAAGCAGAGTTATGGGTGTAGTGAAGATCAGGTATCGAAACCCAAACGTCCTTCTCGGGGTCGTAAATTTCCGCTTTTGAGATCGATTTCCGGCATGTTGTGAATCCACCTGCCACCAGTATCTTCCATTTACCACACAACATGCAAACATGGCCCGAGGAAGAATCATGGGGGCCCGTTGGGCCCACTGCCGGATCACTGGATCATACGCCCACACCTCGTTTGTTGCAAAGCTCCCGTCTTGGTCACCGGTAATTGGGTCAACTGCATCACTACCGCCACCTAGGACAAACAATTTTCTTGCAGTTGAAACAACACCAAAATGGGCCAAATTTCTAACTTTTGAAGGGAGTACCGGGAGAGTGATCCAAAGGTCTCTAGTCGGGTCATAGAGTTGCCACACGTTTTCCGGTTCAAACGCACATACACATAACAGATTTTCACTTGATTTGACTTCTTCACGGGCTTTATACAGCTCGGTACTGTGAACTGCTTCCCGCCAAGAACGACAGATTATTTCTAGTTTCGGGAAAAGGTAGTAAGGGACCCGTGCTAGACATCTGATAGCAACAGCATCTGGAAGACCTTCGATGAGAGCCGACATTACTAACAGCAACCTGTTAAGAATCAAAAAAACAAAAACACCCTTCAATTCTGGGACTCGATACATCAATTGCACAATTAAAGAACATTGTACGTGAATGTAAGCAGTTCTTTCCTTTTTCAAGAAAATTGAAAACCAAGGTTTCTTTATTTTGCTTGTAAGCATTTGCTTATTCAAAACAACTTATCTCACTCACAATTAGTTAGATAAGCAAATTGGATATGCCGGAGCAGCCTCAAACCAGCTTATTGTTGTATGAAAAACGCGATAAGCAGATAAAGGTTTGATAAGCAATCCCAAACAAGATAGAATCAAAAAAGAAGGAAGCAGAACTGTAAGTATGCAGATAAAATGTAAAACACTCATGAACAGACAAGATAACCATAAGAAAATAGAAAACCAAGAAAGAGCAATTAACAACTCCAAATTCCATTGCTACCAACTAGAAAAATCAGATTTACCTCCAATATTTCAAATTTTGAAAGCTCTTTGAGACTACAAATTACAAATAGAAATTTAAATACGTAAGTGGGGATTTGGAATTGTGTTTTGAATTGAAACTACATATAGCTTACTGAAATAAGAAGTTTAGATAAGCAATCCCGAAATAAGCAGTTTAGATAAGCAATCCCAAACATTCTCAAAACTTATTATCGATATATTGGAACGCAATAAGCAGAAGTAATCCTAAACACCCCCTTCTTTCTAAACAAGTACTAGATTCACATATAGTAATTCTTGGATATCTTGATTAAATCATTGGACAGAACATCCCCAAAACGGATTACTGTCAAAAAATACAATAAGCAGAAGCAATTCCAAACACCCCCTTTGCTCTACACAAGTACAAGATTCACATTCAGTAATTCTAGGTTATCTTGCCAAAGTATTGGATCAAATATTCTCAAAACCAATTATTGTTGTATCAATATACAATAAGCAGAACTGCAGAAGCAAACACAAACACAAACACCAACAGTCGAACACACTCTTTGTTATACACAAGTACAAGATTCACCTTCATTGGTTCTATACTTCTATGTTATCTTGATTCTTGAACAAACTATTCGACCAAACATCCTCAAAACTGCTTAGTGTCATGTCAAGATATAAACAAGCATCCTCGAAACACAATAAGCAGAAGCAAACCAAACACCCCCTTACGCAATAAACAGAAGCAAACTCAAAGAGTAAAACGAAGATCATTGCAATTGACAAATAGAATACAAAAAAAAGCAGTTAACCTAAACACCCCCTTACACCCCTTTGTTGATTCTTATTCACCTAACTTCTAAACAAGCACAAGATTCACAATTGGTATATCTAGGTTATCTTGAACAAACTACTGGAACAAATATTCTCAAAACTGCGTATTGTTGTATTAAAACACAATAAGCAGAAGCAAACGCAAACACAAACACCCCATTGCTCTACACAAGTGCAGGATTCACATTCAGTAATTCTATGTTATGTTGAACAAACTGCTGGAGCAAGAACTTAAAACATAAAGAGCAAAATGAAGATCATTGCAGATCCAATGAAAGTTTGATGAAAAAAGAGTTAACCCAAGTTATAATCTTGCAAAATTTGGGGGTATTAGACCACAATCCATCAAGAACAAAAACAGTACTACAATGTACAGTCTAATCCCTTGGTTGATAATAAACCCATCCTCAAAACACATTAAAATCGTTGTGTTTGTAACTTTGTAAGTCCAGATGATACAATTGCGATTACAAATCACCTAGTTTCTATAACCGTTCAACGAAACCTAAACAATAAAACACCAGTATCAACAAAACCAACGAAAAACCGGATCCAAATGATCCGATTTTGACATTTTGCGATCAAAGTCACTAACCCATGTTCCCAAATGCAAGACGATCAATTGAACAATTGGGGTTTCAAAACAATGCACAAATCTTGGTCAAAGCGGTAACAAGAATCGATAATTGAAAGGATGAAAAGCAAAACTTACCTGAAAATTTTGAGATTTGATGCAGAGTTGTTCCCTAATTTATGAAGAAATGGGGGCGAAGTGGTTGTGTAGAAGAGGGCAAATTTTAGTTTTGTCGGTTTTATTTTGAAGTTTTTGTAGATTTTAGATGGAGATAAAAAGGAGAAGGGCTGAAAGGTACGGAAACGCGAAGTGTAGGGATTCCAACGTGTTTTATTTCCCCTTTTTTTTAGACCTGGTGTGAACGAGTGATATTGTATGATACGTGTTACGTTATTATCTTTCTTTTATTTCATTAGTTTCTTTTTTTATTACTTAAGTTTTATTTTACTCTTGTTAAATATAATTATTTTTTTAAATAATTAAAAGCATCAATTTAGTTTTAAAATTTGTATATGTTCAATTTCTAATATAAAATTTTTAGTAAAATTTTAATTTTATCCAAAATAATAAAACTTTTGAATCAAAATTGTAATAATATTTAAAGTTTTTAAAGGTAAATTAATGTTTTAAATCTAACGAAGAAAAATAATTATTTTAGTCAAACTTCAAAGAGTAAAATTGAAATGAATTTTTTTTAGTTGGAGAGTATTAATTTTATTTTATTCCCATATTTCGTTGTGTGCAATCTTAGACTCTCTTTGAGCTTATTGGCTCAAATCGTTGCTCACCAAACTTAACAAGTAGTATCAATGAATAGATTTCGCGAGTCATGGTTATACCCCACTTTTCACCACTTCCATGTGGGTTCCACTTTGACTACATTTACATTTTCTATAATGCTACTATCTACGCTTAAAATTCACATATTTGTTTTATTTAATATATTAAATATCTATTTAAATAATAATAATTCTTTTATATAAAATAAGTTAAAATCTCATCTATAACATGAGTTAAATAAAATTTAGAAAATCATCACAAATTTATAACTAGTAAACAAAATCATTACCTTTAATATCATTGTTACTTAATAACTAAAATTATAATTGTTTAATTTCATTCTTATAAAATATCATTACTAGTAAAATCATCATTTAGTTAGAGAGAAAAATGAGAAAAACAAGAAAAAAGAGTGACGATGCACTAGAGAGTAAAATGTGTTTTCCTTTGTTATTTTTTTTATCAGGTTAAATAATCAATTACAATAATGAATAGAGGGTCGAGAAGCCCTTGCTTGCTACCCTCATACTTAACAACTTTTTCAGACGATCTTCTCTAGATGTTCTACCTGCCTCATGTCACAACGGTATGATTATGTAACGACCTTCTGAAGTTTCTTAGTTTTTATACATTCTTTACTTTCTCTATCATTTGTTACTCGGATATTTTTGATAGTACACAATATTTTTCACGGTTCATATAGAGTTATCGTAACATCATTTAAAAATTGTTGGTTAACTCACATCGGTGAAGGGTCTTGAATTTGAGATCTAAAATCTATATGGCTCCGAAGAAGTGACAAATTAAGGGTTCAGAAGGATTGACATGCAATAAGTGCCTTATATGCCATTCTTAATGTTTTTTCATAAATAAAAAACCTTACATATATGAAGAAGCTTTAGTAATGAGTCATGGAGGACCTGTTCTTCTCATGATAAATGTCGGCAATATTGTTTGGATTCAAACGTTAGATTGATGTAGAGACGGTATTCTTTGTAACCATTCATTGCTATTATCCTATCTTATCTTTTAAACTATTAATTTGTCCATTGGTTTTGAAACGCACGTCTCTAATAATTAGAAACATTCAAAAATCGGTTTTGATTTATAAAAATGTGTCTGTTGACTATTAAAAGACTAATTACGTTTTGAGTAACTTCGCTTTTGTTTCCCGTGGGTTGTTACAAATAATGCTTTTTAGCTATAGGGTTTTAAAATTTTGTTTTTACACCTTGTGGTTTTCAATTTCTCTCGGATAACTCCAACCCACTAACTCCGTTAACATTTCTGTTAAAATCAAGGACATTTTGGTCTTATAAAAGCAATTTCTTATTGTGCGTAATGTATCATTTAGAGGGACTAGTGTTTTTAACGCAATCCCACCCACCCCACCATTCTCTTCCCAATTCACAGACCTCTTCCACCACCGTCAACACCCATTGACCACCACCATCGTCACCATCGTCATCAGTTCCCCCGCCAACGCGGTCGAACCGGTAACCGTACCGCTTGAATCGGGGGTCGAACCGTGGGTGGAACTTGTCAAACCGGTTTTTCATATATATTTTTTTATTTTTTAGTCCTTTTACATATATACTTATAATATAATTATAATTTTATTAGGTTATTATATCCGGTCCTACCGTTGAACCAGTAAGACATTCGAATCACTGTCTGATCCGAATCTGAAAATGTTACTTTAACTAACAAAGTTGTTTTTATTTTTATTGATGCGAACACAAGTGATGTTGCTTCCTTCTTGTTTCAAATTTGTGGGTTAAAAGGCGAAACAATTCATTCTTCTTGTTTTCTTGGTATTGGATCGACGAGAAACCAAAAACAATATACGACACATCAACAGATCACAAAGAGATAAAACACAAAATATTTTTTCTGTTGAATCGTGAACTTCAAAGAAAAAACAAACAAATCAATTGCCTTTTATTTGGTGATGTAAACATGGGTGGGGTGGCAGTGATGAATATGAAACGGAGATTATCAGGGGACGGTGACGAACTACCGATGGCTAACACTAGATCGTGTTTTTCTCTCGCATTGTGTGATACCACTTGTTAGGGATTTGATTATTGATCATCACACAAATACAATCAAACTACGAGAAAAAAAATTAAAAACAAACATGAAAACAAAAGATTTACATGGTTAAGTTGATGTGACCCACATACACATGTTACAATCGGGATATTTTTTTATTGTTTACTGACTCACTTGTCAGAAATTAGATAGTACAATATATAAATATATAAATATATAGAGACTAGTCCAACTGTTTGAGATTTATTTTTAACTTAGTGAACAAGAAAATATAAATGAGCTATTGGCCCAAGACGATCTTTAAAACATACCCAATCAACACGTCACAAACTCAACAACAACTTCGGGAATTTTGAGAGACCACACAAGTTCTAATTAAGACGATTTCTTGATAAACACATGTTTAACGGTACATATATACAACTTTTAGCAAACAATTAATATATAGCGGTATCAATTACGAGCATCAATGTTTACTCTTTTACAGTAATCTTTGTTCTTCTTCTACGAAAATCTATGTTTCCCAAGTTATTTTATCAATTAAATCACACATTTATAGCGGTATTATGCGTTCCTTAATTCTTACAACAAAAATACACTCCCCATTTCATGTTTAAAAAGAAAACATCGTAAAATTTTAGAAACAACCAAATACCCAATTTTATGCAACACTTTTTTTTTCAAACAATCATATTCTAGTTCTAGAAATTCACATCCTAAAGCATTATCAATCTTAATATAGTTTAGGTTAAAGCATCTAAATTATTGCTTAGATACCTATCATTAGTTAGATACACCAATTTAATTCTATGTTAGAAAGGTGGCCATGCACATATCGATCTCGATATCTACTAACAAAACCATTAAATCTCCCACATTTAAGGGTTGTCACAAGATATATCTTATAAGATTATAAGCAATCGCATATATTACCAACTCAAATCATACAATTAAATCACCTTCTAAAAACATTACAGATTGAAAGTCAGGACAACGGAAAGTTTGATACCGAAAATCCAAATTATTCCGTTTTGAAAGTTGCTCGGTATCTTATGATAAAGATGACATCTATGAAATTCGTTGCAACCCTCCTCGTGTGCGTTATCATTATGGGTGTGGCATTTGTTAGCAACGCTCAAGATCAAGATAAATGCTATGCCGATTGTGAAAAGACTTGTGTAGATGAAGGAAACGCTCGTTCGTTCTGTGATTTGAAGTGTGAGAAAGAATGTCGAAAAGGAAACATATGTTCGTAATTCATTAAAACTTTCTAATTTTAAATGTATCTAATGCTTTTACTGATCTACATTTATATTCTTTTATGTTTGCAGCTAGACGTTTTGTGTAGATGAACCATGTGAACGCTAAACATGATCATGATCGATCCAAACACATGCATGTATTTTGATTCTTATGGAGGTCTTTATAAACATGTTATTATGGTCATTTGGTAATTAACGGACATGTGAAACTTGTTATGTTTGCGTGTCATGTTAACCGTATGAAATCATCATATATGTTATACAATCTTTTGTTTATACATTTTAATATTCTCTTTGGTTTCCATGGATACAAGATCTTTATTCTCTAATATGACCTATGTATCATATAAGCATCACCATATAGCTATGGATCCGGGTTATATATTTCATAGAGTTTGGTGATAATAGCTTTAAACAAATTGATATTAATGTTCAACAACGTACTGAATTGTCACGGTGTCCTCTTAATGTTAACGTTTTAAAAATGTCAAACCACATATGCAATAATAACATTAACCACTGCAAGCATTACTAAATGCTAAACCTTACACCCTACTTCCGCAATAATAATGTTTAACAAAACACGTAATAATTTCTGCTGAAATGTATTTATAAAAATCATATTTTGATGTATGTCGCTACGCAAGCTAGTATCATGCAATCCATCATTCATCCTAATCACCTAATAAATATAACATCATTCAATGTACGTTGTAAAAAAATTGACTTCACTCATTGCACATAGACACTTACATGATTAGACACATAATTAATATGTGGTTAATTGTCTATGAAAACTCCAAGACCAATGAACGCTCAATCCATACTCTTACATAATAAGAGAAAACGATAAAATTGAAAGTTTACTAACGAAAAGCCTTGTGGATTTGTGTTTCGGTTTAAAGTAAGTATGCTTTTGTCATAATTGTATAAATAAACAGGAATAGATGACCGTTTTACTGTTTAAATCCACTCACAACATCAACACTTTTGCTTCACAATATGTTACTACGTATTTCTAACATGATTAAACTACAAATGACTTCATTAAACAGATGTCGAAAATAGCAATACCAATCTAATATAAAACAATAGTGATAATCATGAACGTATTTTTTATTTAGTACAACAGCAAACATTATTAGCTTTAAAATCTCGGTACATATGTTTGTCATCTTCCTCAATTTCAATTCGTACCGTACATCCACGTGATCACCCTCTTCTTATCACGTGCACCCACTAACCATCATTCGGCCTAAAGTACAAATCTTTATCCATAAGGTACTACCATTTTGCCTTATCATCCATGCTGGCACGTTCGTGTTGACACGTATGAGCCCATTCGACACGTGGCTTCATGCATGCTCTATGTTTATCCTTCCACCTGCCACCTCAGCTGATGATCTGTTAAACGTAGTTTCCGGCGACTGCATATATACACGTACGGTGGTTCTCCGGTCACCGGTGAATTAATTAAGAGTGAAATAAGTTGATCGGAAAAAATGGGGATTTATGGGAAGATTTGCTTTGTGGTGTTGTTTTTTGTAACAGTGATTCTTGTATCAGCTACTGTGAGTTTTGGGTTGAAGATATTTGGACTTCATGGGTATGTATGCATTTTCATTACTTATAGTCACTTTGTTAATTGTTTATATATTCCTTTTTGGCATTTCAAACACTACTTATTATTATTATTAATCGACTTGAAAAAGGTTGAGTAGCGGATGGAGCCAGGAATTTCTTCCTCTGGAGCTGTAATTTTGGGGTCAATCTTTTTCATATGAAGGTACTTTTACCATTGAATCGGGTCGGGTTGTTGTATAGGCTCAGTGTGTAAATGTACTGGCCAAGGCCAGTGATAGAGTTTGAACTAGTTCACGGGTTATTGGGGCAGAAAGTAAATTTCTTTTAAAGGCACGAACTCAGAATGAGTAAAAAATTAACAATATCGAGAATAGCTAATGAAGTCATTTTTCAGTTTTAAGATTGAATAGTTAAGTAGAAGATATCCAAATGTTTTAAACCCATTTCTCTATTGGAAGTAATTGATATCCAAATCTTTTAATCCAATCTCTCTATTTGAAGATATTCAAATCCAAATTAACCTCATTTCTCTAATTGTTATTCAGATTTCTTTATTATTATTTGGTGAAGTTCTTATTGATTAAATACTAATAATCTAGTCGAGCTAAAACTGGCAAAGTCCATTCTACTTCAAAATCGAGCCAAATCGTAATTCATTTGATCTTTTCTGATCTATAATTTATTTTAGCACCTTTTACTAATTAATATACATTTATTTCTTTCACCTTTTGCAGATTGATGTTTTAAGTACACTACATGAACCCTAAACATGTTCAAGATACGAGTACACGGATATGTGTTGATTTTAGCTATGGAAGTCTTTATAAACAAGCTATTATGGTCATTTACGAATTCACTTACATGTTGAACTTGTGAAGTCTAGTCGTAGAGGCTAGATACCTAGATGGTGGTGTGACTTTTTTATGTTTTCATAAACCATATATAAAATCATATTTTTGATTGGAGATCAAATATTTTATAGATAGAATCGTTTTTTTTTTCTTCTTTTTACCATCACCTTGTTATCATATTTTAAAGTTATCTCTTCTCGCCCATAGACACGTATCATACACACTGACAATTCAAAACTAAACACCAAATAAAGAAAAAACTTGTAACACCGGAAAAAAGGACTTGGAAAAATGAGCATTTGAGAATTTGAGGTATAAAAACGCTCGTAAATTTGATGACCAAATGGCGTGAAATTAATTTGTTAACTAAACTTACTTACATCGGTTGGTCGCGGAAAACAAAATAGAATTTTATCACATTGTGAATCTTCTCACAAATCATTCATATCACTAACATAAAAATCATTCATATCATTAACATAAAAATGTAACTATTTAATCGGTTCATGTCACAAACATAAAAATGTAACTATTTAATGACCAAATTAAATGTTAAATATATTATTTATATTACTTCCAAATTATAAAACAGCTTTTTTATCAAAAAAATTATTTAAAAATAGATACATTTCTTTAAATGACACTTAAAGAACAAAATTAAAGAAAAAGGTGGATTTTTAAAAATCATTTTTTTAACTAGACTTGTTTAAAATGTAGTTGATTATGGGTATCCATCACAAGGGTATAGGGTATAGATCGCAAGAGATCATGTTAAACGGTCCAGGTCCGATAGTTATTCCGACAAAAAGAGAGTCATTGGAACCTGTTAACTACTAATCGACGACACCCAATGATGCTTACACTTCCCACACGCCTGCGACCTCAATGAATACGCAACACCCACAAGGTCGAACGCCTGAGACCTCAATGAATACGCAACACCCACAAGGTCGAACGCCTGCGACCTCAATGAATACGCAACACCCACAAGGTCGACTTGAAAAGATAGAAGGGCCAACCGAGTCAAGTATAAATTCCGACTTTTATGACCAACTTTCCGTGTACGCAAAAAAAAAGTATAGCCTCATTGGACTAGAAAATATAATGGGCCTGATTTTTAGAATATTGTAATTATTTAACTTGTCAATTATGTAATGTTTATGTTTTAATGAAACTTTTATTTGTATTTTCAAAAATATATAGTTTGTTTAAATTTTAATAAAATTAGGCTAATCCAACGTTTTATTGCCCGTGATTTTAGTGTTTCATGATAGTTTTCGATAAAAATAACATGCGAAGATAGTGAGTTTGTTGAGCTCCAGCTTTTATAAATCAATATCAAACTAATAAACCAATATCAATATCAATCAATCTAAACTAATAAATCAAACTTTTATAACTTGCATGCTATGTTCTTACGCTATCTATCTATCCAGGCTTCACATAAAATTTTACATTCCACCTGTGGCTACTAGAATAGATACTACTAATCATTTAATGACACATTATATGCTAATGATTTTTTATATATTTTTAAATTACGAAAACAAATTTGTTGATATATTAAAAACTGTTTCTTTAATTGTAAAAAGTGTAGTTTTTTAAAAATCAAAAGGTTCTGAAATATGAAGTTTTTTTAATACAAAGAATTTTATAAAATAATATTGTTAAAAAAAGTATTTTTAAAAGATTTTGGAGTATTAAAAATAAGTAAACATTTTTTTTAAAGATGAAAGTTTTGAAAACATATTGCTATTGTTTTTTTTACCTAAAGTAGTTAAATAAATTTCAATCATATTTTATCTAAAATATTATCATGTTTTCACGATCGGATCGGACCGGCCGGTTCAACCAGGAATCGGTAACGTGAGCGTTCCGATCTACCCTGATTCATTTAGTAATTTATGAACAAAAAAATCAAATTCATCCAATCGAAAATTTTCTTTGATTATTCATATTTATTATATTTAAAGGGTATTTAAGTAATTTTATTACTAATTTATTTTTAATTAATATCAAATCCCTATTCTTCCTATGTTAATATTGTGTATAATCGAACTAATTAGCATATTTTTGGGATCGTTTCATTCAATTGATTTCATCAGTTACTATTCTAGCGTTGTTTCATTCTTATTTTTTTGCAGATTGTTAATCAAATTAAACAATCATATATTAAAGAAGGTGAGTCTCTTTCAACGATTTCTTTTGATTTATGATACTCTGTTTTTCTATAATCTGTGTTTCACCATTTAGAATGGATAAGTCGATTTCTTCTGCAATGGTTAATGTTACTGGGATGGAAATTGAAGAGTTTGTTGAAGCAACTCCTTCAACATGTATCGATCACATTAGTAATCACTATAGTAATAATTCGTTCTAGACAATTTTGCAATTCTTATCCCATCAGATTTGAATCGTGGAGATAGACACATATATCTTACAAGTGTTAAAAATGAAGGTAATTTACATACCTAATACGTTCGATTAGTTTGTTCCAGTTAAATTTTTGATTACGTATATGGATGTAGCATGATGTTATATCTTTAAGAATGTTTACGTATATGTAAGCCAACGTATATATAATATTCCCTTAGTTGTGATTATGAATAACTCAACTGTATTGAGATTTTAATAATGTATCGACTTATTACATTTTATTTCACTATCAAGTTTTTTATCTACCAATGTATATGAATCTTCAAATGGAACACGATTCTGGACTCCTAATGGTCCAGTTGATTACAAGCTTGTTGTAGGAACCAATTTGATACATGGCAAGATATAATGAATATGTATGAAACGTATTCTGAGAAGGCTGGTTTTTTTACTCGTTTAAGTGCAATGAAAAAAAAGGATGGGATGATTACTCACAGATACATGTTGTGTACCAAAGCTGGTAAGCCTAACAGTCAAGTTGTTGACACTTTGGATTCCATGTCAAAGTCACCTATTCGTCGGCCAAATTTTAAAGTTACTAATTGCTGAGCATGTATAAAACTAAGAGCTATATTAGGTACCTCAGCTTTTGAGTTATATGAAATCAATAAGGTTCATTGTCACCCCCCGCTAAAAGTGGAAACACGGGGATGTAACGAGACGGGATCGTCATAACACATTATAAGCAATAGAGATGCAATATAATAATGATGACAAGCGTGTCATGACGACACCCAACACAAAACACAAAGGAGACTTGTGTCGTGTTTAGTCAATATTCACGACAACATAGCCATAAGCATAAACATGTTAAATTATTCACATAATCAAAGTAGATAACATTGTATGTAATTCTCACAACACGGGAACAAGCATCAAAAGAATGATGTTGTTTAAATCAGACTACAACAATGATTTCAAAATGAATGTTTGTCAAGTATGTTTAGTCTCAAAAATGCATCCTAGGGTCTACACTAAGGCAGCACACCTAGATCTTCAATTAGCATTGTCACCCAAAAAGATATGCTCAAAATGGTCAACACCATTATTGGTGAGCTCGCAGGTTTAAGTAGTAAATAAGTAATTGATGCTGCATATGATTGTTGTGGAATACCGTGAATACAGTTATAAATCCCCAAATATACCTCTCGATTCTCTTGGATTCTGGAGTCACTAGATGTGGAACCAATCTTGCCAACTCATGAAAACGGTCAGTATAAGCTGCGTGCCCAGCTCCCACCATAGCATGGTTCCAGAATTCATTCTCCAATTTCTACATCTCATTAAGGGGGCAGTACTCCTCGGTGATCAGTGCTTTAAACTCATCCCATGACATTGCATTGCTGATTCTCTTCCCCTAGCCTGAACTTGGTGTTCCACCAAGTTAGTGCTTTGCCCTGTAGTGAACACGTGGCATACTTGATCTTCTGGCTATCGAGGCATTCGCTGATGTCAATCACTGCCTCCATGTTCTCAAACCACCTGGTTAGGGATATCGCCCCACCTTGTCCATCGAACTCCTTCGGTTTACAAGCCACAAATTCCTTGTACGAACATCCCCTTCTAGCATTAACAACCCCAGTCTCATTACCGGTTGTTCCACCATTCCCGGACTCCTGATTACTTTCGTTCCCAGTCGGGTTCCCATTATCCTCATTATCATTGCCACCATCCCCGTGGGGGTGGTGATTCTGAAAAGCATCACTCACATGGGCCATAATGGTCGGGATCAGTGCGGCCAGCTGTTGAGCGATTAGAGCTGCCATGTCAGTGTTTCCTGTTCCCTGATTATTACTGGCAGGGCCGGCACTTGCTCTTGGTGCTCTACCTCTGCCTCTGCCCTCGGGGCTTCACCACCGCTGTTGCTACGGGTAGCTCTTCGAGGCGGCATTTTCTAATCATAAAAGTAGTAAACACATAAGCTTAACCATTTCAAGGTATATTATCCATACCACTCATCAAAGTCCAGCATTCCAAGTTAATATCACACTTGTTGTTACCACACATCACATACAAGTCGTGTAGTTCTCACATCATGAATTGGTAATGTTCCAACAATAGTACATCATACAATTGCAAATCCATGCATATGATCACGTTAGTCTAACGAAGGTTGTTGTGACAACCGGCAATTTCAGGTCAATACCCAACCTTGACTTGGTTATAATTACATCTATAATACTTGATTTTCAATTAAATTCCAATTATTGAAGTCGTTTCATGCATTGAAAAATTTCATATATTGTAAAATTTCAAGCATTACATTTCATCATCGGTGATTCGGCGTAATTACCATTTATACATGCGATACAACCGGCACACACACATTGGTGATAATTAATATGTGTGCTAATAAATACTTTAAATTGTTTCAAAGTATTTTAGATTCCAATTAAATACACTGGAATCTTAAATTTATAAATAAACCTAATCGCGTAAATTAATATTTTACCTGGAACGAATCCTTGTAACGGACCTACAACTACATGATGCATCATTAACATACATAAATATTTATATATAACTATATATATATATGATATTATACAAGTTGTTACTATCCTAATGCATTTTTGTCACACCCCAACCTTGACGGCGGAAACGTCGAAGTGTGAGGGTTAAGATTGTTCACAACCACATAACGCTATGATTAAATGTAAATGCCATTAATTAATTGTTTTCAACCACCACATACATCAATGTCTCAAAATCAAACAAACAATACAGTAAGAAATCCCAAAAGTTCTTATTAGGTCTAAGTCCATGTCCTAAGTTTAAGCATTTCCTTCAATCATCTTTTAAGCTTGCACATTACCTGAAACATGTTGAAAATAAGGTCAACTAACAAGTTGGTGAGTTCTCATGGTTTTAAGTACAATAAGTATACCAAAAAAAATGTGGCAATTCTAGTCAATGGTCACAGAATAAGCAAGTATATAGAACATGCATAGTTACAACCAAACCTTGACTGAACAACATATGAATAAGCATGATTAGCTAAGTGTATTTGGTTCCCTAGTGCACAAGCATACGGCTCCTAGGAGTCGGCAATACATCGACTTTAGCACCAAATAGGCTTGTCAGGCCCAAGATCTAAGACTTTGCCAGGCTAGATTTAGTTAATGATTGCACACATATGACACATCTCATATATAACTCAACACATTCAATTAACCACGACTATGTAAAGAATTGCACGTGCATAATAAGTATCAAAGCGTGTAGGAGTATGTTGTATGGGGCATAAGAACTCACTTGCTAATAAAAGGCTTTGAAGATGAAATAATAATAACCACGAATAAGATTCCAACACAAACGTCACAACGCACCTAAATAAAATAAAGTAGCGCGTTATAATTGGTTTTGATGATTAATTATTATGTTTGAGGTTCTCACTTATATATTGAATAGGGGTTGACAACTATTCAAATTTATTTCATGTTATTAATGTGAATCGGGTTAAGGGAACGAAAGGATAAATATTTAAATAATTAAATTGATTGCGCGTAAGAAAAGGATAATCGAATCGTGCGTTGAACTATTTTATAAGGTCGTATATAGTAATTACAATAAGTGGATTAACCATTTAAAAGGAATATATATAGATACATATATATATATATATATATATATATATATATATATACATACATTGATAAAAATATATATTTACGTATGAGTTATTAATCATTCTAATTGCTTGACGATGCATAAATATATATATATTGAAGATATTTTACACAAGTATTAACTTTACACAATAACATCATAATTTTAGAATAAGGAAAAAAATACCACCATGAATCTTATGTTCAAACATATTTATAAACCTTTGATAAAAATAAACAAATTCTGAATTTATAAATAGCTTTAGAAATTTTCAGAATTTCAATTTTAGCAAAAAATATAATAATAAGGAAAATAAAACAAAAAGAAAAGAAAAGAAAAATAAAAGGAAAAGAAAGAAAACATAAGAGAATAAAAGAAAACAGAAAGAAAAAAAGGGGGGGTGCCCGGGGTCGAACCCGGGACCTCCCCTGAAACAAGGGGCTCGGGAACCAGTGAACCAGGGCCGTGGCCTTGGTTCATCCCGGTTTCTTTTAAATTTAAATCAGAGCCGCCCCGAATTTCCCCCAAATCGTATGAACCCTAGGTTCAACAGATCCTCAAATTGACCCTCGATTCGATGTTTAAACATCGAATTGTCATAGGGCTTTTGATCCTTGGATCAAATCGAACAAAATACAAGATTCCATTACCTGATTTACAGAGATGTAGATGAGTTTCGTGTTTGAGTCCGGTTGAAGGTTCTTGGAATTGGGTTTTTTCGTTTGGGAGGGTTTAAGGTGAAATTGAGCTTACGGGGAGTTTAGGAACTTTGAAATGAATCCGAAGCTCTCATTATATAGCCTCAATTACATGGTTTTGAGCTCAACGAACTCGGTTTGAAACCGTGTTTGAATTTACCAAAATAAGAGAAACCCGAGCTGTTAATTAGCTATATTGATTGATTAATTGATTGATTAAGCCGCGTAGTAAGTTTAGGTGTGATTAATTTGATTGAATTTCAGTTTTAGGCAAGATTTGATTGTGGTGTTTGACTCGGTTGATTCGAGGTTCGATTAGGAAGGGTTAAACGCGGGAACAACGAATTAAGTTGTGGTTCGGGTTCGAATCACAGGGTCGAGAGGGTTCGGGTGATTTAATTGATTCAAATTGTATATAAAAAAAACGGTTTGTAGCCTCGCCGGAGCTCTCCGGCCAAGGCCACCGGCGTTTCAAAAGAAATAAAATGGGCGGTTTACGTTTTGACCCCTGGAGTTTGGGCGTTTCACATAACTGCCCCCAGTTTGGGCGCTTGGTTAAGTAAGATTTAAACTTTTGTTTTTAAGTTTGATAAATTACAAAACACCCCCTGTACTTTGAGTTTAAAGAAGTTTGTTATTATTATTATTATTATAATTATTATATTAGTATTATGATTATGGTTATAATTATTATTGTTACTTTTAGAATATTATTAGTATTATGATTATTAATGTTATTATTATTATTATATGAGATGCTTATTTTTATTATAATATTTATTATTATTATTATTGCCATGATAATTATTATTTGTAAGCATTATAGTATAACACTTATAATTGCTTATTAATAAATAATATTGCAACCATCAATTGTTTATTAAGCAAAATAAGTCCCCAAAGATTCAAAATGACATAAAAGGTCCACACAAGAAATAACGATGTTAACTTTTAATTAACTCAAAAATACAGAATGTTACAGTCTCCCCAACTTAAAAGAATTTCGTCCCGAAATTAGAAAACAAAAGGGGTTACAAGAATAGGGAAGGGTACGTCTTCTTCATATGATCTTCACGCTCCCAGGTGAATTCTGCTCCTCGTTTGTTCTCCCACCGAACCTTTACAATTGGGGTTGTAGAGGTCCTAGTCTTCTTCATAATGCGATCCATGATTTCGACGGGTTTCTCCACGAAATGCAGCGACTCGTCGATCTGGATGTCTTCTAATGGCACATATAGATTATCGTCGGCCAAACACTTTCTCAGATTCGAGACATGGAAGACCGGGTGGATTCCGCTAAGATCGGAGGGTAGTTCGAGTTTATAGGCTACTTTCCCGACCCTTTTCAGGATCTTGAATGGTCCTACAAATCTCGGAGCTAACTTGCCCTTTCTCCCAAAACGAACTACACCCTTCCATGGTGAGACCTTGAGAAGGACCATCTCCCCAACTTGGAATTCTAGTGGCTTTCGACGCTTATCAGCGTAACTTTTCTGTCGACTCCTAGCCACTTCCAGGTTCTTGCGGATGATAGCGACTTTATCAGTCGTCTCTTGTATGAGCTCGGGACCGGTGATAAGGTTTTCACCGATGTCGGTCCAGCAAATTGGTGAGCGACACTTACGACCGTAAAGTGCTTCAAACGGTGCCATTTGGATGCTGGAGTGGTAACTATTGTTGTAGGAGAATTCTGCGAGCGGTAAATGGGTATCCCAGTCACCACCAAAGTCAAGAACACAAAGACGCAACAGGTCTTCCAGAGTTTGGATCGTCCGCTCGGTTTGACCATCGGTTTGGGGATGGTAAGCCGTACTTAAATCCAATTGCGTTCCCAGAAGTTCTTGCATGGAGGACCAGAAATGAGAAGTAAATCGAGCGTCTCGGTCGGATATGATGTGGAGAGGCACTCCATGACGGCTTACGATCTCGTCGATGTAAATCCGAGCTAACCTCGATGTCTTATATGTGTCGCGTATGGGTATGAAGTGTGCCGACTTGGTCAAACGGTCGACGATTACCCATATGCTATCGTGCCCACGAGATGTCCGAGGTAGCTTGGTTATGAAGTCCATGGATATACGCTCCCATTTCCACATAGGAATTTCGGGTTGTTCGAGCAATCCACTTGGACGTTGGTGTTCCGCCTTAACCTTCGTGCATGTAAGGCACTTAGCAACGTAGGTTGCTATGTCTCGTTTCATTCCGGGCCACCAATACTGACTACGTAAGTCCATGTACATCTTATCGGAGCCCGGGTGGATAGAATAACGAGTCTGATGAGCTTCGTTCATGATAAAAGTCCGAAGGTTATTGCGTTTGGGAATCCAAATTCTGTTTGCGAAATACATTAACCCATTGGCTCTCGCTTCCAATTGAGCTAGGAGGTTCAGCTCCAGTTCTTCCTTCATACCCCCCTCGTTTTGCACTACTTGCTGAGCTTCACGAATGCTTGACTCGATGTCACAATCGATCCTCAAGTTTTGGAGTAGTACCGTTGCATTGTTGACATCGAGTCGAACTTCGGTGTCAAACTCCACCAATGTATCGAACCATTGCCGTTGGTCACGAATCTCTTGAATAGAGACCAACTTTTGATGTGTCTTTCGACTCAACGCATCAGCTACGACATTTGCCTTGCCGGGATGGTATCGAATATCACAGTCATAGTCGTTAATTAGTTCCAACCACGACGTTGCCTCATGTTGAGGTCCTTCTGGTTGAAAACGTGTTGAAGGCTCTTGTGGTCCGTATAAACTATACACTGCGTGCCGTATAGGTAATGTCTCCAGATTTTTAGAGCAAAGACCACCGCTCCGAGCTCGAGATCGTGCGTCGTGTAATTTACCTCATGAACCTTCAATTGTCTCGAGACATAAGCTATGACCTTTCCTCGTTGCATGAGGACACAACCAAGGCCTTGTTTCGACGCATCGCAGTATACCGTGAAGTCGTCATTTCCATCCGGTAGAGCCAGAATAGGAGCATTACATAACTTATGCTTTAATGTCTCGAACGCCTCTTCTTGTTCGGCTTTCCACTCGAAAGGCTGGTGCTTCTGGGTCAGGAACGTGAGTGGCTTTGCGATTTTTGAGAAATTGGCAATGAATCGTCGGTAATACCCGGCTAGACCAAGGAACGATCGAATTTCTGTTGGAGTTGTGGGAGCACTCCAATTTCTAACGGCTTCAACCTTCGCCGGGTCGACGTGAATTCCTTGGCTATTCACAACGTGTCCCAAAAATTGCACCTCTTCGAGCCAAAACTCACATTTTGAGAACTTTGCGTATAATTGCTCCTTCTTCAACAGTTCGAGGATTTGTCGGAGATGAAGTTCATGTTCGGACCGGGTCTTGGAATAAATAAGAATGTCGTCAATGAAAACAATGACAAACTTGTCTAAGTATGGCTTGCACACTCGGTTCATAAGGTCCATGAAGACCGCAGGAGCATTGGTTAAGCCGAAAGGCATAACCATAAACTCGTAATGCCCATACCGAGTGCGAAATGCGGTCTTTGGAATGTCGTCGTCGTGGACTCGCAGTTGGTGATAGCCCGAACGCAAGTCGATTTTTGAAAAGATTGCAGCTCCTTGAAGTTGATCGAAGAGGTCGTCGATACGAGGAAGAGGATACCGGTTCTTGACGGTTAACTTGTTGAGCTCCCGGTAATCGATACACATGCGAAAAGACCCATCTTTCTTCTTCACAACAAGACAGGTGCACCCAAGGGGAAGAACTAGGGCGTATGAATCCCTTCTCAGATAATTCTTGGAGTTGGCTAGAGAGTTCTTGCATCTCCGATGGTGCGAGTCGGTAGGGTGATTTAGCCACAGGGCTAGCTCCCGGAATTAGATCGATTTTGAATTCCACTTCCCGTACGGGAGGTAACCCACTAAGGTCGTCGGGGAAAACTTCAGGGAATTCACGAACAATTGGAACATCCTTGAGTTCTTTCCCTTCGACCTTGGTGTTGACCAAGTAGGCTAGAAAGGCCGGATAGCTTTTACCCAAATACTTACGGGCTTGGGTGCATGACATTAGTTTGAGTCCTTTGGATGACCGTTCGCCGAATACCTTCAACGTATCACCAGAGGGTAAGGGTATGCGAATGCATTTCTCGAAGCAAACGATCTCAGCATGATTCTGCGATAGCCAATCCATACCAATAATAACGTCGAAACTCCCAAGCTTCATAGGGATGAGGTCGATAATAATTTGTGGTTGTCGAGTCGCAATAGACAATCACGAATGATCACGTCGACGGTAATGGGTTCTCCATCAGCAACTTCGACAGTGAGCGGGTTCACTAGATCTGAGCGAGGTTTCAAAAGTGTCGGCTCGAATTCTAAGGATACGAAACTCTTATCGGCACCCGAATCGAATAATACGTAGGCATAGGTATCATTAATAAGAAACATACCTGTGTAGTTTTTAAAAGGCACTTAAGGGTACAAACAAGGAATTTTTAAGAGAAAGCTTACGAAGATAGAGTTGAAAGTTACGTACCGTTCACCACGTCGTTGTTCGCTTGAGCTTGGTTTGCGTTGATGTTGAAGGCACGTCCACGAGCTTGTGGAACATTGCCCACAAGGCGAGGGCATTGGGGTCGGTAGTGACCTGGTTCTCCACAGTTGTAGCATGCCCGGTTTGGTTCCGTCACTGCGTTCCCCAGTGCTCGGCGACACGTTGCCACGAGATGCCCATACTTGCCGCATAGTGTGCAGATGCGACACGGGAGATTCCCCGGATGATGGTACTTACATGTGTTGCACAACGGTAGAGGACCTGCATAAGCCCTTGCCACGGGCACTTGTGCTGCCGGTGCAGCCCCGGGAACACACTGCCTCTGGGGTGCTTAGGAGCGGCCACTGCGTAGTTCCGTGCCGGTACAAACTTCCTTTTCCTGTTATCAACCTTAGCCTCCTTGACCTCCTCGGGAACCGTCTTCTCAGTCTTCTTGGTCCCCTTTGCAGACATGGTGCCTGCCCGGATGTGGTTTTCTGTTAGCTGTGCAGTAATTGTAATAGCTTCTTCTAGGGTTGCGGGTCGGCTACCCACAACGGCATCCTGAATCTGAGGCGGCACCCCCTTGATAATTTTTCCACATTACGGGCAACAGTATCCACCATGTGGGGCAACAGTATGCTCAGCTCGTGATGGCGGGTAGAATAGGCTAGATGGTTCCCGCCATCCTGTTTCAAGTTCCAGAATTCTTCTTCTAGCTTCTGGATCTCACTTCTCGGGCAAAACTTGGCGATGGCTATGTTCTTGAACTCCTCCCAAGTTAAAGCCAAGATCGCGTCGGGACCTCGGTTTCGCTTTTCACTGTTCCACCAAGTTAAGGCCCTTTGTTGCAGCATACTGGTGGCATACCTCACCTTAAGTGCTTCGGGGCACTCACAGTTGACGAAGGTGTTTTCCATCCCTTCAAACCATTCTAGGAGACCGGTGGCACCTTCCTTGCCACTGAAACTGGGAGGCTTGCATGAATTGAAGTGTTTGAAGGTGCACGACTGGTTGTTACGGCCTTGGTTTGCACTAGTTTCTCCTTGGCCGTTGCTGTTGTTCGTGACGTTTGCAATCATGGTGCTGCTGAGTTCAGCCACCATAGTCGGGGACCGCAGCCATTTGCCGGGCAATCATGGCGGCAAGCTTACGGTCGGATCTTCCTCGGTTTCCGTGATAACGAGACATGCTGGAAAAATACAAATTGATTAGGATAGGTTTAAAAGAATAGTAAGGATGAACAGTTAAAGTATGGATAAGAGTCATACGGAATGATTCCATTTGATGACGCATCACCATTTGGAGACGTTGACACGTCAAGATAAATTGACCCATTTGCCTCAGAAACTAGTGTTTAATGGCCATAGTTTATCACTCATCCCGGAAATCCCCAGGTAAGCATGACTGGTCCCGTAGGATTTATACGAAATGCTTACCTTAGCCCGAAGGCCTTTTGCCAGGAAAACCAGGATACAGGTGTCTATGTACCACACTAGCTCTATGGTTCATGGAATCAAAATCTTGATGAGATGTTGATAAGATTAGACATAAAGTCTGAAGAATTCCTATCAATAGATTCTACTCGGCGACGAGAATAAGTTTAAGAAGTAGCAACAGTCGGGGTGAATCAACGTTTAAGATAAGTCTAGGGGAGACGAGTAACCATATGTATTCATGCAAGTAAAGGCACCTATGCTAAGGCATCACATTGCACATAAGGCATAGCGTTAGGCAGCATGCAAACAATATGTATGTATTCATAAGAATACTATTCTATAAGGATCATGCATAAACTATAGTCTAGGTCACCATTTCTAATAACCTAAATCCCTATAGTTATGGGCTCTGATACCAATCTGTCACACCCCAACCTTGACGGCGGAAACGTCGAAGTGTGAGGGTTAAGATTGTTCACAACCACATAACGCTATGATTAAATGTAAATGCCATTAATTAATTGTTTTCAACCACCACATACATCAATGTCTCAAAATCAAACAAACAATACAGTAAGAAATCCCAAAAGTTCTTATTAGGTCTAAGTCCATGTCCTAAGTTTAAGCATTTCCTTCAATCATCTTTTAAGCTTGCACATTACCTGAAACATGTTGAAAATAAGGTCAACTAACAAGTTGGTGAGTTCTCATGGTTTTAAGTACAATAAGTATACCAAAAAAAATGTGGCAATTCTAGTCAATGGTCACAGAATAAGCAAGTATATAGAACATGCATAGTTACAACCAAACCTTGACTGAACAACATATGAATAAGCATGATTAGCTAAGTGTATTTGGTTCCCTAGTGCACAAGCATACGGCTCCTAGGAGTCGGCAATACATCGACTTTAGCACCAAATAGGCTTGTCAGGCCCAAAGATCTAAGACTTTGCCAGGCTAGATTTAGTTAATGATTGCACACATATGACACATCTCATATATAACTCAACACATTCAATTAACCACGACTATGTAAAGAATTGCACGTGCATAATAAGTATCAAAGCGTGTAGGAGTATGTTTGTAACCAACATGTTTCACACCGAAAGGTGTAAAATATATGTAAATGGGGCATAAGAACTCACTTGCTAATAAAAGGCTTTGAAGATGAAATAATAATAACCACGAATAAGATTCCAACACAAACGTCACAACGCACCTAAATAAAATAAAGTAGCGCGTTATAATTGGTTTTGATGATTAATTATTATGTTTGAGGTTCTCACTTATATATTGAATAGGGGTTGACAACTATTCAAATTTATTTCATGTTATTAATGTGAATCGGGTTAAGGGAACGAAAGGATAAATATTTAAATAATTAAATTGATTGCGCGTAAGAAAAGGATAATCGAATCGTGCGTTGAACTATTTTATAAAGGTCGTATATAGTAATTACAATAAGTGGATTAACCATTTAAAGGATATATATAGATACATATATATATATATATATATATATATATATATATATATATACATACATTGATAAAAATATATATTTACGTATGAGTTATTTAATCATTCTAATTGCTTGACGATGCATAAATATATATATATATAAGATATTTTACACAAGTATTAACTTTACACAATAACATCATAATTTTAGAATAAGGAAAAAAATACCACCATGAATCTTATGTTCAAACATATTTATAACCTTTGATAAAAATAAACAAATTCTGAATTTATAAATAGCTTTAGAAATTTTCAGAATTTCAATTTTAGCAAAAGAAATAATTAATAATAAGGAAAATAAAACAGAAAAGAAAAGAAAAGAAAAATAAAAGAAAAGAAAGAAAACATAAGAGAATAAAAGAAAACAGAAAGAAAAAAAGGGGGGTGCCCGGGGTCGAACCCGGGACCTCCCCTGAAACAAGGGGCTCGGGAACCAGTCAACCAGGGCTATGGCCTTGGTTCATCCCGGTTTCTTTTAAATTTAAATCAGAGCCGCCCCGAATTTCCCCCAAATCGTATGAACCCTAGGTTCAACAGATCCTCAAATTGACCCTCGATTCGATGTTTAAACATCGAATTGTCATAGGGCTTTTGATCCTTGGATCAAATCGAACAAAATACAAGATTCCATTACCTGATTTACAGAGATGTAGATGAGTTTCGTGTTTGAGTCCGGTTGAAGGTTCTTGGAATTGGGGTTTTTCGTTTGGGAGGGTTTAAGGTGAAATTGAGCTTACGGGGAGTTTAGGAACTTTGAAATGAATCCGAAGCTCTCATTATATAGCCTCAATTACATGGTTTTGAGCTCAACGAACTCGGTTTGAAACCGTGTTTGAATTTACCAAAATAAGAGAAACCCGAGCTGTTAATTAGCTATATTGATTGATTAATTGATTGATTAAGCCGCGTAGTAAGTTTAGGTGTGATTAATTTGATTGAATTTCAGTTTTAGGCAAGATTTGATTGTGGTGTTTGACTCGGTTGATTCGAGGTTCGATTAGGAAGGGTTAAACGCGGGAACAACGAATTAAGTTGTGGTTCGGGTTCGAATCACAGGGTCGAGAGGGTTCGGGTGATTTAATTGATTCAAATTGTATATATAAAAAAAACGGTTTGTAGCCTCGCCGGAGCTCGCCGGAGCTCCGGCCAAGGCCACCGGCGTTTCAAAAGAAATAAAATGGGCGGTTTACGTTTTGACCCCTGGAGTTTGGGCGTTTCACATAACTGCCCCCTGCAGTTTGGGCGCTTGGTTAAGTAAGATTTAAACTTTTGTTTTTAAGTTTGATAAATTACAAAACACCCCCTGTACTTTGAGTTTAAAGAAGTTTGTTATTATTATTATTATATAATTATTATATTAGTATTATGATTATGTTATAATTATTATTGTTACTTTTAGAATTATTATTAGTATTATGATTATTAATGTTATTATTATTATTAATATGAGATGCTTATTTTTATTATAATATTTATTATTATTATTATTGCCATGATAATTATTATTTGTAAGCATTATAGTATAACACTTATAATTGCTTATTAATAAATAATATTGCAACCATCAATTGTTTATTAAGCAAAATAAGTCCCCAAAGATTCAAAATGACATAAAAGGTCCACACAAGAAATAACGATGTTAACTTTTAATTAACTCAAAAATACAGAATGTTACAATTTTAAAAAGTCAAAAGTAAAAATATAAAAATATGTAAAAATACCTATGGTGCAACAAATACCACCTAAATACCCAATACTACACAAAATATGAAAACCAAAACCCCCTTTCTTATGCATGTGGTCATCCAAGCCACCACCACATTACTCTTCCACCTCCTTTCCAATAAAGCTCACAAAACTTACAAGATTTGACAAAACACAACTTGCCATATTCATGAAGCCTCTCTTTTGATGTGTTAAAGCAACATGTCTACCTTACCACTCTTGGAACACCATTTCCCCATCCTTTGACCGTGAATAGGAGCCCATGCTGCAAGAACTTTACACTTAAAGAGGATTGAGTGTTATAAAAGACATGCACCCTTCACTTCAACTACACCAACACATCACACTCATCTTCTCTCTTTCTCCCTCTCTAAAATTCAGCCAAGACACTCCTACCACCACTCCATTTGATTTTCAAATTATTTTCTTTAAATCTTGGGTGATTCAAGTGCCTTTGGTTGAAGATCAGGTGATTTTAGAAGCTTTCAAGCATCCTACAACATCTTTCCTACCTATTTCTTGTTTGGTTCTTAGTTCAAAGGATCAAATCTTCTTTTTCTTGCATTTCAAGACTACCATCTCTTTCTCCTTGCTTGTTTAAGGTTAGCACTTGTTTCTAATCTTCGATACACCATCATGATGTATTCATATTCACTAACTCATCCAAAAGTGCTCTAGCAAAGTTTAAAAAGTAACAAAACATGTAAGACATTTTCTGGCAGATCATGTTCTATGTTTTCGACACCATAACTCGACCTAAACATGGTCAAATGAACATTTTCTTGAGCCTAACATTAACCTTAGGTTTCTAGTTTATAACCCATCCAACCTTGAAATTTTTAGATGACTATAATCTATCCAAAACGTGCAAACATGATTAAGGTGTTGAACCTGAATTTTTGGCAGAATAGATAGGGCTGAAAGATTGAGGCATAAGTTATGCTTAAAGTAACCAAATAGAGATTTTCCTTCTATGGTAACTTAGCTTAAAGTGTTAGGTTTAAAATTATTATAGACTCTATTGTGAATGTAAGGTTTGACCCCTAAAAAAGGTGAAATCCCTGGACATGTACAGAAAAATGCTGCGCTGACATTTGTTGCTTCATGACCCATTTCGAGGGACTTAAACGTAGATACATATTGCAAGCTATACCTTTTTGTAATCCTAAGACATAGATCTAAATATGGTAAAAATATCAGATTTTATAAAAAATGTTTGTATCATGAAAAGAGGATGACAACCAAACCCAAAAATCCCTTTGATTCTGTCAAATGCCCATATTTATATAAAGTAAACTTTTGAAGATATTTGATAAAAAAAAGGGAAACCCATACACATGAAAAGTATAATACCATTATACTTAATATAAAACACATTTAATACATTATTTACTTTTATGAAGATAGATATGAAGACAAGAATCTAAATAAAACATTTACGACTCGACGTGTCTAATTAGTCAAGTGACATTTTCAAAACTAACTTTGTGGATGAGTTATGCATGACCATCTGGGGTTAGTAATCATGACCTCATGAATATATTGTGATTTTGTTTAGGAGATTCCTAGACCAATCATACGTACAGACTATTGCTAGAATTCACACGTGCATTATAGGTGAGTTTCACGACCCCATTTTACTTATTTTCCTTTTGGGGGAGATTACATGCAAATTACTATTTTCCTAGACACATTTACTTGTTAATGGTTTCACATGTTATAGAAGTTGTTTACTTACCGTATAAAGTCCCCTGTTATCGGACGGTTAGTTTATTTCCCAAAGCGAGGTAATCATGGATAGTACTATTGGGTTTGACTACCCCCACCCGGATTAATTACCCTAATCTTGACTGGAGGTCTAAACGGGTGCATTATTAGCTTGTTCACACTCATGCTTACGGTAGGCATGGGTAGGGGCAATTTGTTACGGTTAAAGTCTAACTTCGGTTGCGGTGCTTATATAATATTGTAGTATTGTATAATCAACAATCAAATCATGGAAAGACTTGTGGTCCATTACACTGTTTACTATTACTTTCAAACCTGTGAACCCACCAACTTTATGTTGACATATTTTCATGCATGTTTTCTCAGGTAATTGATAGATGCACCAAGTTAAGCTAGCATGGAACATCTCATGTTTAGGGCCATTCATGTTGTTTGGGACATTCATTTTCGTAATTGTCGTATTTTGAAACAATTTACCTTATTACTATTGCTTCCGCAAATTTAACTTTGAACAATGATGTATTTTAAACTTATTTGAGATGTATGTTTTACAAAACCATGTAGTGGTCGATCAGTGACTATGAAATCATGATGTTCGCACCCCGCGGGAAACCGCTGTGGTTTGGGGGTGTGACAGTTATCTATATCCTCCTCTTTTGAGGTTTCAAACATAACCTCCTCAGGGTAAATCTCAATGTCCAAGGTCAAGCTCCATAGCATGATCTGTGAAGATCTCTTCGGGTTAATACCCGGTTTGATAAACCAACTCGGCTCGTAGAGGGAACGGAAGATCCAATAGAGGCATCCCATAAAAAGTGAGCATAAGGGCTCTCTCATAGGGTGAAAAGATCACAAAACGGATAGATAAACGAATCAAGTAATGAGGAACACATACATGAGATATAAAATGCACACAGATCCTGGCATGCAAATCTACATGAAGGTTCCTAGGTTATAGTCTAGGTAAAGTGAATTGTCTAATTCTCTTAACCAGTGGCTCTGATACCAGTCTGTCACACCCCCGCGAAAAGCAGAAACACGGGGATGTAACGAGACGGGATCGTCATAACACATGGTAAGCAATAGAGATGCAATATAATAAATGATGATAGGCGTGTCATGACGACACCCAAAAAAGGAGACTTGTGTCGTGTTTAGTTAATATTCACGACAACATAGCCATAAGCATAAACATGTTAAATGATTCACATAATCAAAGTAGATAACATTGTATGTAATTCCCACAACCCGGGAACAAGCATCAAAAGAATGATGTTGTTTAAATCAGACTACAACAATGATTTCAAAATGAATGTTTGTCAAGTATATTTAGTCTCAAAAATGCATCCTAGGGTCTCCACTAAGGCAGCACACCTAGATCTTCAATTAGCATTGTTACCTGAAAAGATATACTCAAAATGGTCAACAAAATTTTGGTGAGCTCGCAGGTTTAAGTAGTAAATAAGTAATTAATTTTGCATAATGATTGTTGTGGAATACCGTGAATACAGTTATAAGTAAGCAAAATCACATGACAATGAGCTTTACAACCAAACCTAACGACGTACACACAGAATCTTGTCGAATATATTCACCCAAGGGTCCGTTCCTGGCCACAGCTGGTACTAACTAGTATACCAACAAACAAGGGTGGGGGTGTCAACCCAGTAGTACTACCAATACCTATCCGTCGGTTCCAACACCGGAATTAAATGATTGCAAAGAAAGTACCACACAACAAACTCAGGCATGTATCAGATAAGTACTCACAAAACAGTAACACGTTGATTCCAAGTATGTAAATTGTATGTAAGTTGTACAACATATTGAAAATGGGTGAGCATACTTTTCCACCAAGTTTGTAAATGATTGAAAAGTTGTATAAGCATAAAAAGGGGCCACAAAACTCACTTTTTAAGTGGTAAGTATGAATGGTCAAAGTTTCCAAATGTTGTATGCAATGAACAGTCAACACCTATTGACAGTTATTGATAAGCATTAATGATATGTATAAAGTAAATAGTAATGTTCAATAGGTTCGGGTTGTATCGGTTCGGTCGTGTGTAACACACACAAGCAGACATGCGTATTAGATCTTATGTAGATCCAAGTACTAGAAATCGTTGCCATTGTTGGTGATATTCGTGTAAAAGTTCCATTGTTATAAGAGAAGTATTCGGTAAATATTAGTAGTTATGAGTCGGTTGTTGATAATTGTAAAATGTTAAGTTGATTTGATTTGGGATTGCATTAGTAAGTTTTATAACGCTGACTTTAATCTTTGTAATTTAGCAATGGTAACCGTGTCGATGTCACCTTAACATTACACGACATACACACACCACACACAAGAAGGAATACACACACAGCAACTTCAGTAGCATGACAGGACCAGACGCACGACTCAACACTCCATCCGCACAAATCAACCCTCATTCGTACGAATCAGCTTCATTCGTATGATTGAGCCTTCATTCGTGCGACTCAGCATCCAGTCGTGCCAACAGCACCCAATCGCACGACTCAACCCCCATAGCATGAATCAACCTTCATTCGTACGAATCAGCTTCATTCGTATGACTGAACCTCCATTCGTACGATTGGCCTTCAGTCGTGCGATACACGCATGGCTCAGTCGCACGACTCAACCCCCATACGCACGAATCAACCTTCATTCATACAAATCAGCTTCATTCGTACGACTGAACCTCCATTCGTACGATAGGCCTTCAGTCGTGCGATACACGCACGGCTCAGTCGCATGACAGACCCAGTGGCTAGAATGGCAGATTCGCGACTGCAGAAGTGCAGAGCAGCCTTCGGCTGCTCCATACACGAGTCTTACACCACAAGGACTCCAAAAACACACTACAAACACACTCAAACAAAAAGAACACACAGAAGGACATCACACGCACTCACACGACCTCTTATGCTCGGGTTGGACCTGAACACCTGAAATCCTAGATGGTCAACAAAAAACGAGCAAGGAAAGGGACAACAAAGGTCGTTTACCTGCAAGAATGGAGTATACTTGGTTGTAGTCGAAGTCTAGACGATGGAAACGTCAGGAAACGGGGCGGTTTTGGTGCAGGAGGAGATGAAAAGTGAAGAAGAGGATGAAGAAGAAGAAGATGAAGAATGAAGCTAGGGCTGGGAAATAGGTTTATATACCCGCCCAAGTTTGGAAAATGACACATTAAGTCCCTGCACTTAAATCCCCGAATTCCCATATTTGTTTCGGTTGAAAACGACTTTAATAGGTTAGTTATAAATGATAAAGATGTAATTAATGATATTTGGTAACTTAAATTGGTTTTATTAATGACTATAATATTATGTAAAAATGGTATATTTAGTGAATACGATGATGAGAAATTGTAAAAGTTTTAAAGATAAATGTGTTCACGATGAGAGCACAACATAAAGATGATAAAGCAAGAATGATATCCACACGAATAGTTAATAAAGATGAGGAATGAATGATCAAAGAAGCGTTAACAGAAACCACGTTAAATGACGGACCTTATGGTGACGGATGTCACATTCGTAACCACAGATTGGTGAATTCTGACAATTTGGATCTGACACGTAAAAGACAGAAGTTGAATTTTGTTAATCAAGAGTATATTGGCAAATGTCGATTGGCAAATATTGGGCCAACCAAAGCTCATAGGTTACAAGTTGCCTTAAAGGGTGGCCATCATATGGTGCGTGGTACTAAAACGGACTATAAAAATTTCAATCTTGATATTACCAAGTACATTGGTAAAAGAGACACAAATGTTTGTAGATAAGTTGAAAGATCGTAAGATGTATAAAGAAATTTTAGTTTTGACTATGTTGTTGTTGATGGTGTGGTTAGATCATTGTTTTGGGTGGATAATGTTTCGAAGGCCAATTATGATGTTTTTAGGGATGTTTTGGCATTTGATGCAACCTACCAGACAAATAAGTAAGTTTCATTTGTTTACTTAGTATTTAAAACAATTTGTCTAACCATTTTTTTCTTTCAGGTATAATATGATTTTTGTTCCATTTACCGGTGTTGATCACCATAAAAGGTGTCACATTTGATGTCGGGTTGTTGTATGATGAGACAATTGAATCTTACATGTGGTTACTCAAATGCTTTGTTAAAGCCCATAACAACAAACAACCAATGTTAATTCTTACAACCAATAACAAATCAATCCAGCGTTTGTGCATATGGCATATCACTATGAAACTTCATTAAAAGTATTCATTTCATATCTTTTTTTACTATAAGGTTTTCACTTTTGTAACCTCGCATTTCTTGTATGGATATTGTTGGACACATAGCATTGACTTAGACATACGTATGTACTAATTATTAAACTATACGTATATGTAAACACTATGATTTTTTATGTACAAGTTATTAGGAACAAGTTAAATAACACTAATTTGCATGCATCTTCATAAGTTAGTATGGAATATTTACATGAAGCCATTTGAGTTTGAATGTTGATGGAATTTGCTGATGGAAGAGTACATTTTGCAAGGTCACCCATGGCTGTCTGACATGTTCTTCATTAAAGATCAATGGGTCCCGGTTATTTTAAAGATATACCCATGTGCTGCTTAATGAAGACTACATCTAGGTGTAAAAGTTCTAACTCCTATTTTAAAGTCAACTCTGCAATGGATGGACAAATAGCATTGACTTAGATATACTCTTGTTCAATTCTTGTTATGCTTTGACTCTGCAATGGATGGACAAAGGTATAACCAATGTTTTCTAGAATATAGCACTACAACAACCATACCAAAACATCTTACATCTTTAGCAATCAAACATCACGCGGCTAAGATTACACACACAACATCACATCTTTTTAGAAGTTCAAAAGTAGATACATAAATGCACATCGTTAGTTACATAGATAATCGCGAGATACTGGATGGATCCTATGTTTATATGATTGCCCACGAAGACAATAGGTCGGACATTATCAACGAGTTAAAGGTTAATACTTGTATGCATTTTTACCTTCCTTTTTTAATGATTATATTATGCTTCATTGAACAATTTTAATTTTTTATCCATTCATATATTTATTTCATAGGTAACGCTTCAATTACCTGAAAACTTGATTACATGTTCTTGCATGGGATTCACGCGTATTGGTTACCTGTGTTGTTATGTTTTTTTATGTGTTTAGACATCATAAAATTGACAAAATTCGTTATCAATACGTGCATGATTGTTGGAGAAGATATGCTCTCCCTAAACATTTGTTTAGTATTGCCAATCGATATGGTGCAAATCAAAGTAAAAATTCAATAATTAGACATCGGGTTCTGGAAACAAGCAAGAATGTGCTGATTTGTTGTAAGGCCCCATTCCCGGGATGCTTACAACTGGTCAATCATTACACCTAAAACATAATATATATTAAAATTTCTAAAACAACGCAACGGGATAATTTAAAATCATTTCATTCATTACTTTTGCAAAATAATAAAACAATCATAATCATTACAAAATATTGTTTGTTCGCATTACAATGCAAAAACGTCATAATTTAAACAATGGATGTCATCCCAAAAACGCCAAGTAGTTGCCCCTTGCCATCCTCAGCAACATTACCTGCCAACTAGAAAATACATAAAAGTCAGCATTGTTGAGTGAGTTCTAGTTTTATAAATAAATACTTTCTTTCATTTAAAATCATTTTTTCTTTCATGCGCGATAATGCATCATACGTACACATAAATAATATCATTATTATTTTCCATTATCATTCATTATCCATCTTTCATTCATTCCTTCTGGATCAATGTCATCAGCTATACCCCAAACGTATCATAATGCGGGTATTGGGCCAAGTTGATAAGACTTCCATAACGCATATAGCCTGGCACCAGCACGGGGTAAGCGACAAAGATCCCACATGTATGTTATACCCCAAATGTAAGCATGATGCGGGTACTGGGCCGAAGTTTATCAGACTTCCATAACGTACATAGCCTGGAATCAGCACTGGGGTAAACATCCAAGGTCATATCTTTAAGCTATACATTTGGTCTGTCACAAAGACTAGACCCTTGTGTGTATCCATACATGTGAGCTAAACCACATACTGTTGAGTTAACGACATTTTAGAGTCGTGCACCTTCTTACATTTGCTTGCAAGACTTTCTATTTCTTCATTCATTAATGCATTCATTCTTTCGTTCTTTATGTTCCTCTTTCATTATCTTTCCGCTTTCGTTACATAATACTTTACGTTCATTTCATAATAATAACACGTAAGTCACGGAATAATACATAATAGGAACATAAGATCAACATAACACATTCATACATAACATCACATAAACATTACATACTCCATCACACATCATCATAAACATCATACATCACCCATTCACATACACATACACATGCACCACAAGAACAAATCATCATAAAACATAACCGAACCACCGCGAGACAACGGGGGTTCGGGGGCGACAAACCCTGACGGCGGGATCCTAGGGGCAGCAACCCCTAGTGGGGTCCAAGGGGCAACGACCCTGGCTGGGGTCGTGCTGCCAGGTTAGCGTGAAAATTTTTATTTTAGAACATTTACATAACACATTTTTTTATAGAAAAATCGATCTTCCTATTAAAATCTCTTAAAATCTTGGTCATTTAAATCATATATTTAGTATGCATTTTCAGCCACAAACTATTTCAAAACCTTTAAAATAGGGGATCTAGAACTCAATGGACTCAGTGAGTAGCTTCTCAGTCAAGTTTTCTAAGCAAGGGTTACACTACGCAGCCTGCAGATAAGTTAACACTCAAAGGGTTAATTTTTGCCTAATTTCGCTGCCAGATCAGCAGTTTCGCTACTCGTTTCGCCAGCAGATTCCCTGCCATCTTCGTTGGCATTTTCACTAACAATTTCGCTGACATCTTCGCTGCCAGTTTCGCTGGCATCTTCGCTGTCAGTTTCACTGCCAGTTTCGCCCAACTTTTGTTGGATATCCAGGTCTGCGAAACTACAGTTTCACAGAAAGTCTTTATAGTTTCGCTGGATGACTATATAATTTTGTTGGATGAACACCTAGTTTTGCAGAAGGGGCTGAAATTACGAACCAACCTATTTTTAACCCAAAACTTCAATCTTTTACACCTAAAACCTTGGTTTATCACCCAATAAGTTATATCTAAGCTTCTTACATGTTTTCTTACACAAAAATACAAGTTTTGGATGATTCTTTCCCACTTTCAAAAACCCCAAGCCCTAGAATCCGGGTTTACATCAACAGGAACTATTAAATGATGTTTTTTATCTGGATTCTTGGTCTTTCCTTCTTGTTTAGATGCCCACAAATACCGATCTTCAATCTCTTGATCAACCGAGCCTTGAATCACCACTTTATCTTAACTTTCTCTCTCTAGAAATTAGGTGTTGAGTTGCAAATGAGAGTGGCTCAAGCAGATCCGTTATATATACCGGGCATTCCCAGGACCTTAAACTCGCCGAACACATAACCCGCAAGGTCTACTCGGTCCATACTCCATTTCTCACTTATTTCCTTTAAATAATCTCGGCTAAGCCCATTATTATTAATTGGCTCATTTCGACTTTATTCCGGGCGTTACATTTGTTAAGACATGACACAGAGCGACTAGCATGGCTTGACAAGCATGTTGAGAAACTAAAAAAAATATGGAGGAATTTCCAATTCAGCATACTAAACATAACACAGGTGTTGTAATTAAAGAGTTGGTAGGACAATCTAAACCGAAAAATTCTAAAGCCAACGCTCTACAAGGTATAAGAAACAAAGGTTGTGATACAAAACGAAGACTAATTGGTCTAGGGGAAAAGAAAAAAGTCAAGAAAAAAAGAAGCTTCAGATTGTGCATTTTTGTCATAAAATGGTAAATGATCATGATTTTAGAAATTGTCCTGATAAGAAGAAAATGAAGGATAAGATGGACCAAACTGATAATTCGAAAGATGTATCTCTACTGGAAGATGGAAACATAGTTTTTGAAGAATAATCAATTAAATATTATGGAGATTCTAATGAATTTTAGTATCATCTATGATTGGCATACACGTACCTGTCATAATATGGATTAAGAAAGTTTTTTTTATAAGATTGTCTTTTATTTATGTTTATACTTGAATATTTTTGTACGCACATTTCTTTGAGTTTGGTTATGTTTAATTGATTTGGGTGTATCATTATAAAAAAATCTTGGTCCATCCTAGTATTTTTTTTGTAAACTAATAATTCAAAAAATATTCGGTTCTATATCTTATACATAATAAAAAATATATATGAAAACAAAGATCATAAAATTGAAATTGGTTTACTCCTACATATATGTAAACATATAGTAACTAAAATACCTGAATATATGAAAATGCATACATATACGTAAGCATTTTAAATGAAAAAAAATATACTATGTAAACATATATGTAAGTAAAAATTATCATACCTAAATTTTTTGTTTAATACCAGCATCTAATAGATAATAAACATTTTTTTGCATTTTAACTACAAAAATTATATATTACTCATTTACAAACTGACCAGTTACATATATAACAGAAGTTACATATATGACAAAAGTTACATATATAACAGAAGTTACATATATGACAGAAGTTACATATATGACAGAAGTTACATATACGTAAGCAATCAATATGAATGCAATATACGAACCCCATAAGCAATGAACATAGAAGCATAACTTTCAAACTCCATATTTTATAACAATATTAGTGATAATCATTCTATGTTCCAAAACAAGATTACTACAATCATATTAGTTTCACAAAAACCCCCAAAATCATAAAAGTTCGACACTAATAAATGCTTTCATTCAACGTGTCTTCTGCCTCCATCATTACTTTGTCGTGATATATGTTAATATCTGACATCGGGATTTTAAAAGCATACTTCTTTCTCAAAGAAGCTATTTTGGTCTTCTTTCGTTTTTCATCACTTGGAAACCAACAGTCCTAGTTCTTCACATGACTACCCATGTACATCTCCATATGCCGCATGACGAACACTCCACAATCTACATAGTTCTTTGATGTTGCCCATCTTATCTTAAGTTTCTCACGGTGACATGCCTCGATTTGACTCCACTTTGGGTGTCCAATTGATCGCAGATAATACACAAATATTTCTTTCTGCAAAACAATTTAAAGATATGTTAAAGTTACTATCAACTTAAACTAATTAAACTTAATGATCTACATAGATGGAGAGGAACATTATAACAACTAACTATTTTCATAGGCGTTGACTTTTTAATATAATTTGGATGATCGACCACTGTAACAAAACTTTCTTTTTCGTTCATATTATCAATGATCGTTATACCTGGATATTTGAAATTAAAGCATATCAAGTAGAAATGATTTCCTTTGAGAATGGGGAACATCACAACGTCAAATAGTTTCACATCTTCCACATTTTCACGTTCTTGAAGAAACTCATTCCAATAAGAAGAAAAAAATCTAAACTGCTCCTTAATGGTTTCTTTAGCACTGCGTACGATCCATCCTAACTGCATGTCGATATGATAACAAATATGTATCAATAATCTATAAAATCATTTCAAATGTATTTCTATTTTTCATAATTTATACTTAAAAATGGTGTGGTGCCACAAACATATGATATGGTGAATTGGCACTTCTATATCTTTCCTCATAATTCAACCCTTTGCCCAACAATCAATAAGATCAATGTATAGTTGCTGACCAGGCTGTAACGAAGTAAAAAGGTATTATGTTTTGCCATCCCTCGATTTTGTACCAAATATGAACTTCTGCAGATACCAATACGTAATATCTATTCCCTTGCTTGGTATTCCAAGTAATACTTTTTTTACCAAAACGTTCACTCCATATCTTGTAAATCAGATGCTCATCGTTATGTAACTCAAGACTACTAATATCTATTCCCTTGTTTGGTATTCCAAGTAATTATAAATAGAATCCTTGTCAACTACTATTTCTGAATTACCTACGCTTATCACCATTTTTTGTGTATCTAAATGGTCAACTACAAAATGCCCAAGTTTTGATGGTATACAATGAACATTTGAACTTTAAAATCTTAGCAAATCTCATGCTCCTTACATAATCTTTTTTGCATTTTGTTCATCTTCCAAATAACATTAAATAGTTGATGTGGGGATGAAAGTGTACGAATACCAAACCACTTACTTACAGCTCTAACCATTGAACATTTTCCATATGTATCATCATCATTCTCACGTTCATCAATGTTAGGTACATTTTTCTTTTTTTTTTGCATTTCATAACGTTACTATTTTCTGTTGTATCTGTTACGTATACGTAGAAACAAAATTAATGTGAATTTGTTATTATATTAATACAATGCTATAATAATCATAACATCCGTATATGTATACTTCGAAATAAATAAATACATTTTCCAACATCCTTTACTGCTTTTCTCTTTGTCTCTTTTGGTTGAACATTCTTTTTTGCTCTAGAAAAAAATCCTTTTATCTGGTCAAGAGGTTTTACATGTTAATATCATTTCATTATTGTCAATTTGATTCAATATTTCTTACCTTTCATAATAGTTTTTCTTTTGATATGTTCCTTCAGTTTACCTTTAGCAAATTCAGCTTGTTACTATTAGTTTATGATTGTACACAAGTGATCTAGAAAGCTACGTGTAAGTAATTTGATACCAGAAAGGTGACGTCTATAAATGTAACACATCATGAGACATTACATATATAACTAATATAAATATATAACTTTTTTATTAAAGTTTGAGTACATACCTTCTCCGCCATTTTCCCTCTTCTTAGAATTTATGACTGGTGTTGGTTTCTTTTCTATTGCTTCAGCTACACATTTGAAACTTAAAGTATTATAATGATTCTAGGTTGTCATTGTTATATTCTACATATTTGTAATGATTAAAAAGTATCAGTTGTGAGGCTTATAATTTCCTTTATTCTTAACAGATTCGTCTTCACTTCTTGAATTACTTTCATCTTTTCACCGGTAATGTTGTATATTTTAGGTACTTATTTTAAGATATCTTCCAATATCTTCTTAAAATTATTGGTCTGTTAAGATATCTCTGCCAGTAATTTTATAAAAATATGTATATTTTAAACATTACCAGTTTAAAACCGGTTTTTGTAGCCAAACCAACCCACACCGGTTTCAACCGGGTCAGGTTTTCACCTTCCTCGAAGCGAACTAGTTTCCTTCCCAAGTGGTTTTGAGCCCACTGACCAAATACTTTTATCGGCCCAAATCAGTTTGTGTTTTATGTCGATCTTCTTTAATCCTTTAGCGGGCTTTCCATTAATGGATCAAATGATCAAATCAATGTGTTTGTCTTCAACTCAGCCCATTAGATTATGATTTAATTAGTATTGCTGGTTGAATATAGCCCAAAGATTAATTTGATGATTCTTTTACTCCTTAATATGTCATTAAGTCCCACTATTTAAGCTCGTACCAGAAAATATATTCATGTGTTGCGGTGGTGTCGTACGCGTCATGATAATTATTAATTACAATTGTTTCTATTCGTTTCCAATTAATTAAAAAGGTAAAGTTATTTGAAATATATCGTTAAGTGAATCCATATTATACTTGACTTCACTCATTTTTAAACAAACATGTTATATTGGTTCAGGTCATGTAAAAAATCAATGTCAAAAGGTAGACGAATTTAAATTTACATTGGTATTTACATAAAAATAAGAACATAAAAAATTAGTTTTTTCAAGTAAAAATGCACAACGGTAAACCAATAACTTTAAAAACTTAAAAGACGTCAAAGTGATATTTTTTTAAAGTTTTATAAAAATTTAGAGGTTAAAATGCCAATTCAAAAAACTTAAGAAGAAGCTTTGTCATGTGGCAAAAGACGCCAACCTTACTTTTTAAATATACAATAATGTGTTTGATACGACTATGTTACAATAGTAGATAGTTGTGTTTTTTTTAAATACAGACATTTAGAAGTTTAGTAATAACAACCAAATCCACCTAAATTCATTTTTGACACTTGCAACACCAAAAGCTTTGTTCTTAACTTAGTATAACGGTTTTTCATGTGAATTAAACCAGCAACAATATCATTTGACCATTTCCACATCCATTAACAACCTACCTCTCTCCTCCTCCTCCCTCTTCAATTTTTAATCGGCATAACTTTCTCTTTTCTTTCCTTGGATTCCTCATTCGAGTGACTTCACTTCATTTATCTCGACGTAATTGTCATATCATTTTTACCGTCCGTCAATAACTCTCATTCAACATTTATACAAAACTCTCATTCAACATTTATACAAAACTCTCATTCAACATTTATACAAAACTCTCATTCAACATTTATACAAATATGACGATACAACTCACTTAACATTATACAAATGTGAAGATACAACATTTATACAATATGACGATAAAACTCACTTAACATTATACAAATGTGAAGATACAACTTACTTAAGGGATTTCAGTCATCCAATAATAAATTTATTAAACCACAATCTCAAGCCACTACACTCTCTCCTCTCATTTCCCATGATATTCGTGGCTCAGGTGATTCCACTCACAAATTACGACACCATTCTCATAAAAATAAAAATTATTTATATATTCAAAATAATATAATATAATATTTATATAATCCTAATTATCAATTTAGTTATTTATTATGGAATATACCATATGTATCATGGGTTGTATCATGTGTATAATGAATTGTATTTACTTTTTTTTTAATCTTTAACTTTTTTAAACCAAATACTTTTACAATTTTTACAATTTTGCCCGTATATTTTTTACTTTCAACTTTGATTCCCTATACCTTTCATATTTTAAAACATTTTTTTATTTTTCGATCAAACTTTGCGAGTTAACACGCTGCAACGTGCATGTATGGTTCAATATTTTTTCACTTACTTTTTCATGTTTAACTACACCGTCGCATGTGCTTGTCCTGGATCAACTTACGTATTTATTTAAACCGTTTATGTTTCGCATGCGTGCTCTAATGTTTTTACATCTATTTTTTTCATTTTAATTTTATTTTTCTAATACAAAATTTTATTTGATTTGTGGTCAGTGATGATGATATGTATTGATGTTGTTTGAACGCTCCCGTTACAACGCATGGAGTTTATACAGATTCGTATTAGTTTTCAAACTCCAGCACCTCACAACAACGGTGATAAGTGATAACTATCATATGTATTTTGATAAAATTAAATTATAAGCAAAACTAGAAGAATCCAAAGGACGAAAAAAGACAAAAAATCACATTCCCACAAACAACATTTACACACTTCACACTCGCTGCATCCCTATATATTATTTGTCATCTTCCTCACCATCCTACCGTACAGCCACGTGATCACCTCCCCTTCTCACGTGCACACCATCGATAACCATCACAACACACTAAACTACAAACCCTCATCCTCGCTGGCACCTCCACATCGCCACGTATGCATCCACTTCGACACTTGCCTTCACGCATGCCCCCTATTCAGCATCTCAGCCGGCACGTCACCTGCTGATCTGTCACACGTAGTCTCCGACAACTGTATAAATAGCCGTACACGGTGGCACTCATTTGAATCAACCACCAGTGATCATCAAAGCTGATCTGAAAACAAAAATGGGTGTTAAAGGGAAGATTTGCGTTGTGGTGTTGTTGTTTGTATGTGTAGTTGTTGTTACAGCTAGTGTGAGTGATAGAGACCCTGAGGTTGGGGTGTGTAAGCTCAAGTGTGAGGGGATTAGAGGTGGTGAGGAGGATGAGAAGATGAGGTGTAAGCAGAGGTGTGAGTGGTATGATAAGGAGAAACAGAGGAGGGAGAGAGAAGGCGATCGTAGTGATCGTGATCGTGATCGTGAGTATGATATCGTATTCGCGGAGGAGGAGAAGGAGGTGAAGAAGATGATTGAACAGTGCCATCAGAGTTGCCAGGTAACGTCAAAGAATAATCATACTTTAAACGTTTCATTAATACTTCAAAACTTACATTATATAAAAAATAAAACTAATACTACTAAACGAAACATGACTCAAATACTAGACTCTTGATCCGCGATCAAGATTAACCCAACAACAGCTGTGTAGCGATTTGATGTGATGGTTTAGTGATTGAATATATACTGGTTACAGGTAGCCAAGGAGAGCAACAACGTCCCCAATGCTTCGAATCATGCATGCAGAGACGCTCTCAGGAGCACGGTCGAAGTCACGAGGGCCGCGACTCGAGCCGAGCTCAACGAACCCGGAGAGGCGAAAAACAACGACGTCGGACGAACAATCCTTACGTTTTCGAAGACCATCACTTCACCGCACGAGTAGAATCCCAACACGGGAACTTTAGGGTCCTACAAAAGTTCACCGATCGATCCGATCTCTTTCAGGGCATCGAGAAATACCGCGTTGCGTTTCTCGAAGCCCAGCCTCAAACGTTCGTTATACCCAACCATTGGGATGCTGACGCCCTCGTTTTCGTCGCAAACGGTATCCATTTCGTCGCAATCGTTCACTTCATTTGCTTATATGTCTCACCTTTTCAACGTGTTTTGATCGGTTTTAATTACAGGTCGTGGGACGATTACTTTGGTCGAAGGAGATTCCCGACGAAGCCATAACATAAAGCGTGGTGATCTTTTCCGAGTACCCGCTGGAATCACCGCGTATTTAATCAACAGTGACAACAACGAACGTTTAGTTTTGGCTAAGATTCTACATTCTGTTTCTGTTCCTGGTGAATTACAGGTGAAGTATAAACAATCTTTTCGTATTTTCGAGTGTTTTTTTATGATGGATTTCTGATTATAAATTCGGTTTCAGATCTTCAGCGTTGGAGGTGGTAACGCAGAATCATCGTACTACAATGCGTTCAGTACCGAACTTCTTGAAGCTGCATTCGACGTAAGTTTATAACAGGTTTGTTGATTCGTGGGTCGAATTAACTCGTTTCGAGTGTTCTAATGTCTTTGAGTTCTTGTAGGTCGATCGCGATTCGATAGAGAGGATGATCGGTGGGCAGCAGAAGCTAGAACAGGGGATATTCAAGAAAGCTACAGAGGAGCAGATCAGAGCATTGAGCGGAAAAGAAGAAGGTCGAAAATGGCCTTTTGGTGAACGAAAAGAACAGGGGACACTCAGTGTCTTCAAGAACGACCCCTCTGTCGCGAACGAGAACGGAGTCCTCTACGAGATTGATTCAAACGATTTCCCCGATCTTCGCGATATCAACGTAGCCTTTTCGTTCTTCAACATAACCCAGGTCGGTTTTCGTTAGTAATCAAATGAGATTTTACTGGGTATGTTTGTACATATGTTTGTTTGTTTGTACAGTCTGTGCTACCTGTTTTCAAGCTGAAACAGTTAAAATTGTTGTGTTATGTTGGATATTGTAGGGATCAATGGCGGGCCCGTTTTACAACACGAAGGCGACATTGGTTCTGATGGTGCCTAACGGTGAAGGTCGGTTCGAAATGGCGTGTCCGCACTTGTCGGAGCAACAGACCCGCGGTCGCAGCATCGAGATCAACCCGAGGTACGAGAAGGTGAGCTCGGAGCTGAGACGGGGACCGTGGTTGTGGTTCCGGCAGGTCATCCTGTTGCGATCGAAGCATCCGGTGAGCAGAATCTTGAAGTGATCGGTTTCGGGTTGAAATCAAATGAGAACGAGTGGTTCCCGTTGGCGGGGAGGGACAATGTGTGAGTCAATGGGAGGACGAGGCGCTTGAGCTAACCTTCGGATTTTCGGCTAGGGATGTGCAGAAGGTGATCCAGAAGCAGAACCAGAAGCTGTTCTTTAGGCTCCATCGAGGAGCGGCCGCGCTTACGCTTAAAACCGATCGCCTGCGTCGGTTTGCGGTCGGTGTTGAGAGTTGAGAGTGTTAACGTTGTAACTAGTGTTATATGACTATCTAACATGTTTAAATAATAAAACAGATGAAGTGAGTAACTTTACGTTTTTATGTTGTCCAGAACAATCTCCTCAAATATTAGTAATAAGTTTGCACTTTTGACAACCCTTTGATCTATACATTTGCAAGGACATCATTGCATTTTAACATAAAGTTTAAGAGAATATGACCATCAGCAACTCCATAGTTGTATATTAGATGTTATGAACTTATAATTAACACCATAAGTGCGTTGTCACAGACCTCTAGGGCTGTGTAAAACCGCTCCAGACCAGCAGAACGATGACCTACACCAGGACCAGCCCGAGAAACGTAATAGCGGTGCAGTGATAGGTTTTCGGTATCAAAGACATCTTGTGTATTGAATATCATACCTCTTCGGTATCAAAGACATCTTGTGTATTTGAATATCATACCTCTCTCAAAACCATATTAGAGGTTATAAATTCTTTTACGGTAAACTGACACACTCTATAAACATACTTTAAAATTTACGTCATATCCGTCGTAGCATTGTCAAATTCACTAACCGCTAGCATTGAGGTGACCGGGACTCAAAAATAGTGGTGGTGGGCCCCACCTCTTTAACATTAAGTTAAAAACATAAATAAATAAATTAGAATGTTTTTAATTAAAATGTTTTTAATTAAATATTTAAAAATATTTTAATTAATATAATAATTTAAATATAAAATTTTAATTAAAATAAGTTAATTAAATAAAAATATATATTAATTTTTTTTACATTTCTAGTATTAAAGTAATTAGTTTAAGTTAATTAAATAATAATTTAAAATAAGTTAATTAAATAATAATTTAAGTATAATATTATAATTTTTTTAACATTTATAGTATTAAAATATTTTAAATACTTTTTAACATTCATAACGGCTACTTTATATTTCATAATGACAATTTTTTTTGTTTTATTTTATAACGGCTAGTTTTTTTGTTTTATTCATAACTAGTTTTTTTGTTTTATTCATAACGGTTAATTTTTTTGTTTTATTCATAACAGCTAGTTTACCTATTATAAATATGTGGTATTCACTTGAGAGTTTTTCACAATCACTATAACACTTCACTCATTTTCCACACGAATACTTTGAATTCAAAATTCTGAAAATGACCATCAATAATGATAGAATACCCAGTAATATTCCTCAAATGCTCACACAAAAATTTCAAAATCTTATTTCCAATGATATCGAAGAGCTTGCTAATCAATTGTTTGAGCTTGACTAAGAAGAAGAGGGAAGTTCTTCCCGACAACGTAAGAAGCGCAAAGAGATAGATAGAGGTCGTAAGGATGGAGAAGCACGATTGTGGAATGATTACTTTGCTCCAGAGCCGGTGTACGATGAGAGTTTTTTCAGACGGCGGTTCAGGATGCGCATTGGTCTTTTTAATCGCATCGTTACAGATTTATCTAAACCAAGTAAATCAGAACACTGGAAATATTTTACACAAAGATATGATGCTGTAGGTAGAAAAGGTCTATCACCAAGACAAAAATGCACAAGTGTCATTCGTCAATTGGCATATGGCAGAATAGCTGACCAATGTGATGAATACTTACGCATTGGTGAAAGTATTGCTATGGAACGTCTACAAAAGTTTTGCAGGTCTATCGTGGAAATGTATTTATCTGTGTATTTAAGAAGACCAACCCAATATGACGTTGAACGGTTAGTAGCTGAACATGAAGCCCATCATGGGTTTCCTGGAATGCTTGGAAGCATTGATTGTATGCACTGGAGTTGGAGAAACTGTCCAACTGTATGGAAAGGTCAATATACTCGTGGTGATCATGGACTTCCCATCATTATGCTAGAAGCGGTTGCATCACATGATCTTTGGATTTGACATGCATTCTTTAGAGTAGCTGGATCAAACAACGATATCAATGTGCTTAATCAATCCCCAGTTTTTAATCAAATCTTAGAGGGAAATGCACCACAATGTAATTTTACAGTGAATGGGCATAACTACACCACAAGATATTATCTTACAGATGGTATTTATTCAGAATGGGCAATACTTGTAAGAGTTTTATATATCCACTGGAGAATAATCTGAAAATGAAGCGGTACAAAAGGCGTCAAGAGTCTGCAAGAAAGGATGTAGAAAGAGCCTTTGGTGTTCTTCAAGCTAGGTGAGCAATGATACGATCCCCAGCAAGATCCTCAAACTTACCGGTATTAGGTGATATAATGCATGCATGTATTATATTACATAATATGATTGTAGAAGATGAAGGAGGTTCCATAACTAATTGGTCGCATGAAGAGCAAGAACCAAAGCTAGAAAGTTACAATAACGGGACACCACCATCATTTCAAACACACCTACAGAGATTTAGAAACTTACGTAACCAAGACACACACCATGCATTGCGGAACGATCTAATAGAACATCTGTGGGCAAATAGGGGGATTAGAGAGTAGTTTTATTGTTGTTTTTATCTATTAATTTTGTATCGTCGTTTTTATTTTATTGTTTTACGTTAGTTGTTTTTATTTTATTTTAATTAAATATATTTATAATAATTTAAATATTTTTATTTAAAGTAAATTAATAAAGAAAATATGATATGGAAAAATAAAGGTGTTCGTAGAAAAGATAGTGTTATGGGTAAAAAATGTTTGTGGGAAGGATGGATGAAAGTGAATGGAAAGCTGACATGACATGCTAATTAGGACTGTTTGTGGGAATGATGGGTTGTAACGCAAGGAATAACATTAGTGTGTTAAAAGATCAATTTGAAAACATTATCACCACCATTTCATCAACACCCAGAAAGATTTCTCATTTCTATACAATCACAACTTCAAATTCCACCACAAGACAGAGAAAAAAGATCACAAATTCTGCAAACTTCACCAACACATCAAACCCACTCAACTACTACCATCATTTCTACCCACAGGAACACAACCATAACACCTTCTAGCCAACCGAACACACTGCAACCAATGCAGAATCTCCACATTGGGATCTCTCTCAACCAGCACATCACCAACAGTAATCTGAACCTTACCTCTATACACACCAATCTTCCTCTAACACGAGCACAAACCCCAATTTGAACAAGGGTCGCAAACCCCTTAGCCAGTGCGGCAATTCGTCGAACATCTGGTGGGCTCCTGCGGGAGTAGTAGGGTGAGGTGAGTTGGTTGAGCCAGAGGACGCATGGGATGCACCCGGTGCCGTCGTCGATGGTGAACTTGAGGAACCGGTCGGGCTTGTGGTCGCGGGTGGTGACGATGCCGAGGGTTTCGGCTCGGGTGCCTCTGCGGCAGATGGTGGTGGGGTGTGAGGGTGATGGGCTTAGGGTTAGGGTTAAGAAGTCGAAAGCTAGGAGCTTTATGTGGGTGTTGTGTTGAGGGTTCATCGGAGGGGCTGAGAGGTCGCCGGAGATAACACCGGCGTTGAGGGGAGAAAGTGCTGTGCGTATGATTTGTTCAACAAGTTTTGGAAATCACGAATGGTTTCACCCAAAACTGTTCCCCCCTAATTACTAATACACCCCTAATTACTAATACACGCTTATAAAGGTCGGTTGGATTTTTTATTATTTTATTAAGTCTCAACTTTGCTAATATATAACTATTGCAACAATATAAAAATATTGTATTTTTAGTCTAACGTTATGTAGCTCCTTCTTTTTTACCCGAGGTTCACTGTGAGCAACGTTTTTTTTTAATTGTCAAATACAATTATTGCAAAAATAAGAATTTGGTCATTGGTTCATTAGCACGTTTACTTAAACTCAATGACATGGTTACATGTTTTCTTTTTTTTTTTTTTTTTAATTTCTTTTCTTATATTATTATTTTTTTCTAAATTACTTATTAATATTAGTTTTTTTTGTTTTTTTTCCTTTTTTCTTTCTTTTATAAATAAATTTTGTAATATTAATGGTAATTTTTGTTCGAGACGCAACGTACGAATCATAATATTTTTCTTTTTTGTGTTTCGATCACGTTAATCGATGTAGTGCACGTAACGAAGTTTGCAGACTTGTCGCATCATGCGGGTTTGAATTCTGGTTTCTTTCTAAAACCTCATTTGAGATTCTAGTGATTTACAAACCGTTTTTTTTTTCTAAAACCAGTTTGGGTTTTAAATTGAAACCGGTTTGGTCAACCGTGGTCAAAACCGGTTCGGGTTTTTTTTAAGTAAAACATTATAAATTAAAAAACAATTAATTATAAATATAAATAAACTTATAAAATAAATGTTATATATTAATTGTATAAATTAAATAAACTTATAAAATGTATTTACATATTTTTATTTGTAAAAACAAAAACATATAAAAATAGAAACATTACATAATTGTTTTCAAAAACAAAGTACACAATTTCAAATTAAGTACATAATTTAAAATCAAAGTGAAATATGTAATATTTAAAACATAGAAACAATTAGACGTAAAATTTTTAATGATTGTTTGAAAACCGGTTTGGAATCGGTTTAGAATCGAACCGGGTTAGAAACCAGTTTGAGAACCGGTTTGGAACCGAACCGGGTTAGAAACCGGTTTGAAAGAGGAAACCTACAAACCGAACCTAAACCGCCGGGTTGGGCCGATTTGAAACCAGTTTGCGCCAAACCGGTTTCGGTTTTTTTTTGGCTAACCGATTGTCAAATCGATTTTTTTGAACACCTCTGTTTGAGACTAAAGGGCTGTTTTTTTTCACCAGAATCCTTTGGAATTGGAATGTTTTCAGTGGAATGTTACTTTCCTTTACTTGATGGATGGAATCTTTGAATTCCAATGGAATTAATTAGTTTTTACTAAAATACCCTGCACATATTTCCACTACTTATGCAACCTAAACCACCTGCAACCATCACCACCAACATCGTTGTCGTACTCCTACTCACCATCTCCGGCGTAACCCTCAGATAAATAATCGAGCCTTGCTCCAACAACGATTCCTGTAATAGCCTTCTAGGCTGCAATTTTTACACTGACCAACATTGCAACCCTCTTTCAAATTGATGATGATGTTGATGATGAAATCGATGATGCTGTTGAAGATGTACCCTAGAGACTGAAGAATTGGTAAGACACGATAATAGAAATCACAATTCACTCGCACACACTTTTTGGAACGAAAGCATACTGGATGCATTAATAATGAGAAGAAACACACATAAATAGGAAAGATATCGAGTGTCAACGTGCAACTCCACTAACCACTAACTTAGCTATTAAATCAAGAACTAGACCCATCTTAATGACTAATTCAATTGGAAATAAAAACATTAATTATAACTGATCAAGTGGACTATTATGCGGAGAATAATATTTAATTTAACACCCCCTCTAAATATCAAGATCGACCATTCACATGCTCTTGCTATGCTCCAGTAAGAGCACTCTAGTTAAGCTCTTTGTTAACCTATCTGTAATATGCTCACTAGATTCAACATGCTCTAAGTTTATCTCACCCTTTAAAACCCTTTCTCTAATGAAGTGGTAATCGACCTCGATGTGTTTAGTTCGTGCACGAAACATTGGATTTTGGGCTAGTTTAATTGTAGAAATGTTGTCACACTGCAGTAAGATTGGATAATCAATCTTTTGCTTTGAGTTCCTTAACAACTCAACCAACCAAATACACTCTTGAGCAACTATAGTTGCAGCCCGATACTCCGCTTCAGTAGTTGACAACGAACTGTTGGTTGAAGTTTATGTCACACCCCAACCTTGATGGCGGAAACGTGGAGGAGTGAGAGTTAAGATCGTTAATAGCCACATAACGCTATTAATAATCCAAATATATTTCACATATAAGTTTCATTTGTCACATTACAAATATAAATCTCAAAGGATATAAAAACATAACGTAAAATGTAACAATTCATTCTATTTTATTTATTAATCTAGGTCCATTCCTAGATATGCAAGCTTCAATGTGTAGATAATCAAACTTGGGCATTTCCTGAAACATGTTAAAAAAATAAAGGATCAACAATAATGTTGGTGAGCATTCCATAGTTTTAAATACATAGTTTATATAAAAGATGGCAATTCAAGTCATAAATTAGTGAATAAAGTGATTAGGGATGTTATGATCAATGCAACAATCAAACCTCGACAAAGTTTTACAAGTCTCAAACGTTTACAAGTTTATACGATCAGCTAAGTGTACTTGGATTAACCAAGGCAGGCTTGTCTTGCCCATAGATCTATGACTTCGCTGGGCTAGCAATAGCTAATGATTGTACATATAACGCCATAACATGGTAATCACGAAAGTTCAACTAACCACAACTTTTACAAGATGAATTGCCATAGGTTTACAAGTCTCAAATAAGTCTACGAGTGCAATAGTATAAGTTAACATGTTTCACCCCAAAGTGTGAAAATAGGAAAAAAAGGGTATAGAATACTCACTTGATCCAATAAGTATGTGCAAAGGATGATCAACTATGAAAATAATAACAAGGTTGCTTCAAAGTAGCCTTTTACAATGCACCTAAAATATATATACAAGATTTCTAAGCCTAACAACAATTTTAAGAGTTAAACATGATCTAAGATTTCAATTTGATATAACAAGTTTGTAAAATTTGTTGGCTCTATCCAAATGAAAACCAATTTTAATTATTACACTCAAAGAAAAGTATTGATAAAATTTTATATAAGAGGATATTTATATTTATATATATATATATATATATATATATATATATATATATATTATATATATAAAAGTTATTTAAAGTTTGATAACCACATTTTTTTTAAAATCATAAATTGGGAAATAACAATTGAAGTAATTTTTTATAACAAGGATATATTATTAGTATTTACTATTATTTTTATTATATCCTTTGTAAAGATTAAACTTTACTTTTGAGAAAAATGTAAAAGATTTCATTTTAATTAAATTTACAAAAAATATAAGATTGATTTTTAAAATATTAAAAATTTATAAAATGATTTTTTATAATTTTTTAAAAATTTTAATATTAAATTTTAAGGCCAAAAGGCCAAAAATTTTAAGGTGAGGCTCCCCGGGTTCGAACCCGAGTCCTCTTGAAATGGGGGCACGCTTATAACCAGTGAACCAATGGCCTCAGCCTCATTAGGATTTGATTTTAAAAAAACTTATAAACATAATCCCCACGCATCACTCCCAAATCAAGAACCCTAGGTTCGATTTATTCCAAATTGATGCACAAAACGACTCCATGGACAATGATAACCATAGAGTTATTGTTCTTTATGAAGAAACGAACGTGTAGGTAGTTTCAATTACCTCTTTGAAGTTAACAAGCCCAGAATACAATGGAAGAACAAGCTGTGATGAAATCGGAACTCAATTCGTATGCAAATGTTTATGAAAATCAAATTAACTTTGTGTGAAGCTTCGAATAGTGTTCCCGATGTAAAGCCCTCTATCAATCGTGGTTAGCAGGCTCGTAAGGTGGTGTTCGAGTGGTTGCAGGTTCGCGGTTAAGGAGAGATCGAAAATAATGCGATGGGTGGGTTTCAGGTGTAATTGAGAGTTGGGTTTGATTGAGGAAAGGTATATGATCGTTCATGTTCAATTAATTAGGTTTAATTAAGATTTAATGCACAACCGGCTCTATGATTAAAGGGTATATCGGTTTCAAATGGTTCGACAGTACAATGAACGCTCAGGTTGGATTAACGACAGTTTCAGATTCGATTCTTGTTCTAGGCTCAAGTGGGAACGGTTTGGGTATTTGAAACGATTTGATTTCAGTGGTTTTTAGCTCGCCGGAGGGTTGCCGGACCTCGCCGGAGTTCCTTGCCGGATCCACGGTTTGAAAAAAGGGAAACTCCTTTTGGACATTTGATAAATTACGCAAATAGTCCCTGTAACTTTCAACCTTTGCTATTTTATGCTTAACTTTATTTTCAAAGTTTCTAAATTGTCAATAAAGCCCCTTAACTTCTTTAATCCAAGTTATAACCATCTTTTAATTTTAATAACTTTTACAAATTATTTTTATTATTATTATTATTCATTTATTTACTTATTTATTTATTTATTTAACATTATTATTACTATTATTATTATTATTATTATTATTATTTATTGTTATTGTTGTTGTTATGATTATTAGGATTATTTTTAGTACTATCCTTAGTTATTATTATTACTGTTAAAATTATAATTATCATATGCATTAATTAAACCAACAACTTTTAACAAGAGAACAAAAACAGCCATAAATTTCATATATGACATTAATGGACCTTTCAAGAATTTAACACAATTAACTTTAAATTAACCCAAAATTACAAGATGTTACAGTCTCCCAAACTTAAAAGAATTTCGTCCTGAAATTAAGAATAAACTAAGCGAACAGATGCGGGAATTTTGTCTTCATGTGATCCTCACGCTCCCAAGTGAACTCGGCTCCACACTTATTCTCCCAACGAACCTTGACAATTGGTGTGGTAGTTGTTCGGGTCTTCTTCAGGGTGCGATCCATAATCTCAACACGCTTCTCAACGAAATGCAATGACTCATCAATTTGAATTTCCTCTAGTGGAACATGCAAATTTTCATCAGCCAAGCACTTCCTCAGGTTTGAGACATGAAAGACAGGATGAACTCCGCTAAGTTCAGAAGGTAACTCCAGTTTGTAAGCCACTTTCCCAATTCTTTTCAAAATCTTGAAAGGTCCTACAAAGCGTGGGGCTAACTTACCCTTCTTCCCAAAACGTACAACACCCTTCCATGGAGAGACTTTAAGAAGAACCATGTCGTCGACTTGAAACTCCAATGGTTTGCGTCTTTTATCGGCATAACTCTTTTGGCGACTTCTAGCCACCTCAAGGTTATTTCGAATTTTGGAAACTTTGTCAGTCGTTTCCTGAATAAGTTCCGGACCAGTGATAAGATTTTCCCCAATGTCAGTCCAACAGATTGGAGAACGAATTTACGACCATACAAAGCCTCGAATGGTGCCATCTTGATACTTGAGTGATAACTATTGTTATACGAAAATTCCGCGAGCGGTAAATGCGTATCCCAATCACCACCAAAATCAAAGACACAAAGACGTAGCAGATCCTCGAGGGTTTGGATTGTTCGTTCGGTTTGACCATCGGTTTGAGGATGGTAAGCCGTACTTAAATCCAATTGAGTTCCCAAGAGCTCTTGCATCGAAGACCAGAAGTGCGAAGTGAAACGAGCATCTCGATCGGAAATGATGTGTAAGGGCACGCCATGACGACTCACAATTTCATCAACATAGATTTGAGCTAGCCTTGAAACCTTGTACGTATCTCGTATGGGTATGAAATGTGCTGTCTTGGTCAAACGGTCAACGATGACCCAAATACTATCATGACCACGAGGTGTACGAGGTAACTTGGTTATGAAATCCATGGATATATGTTCCCATTTCCACATAGGAATTTCAGGTTGCTCAAGTAAACCACTTGGTCGTTGATGCTCGGCTTTGACCCTTGCACACGTGAGACACTTAGAAACATAAGACGCGATATCTTTCTTCATTCCAGGCCACCAATATTGACCACGCAAGTCCATGTACATCTTATCAGAGCCAGGATTAATGGAATATCGGGTTTGATGAGCTTCGTTCATAATGAAGTGTCTAAGGTTGTCTCGATTCGGGATCCAAAGTCGATTCAAGAAATACCACATGCCATTCGGTTTTGTTTCCAATTGTGACCGAACATTAGGCATCAAATCTTCATCCTTCCCTTCGTCAGTAAGTGCCACTTGTTGAGCCTCGCGAATGCACAACTCGAGGTCACTATCGATTCTTATGTTTTGGAGCATGATAGTAGCCTCATTGACATCCACATGAATCTCGGTATCAAATTCTCCTAGCGTATCAAACCATTGCCTTCGATCTCGAATTTCTTGAAGTGAGACAGTCTTATTGTGAACCTTGCGACTTAGCACGTCGGCTACAACATTCGCCTTTCCAGGATGGTAGCGAATATCGCAGTCGTAGTCGCTAATTAAATCTATCCATCGTCTTTGTCTCATGTTGAGATCCTTTTGATTGAACACGTGTTGGAGACTCTTATGATCGGTGTAGACTATGCATTGCGTCCCATATAAATAGTGTCGCCAAATCTTCAACGCGAAAACCACAGCACCAAGTTCAAGATCATGAGTTGTGTAGTTCACTTCATGAACCTTCAATTGCCTCGACGCGTATGCTATAACTTTGCCTCGTTGCATGAGAACACAACCAATACCTTGATTAGAAGCATCACAATATACCGTGAAGTCGTCGTTTCCATCGGGAAGTGTGAGAATAGGAGCGTTACACAACTTGCATTTCAATGTCTCAAAAGCCTCTTCTTGCTCGGGTCCCCATTCAAAGAGTCGATTCTTTTGGGTTAGCGCCGTTAATGGTTTAGCAATTTTCGAGAAATTTGCTATGAACCTACGGTAATATCCCGCTAATCCCAGAAAAGAACGAACCTCGGTTGAGGTTGTGGGAATGCACCAATTCTTCACCGCTTCAATCTTAGCAGGATCAACGTGAATACCTTGGCTATTCACTACATGTCCTAAGAATTGAACTTCTTCCAACCAAAATTCACACTTGGAAAGCTTAGCGTACAATTGCTCATTCTTCAAAAGTTCAAGAACTTGTCGCAAGTGTGTCTCGTGATCGACTTTCGTCTTGGAATAGATAAGAATGTCATCAATGAACACGATTACGAATTTATCCAAATACGGTTTACATAGTCGATTTATGAGATCCATGAACACGGCAGGTGCATTGGTCAAACCAAAAGGCATAACCATGAACTCGTAGTGCCCATATCGAGTACGAAAAGCGGTCTTTGGAATGTCATCATTGTGAACACGTAGTTGATGATACCCAAAGCGTAGATCGATCTTTGAGAATTGAGTTGCCCCTTGAAGTTGGTCGAAGAGATCATCGATTCGAGGAAGAGGGTATCGTTTTTGATAGTAAGCTTGTTGAGTTCCCGGTAGTCGATGCACATACGAAATGAACCATCCTTCTTCTTCACAAACAGTACAGGTGCACCCCACGGTGATGAGCTAGGGCGAATGAAACCCTTATCGGTCAACTCTTGCAATTGACTAGCTAATTCTTGCATTTCAGACGGTGCAAGACGATACGGTGATTTAGCCACAGGGTTTGCGCCAGGGATTAAGTCAATCTTGAACTCAACTTCTCGCACGGGAGGTAATCCTTTAAGATCCTCGGGAAAAACCTCGGGAAAATCTCGCACAACAGGAATGTCTTTCAACTCCTTACCCTTGGCTTTCGTATTAACTACATATGCCATGAAAGCCATGTAGTTTTTACTTAAGCACTTGCGAGCCTTGATACAAGACATGAGTTTGAGTCTTTGGGATGATTTCTCCCCAAAGACCTTCAAAGTATCTCCAGTCGGTAACGGAATTCAGATACACTTCTCGAAACATAGAATTTCCGCACGGTGTTGGCTAACCAATCCATGCCAATGATAACATCAAAGCTTCCCAATTGCATAGGAATAAGGTCGACGGAGAAACCGTGTTCGTTAAGGCTCAAGGTGCAGTCGCGTATCACGACATCAACGACAATAGATTTTCCATCGGCGACCTCGACCGTGAAAGATCTCTCAGTTTTGCACACGGTTTAGAAAGTATAGGTTCGAATTCCAAGGACACGAAACTCCTATCAGCACCCGAGTCAAACAATACAGATGCATAATGATTATTTACAAGATACATACCTGTTTGGTAACAACCTATTATTGATATGATGAACATAGATAGGAAATTTTGCAAGACAAGAAAAGGACTAGAAGAAATTTAACGGCGTACCATTCACCACGTCGTTGTTGGCTTGCGCTTGGTTGGCGTTGATGTTGAAAGCCCTTCCACGAGCCGGTGGCACAGTTCCCGCATTGCGAGGACATTGAGGGCGAATATGGCCAGCCTCGCCACAGTTGTAGCAGATTCGGTTGGTAAGCATGGCAGTGTTATTTGGTGCACGAAAACAAGTAGCCACCAAATGACCATACTTTCCACACAACGAGCAGACTCGGCATGGAATGTTGCTTGAATGATGGTACTTGCACGTGTTACACATAGGATGTGGACCAGCATAAACTTTAGCCATGGGAGCTTGATTCACAACCACCATTTGTTTTTGAGGAGCATTAGGGGCGGTCACAATGTAGTTGCGTGTCGGGGTGAACTTACGCTTCTTGTTTTGAGAAGATGACTCGGCCTTTACCTCTTTTGTTGCCTCGGGTGTCACCTTCGCCATAGCCTTGGAACCCTTTGCCGACATCGTGCCAGCTCTTATATGATTCTCGGTGAGCTGTGCAGTGATAGTAATCGCTTCCTCCAAAGTTGTGGGCCTATTACCCACCACAACATCTTGAATTTGAGGTGGCACCCCCTTGATAAATTTCTCGATGTTACGGGGCACGGTGTCCACCATGTGTGGTAGAAGCATACTCAACTCATGATGTCGGGTGGAATAAGCCAAATGATTCCCACCATCTTGTTTAAGGTTCCAGAATTCCTCCTCCAGCTTTTGTAACTCGCTTCTTGGGCAGAACTTTTGGATCATGATATCTTTGAATACCTCCCAAGGCATCGCCATTGCAACCTCAGTTCCTCGGTTTCTCTTTTCACTATTCCACCAAGTTAGCGCTCATTGTTGAAGAACACTTGTGGCATAGCGAACCTTGAGCTCGTCGGGGCACTCGCTAATAATAAATGTGTTCTCCATACTTTCAAACCACTCGAGAAGTTTCGTGGCTCCTTCTTTTCCACTAAAACTAGTGGGTTTGCACGAGTTAAAGTGTTTGAAGGTGCAAGTACGGTTGTTCCCTGGTTGATTGTTCCCATTTTGATTGTTGCTATTGTCTCCATTAGCACCACTATTGTTCCCATTGGTGTTGATGTTGTTGCTATTAGCCATTAGTGTGCTATTGAGTTCAGCCACCATAGTCGGAAGAACGGCAGCCATTTGTCGCGCAATCATGGCAGCCAGCTTACGGTCGGAGCTTCCACGCTTTCCATGGTGACGAGACATGCTGGATATACAAAAATGAGTTAGTTACAGGAGCGGGGATAACAGAGGATAGTAGTTTAACAAAGATAAGCTAAGAGTTTTAAGGTACACGGGATGTTTCCATTTGGTAACGCATTACCATTTGAAAACGTTGACACGTCAAGGTGAATTGACCCATTTACCTTAGAAACTTGTGTATGTTGACCATAGTTTATCACTCATCCCAGAAATCCCCAGGTAAGCATAACTAGTCCCGTAGGATTTATGCGATATGCTTGCCTTAGCCCGAGGGCCTTTTGCCAGGAAAACCAGGATACAGGTGTCTATGTGTCACAATATTTCTTAGGTTCATAGAGTCAAAACCTTGATGAGATTTATATAGATTTGACATAACGTCTAAAGATCCAAGTCATAACATAAGCATAAGATTCCACGTGTCGACGAGAATAAGATTAAGAGAGTTCATGTTCGGGGAAAGTCAAAGAGTCAAAGTTAAGTTTAGGGAGACAAATAACAATGTTTAGGCAATCCTATGCTAAGGCATCAAATTGCACATAAGAGGCATAGCATTATGTAGCATGAAAAGTATATAATTTACAAGATAGAAATATAATTCAATAAGGTTCATGCATACTATAGCCTAGATCACCATTTCTAATAACCTAGATCCCTATAGTTATGGGCTCTGATACCAATCTGTCACACCGCAACCTTGACGGCGGAAACGTGGAGGAGTGAGAGTTAAGATCGTTCATAGCCACATAACGCTATTATAATCCAAATATATTTCACATATAAGTTTCATTTGTCACATTACAATATAAATCTCAAAGGATATAAAACATAACGTAAAATGTAACAATTCATTCTATTTTATTATTAATCTAGGTCCATTCCTAGATATGCAAGCTTCAATATGTAGATAATCAAACTTGGGCATTTCCTGAAACATGTTAAAAAAATAAAGGATCAACAATAATGTTGGTGAGCATTCCATAGTTTTAAATACATAGTTATATAAAAGATGGCAATTCAAGTCATAAATTAGTGAATAAAGTGATTAGGGATGTTATGATCAATGCAACAATCAAACCTCGACAAAGTTTTACAAGTCTCAAACGTTTACAAGTTTATACGATCAGCTAAGTGTACTTGGATTAACCAAGGCAGGCTTGTCTTGCCCATAGATCTATGACTTCGCTGGGCTAGCAATAGCTAATGATTGTACATATAACGCCATAACATGGTAATCACGAAAGTTCAACTAACCACAACTTTTACAAGATGAATTGCCATAGGTTTACATGTCTCAAATAAGTCTACGAGTGCAATAGTATAAGTTAACATGTTTCACCCCAAAGTGTGAAAATAGGAAAAAAAAGGGTATAGAATACTCACTTGATCCAATAAGTATGTGCAAAGGATGATCAACTATGAAAATAATAACAAGGTTGCTTCAAAGTAGCTTTTACAATGCACCTAAAATATATATACAAAATTTCTAAGCCTAACAACAATTTTAAGAGTTAAACATGATCTAAGATTTCAATTTGATATAACAAGTTTGTAAAATTTGTTGGCTCTATCCAAATGAAAACCAATTTTAATTATTACACTCAAAGAAAAGTATTGATAAAATTTTATATAAGAGGATATTTATATTATATATATATATATATATATATATATAAAAGTTATTTAAAGTTTGATAACCACATTTTTTTAAAATCATAAATTGGGAAATAACAATTGAAGTAATTTTTTTATAACAAGGATATATTATTAGTATTTACTATTATTTTATTATATCCTTTGTAAAGATTAAACTTTACTTTTGAGAAAAATGTAAAAGATTTCATTTTAATTAAATTTACAAAAAATATAAGATTGATTTTTAAAATATTAAAAATTTATAAAATGATTTTTTATAATTTTTAAAAATTTTAATATTAAATTTTAAGGCCAAAAGGCCAAAAATTTTAAGGTGAGGCTCCCCGGGTTCGAACCCGAGTCCTCTTGAAATGGGGGCACGCTTATAACCAGTGAACCAATGGCCTCAGCTCATTAGGATTTGATTTTAAAAAAACTTATAAACATAATCCCGACGCATCACTCCCAAATCAAGAACCCTAGGTTCGATTTATTCCAAATTGATGCACAAAACGACTCCATGGACAATGATAACCATAGAGTTATTGTTCTTTATGAAGAAACGAACGTGTAGGTAGTTTCAATTACCTCTTTGAAGTTAACAAGCCCAGAATACAATGGAAGAACAAGCTGTGATGAAATCGGAACTCAATTCGTATGCAAATGTTTATGAAAATCAAATTAACTTTGTGTGAAGCTTCGAATAGTGTTCCCGATGTAAAGCCCTCTATCAATTCGTGGTTAGCAGGCTCGTAAGGTGGTGTTCGAGTGGTTGCAGGTTCGCGGTTAAGGAGAGATCGAAAATAATGCGATGGGTGGGTTTCAGGTGTAATTGAGAGTTGGGTTTGATTGAGGAAAGGTATATGATCGTTCATGTTCAATTAATTAGGTTTTAATTAAGATTTAATGCACAACCGGCTCTATGATTAAAGGGTATATCGGTTTCAAATGGTTCGACAGTACAATGAACGCTCAGGTTGGATTAACGACAGTTTCAGATTCGATTCTTGTTCTAGGCTCAAGTGAGAACGGTTTTGGTATTTGAAACGATTTGATTTCAGTGGTTTTTAGCTCGCCGGAGGGTTGCCGGACCTCGCCGGAGTTCCTTGCCGGATCCACGGTTTGAAAAAAGGGAAACTCCTTTTGGACATTTGATAAATTACGCAAATAGTCCCTGTAACTTTCAACCTTTGCTATTTTATGCTTAACTTTATTTTCAAAGTTTCTAAATTGTCAATAAAGCCCCTTAACTTCTTTAATCCAAGTTATAACCATCTTTTAATTTTAATAACTTTTACAAATTATTTTTATTATTATTATTATTCATTTATTTACTTATTTATTTATTTATTTAACATTATTATTACCATTATTATATTATTATTATTATTATTGTTATTGTTGTTGTTATGATTATTAGGATTATTTTTAGTACTATCCTTAGTTATTATTATTACTGTTAAAATTATAATTATCATATGCATTAATGAAATCAACAACTTTTAACAAGAGAACAAAAACAACCCATAAATTTCATATATGACATTAATGGACCTTTCAAGAATTAACACAATAACTTTAAATTAACCCAAAATTACAAGATGTTACAGTTTACTACACCAAGACCGGTAGTCGATCTTCTCCTGTCTAAATCTCCACCATAATCAGAGTCGTAAAACCCATGTAACTTGGGCTCGAGTTCTTTTCCAAATCGAATGCCTTTACCAATAGTGGCCTTGAGGTACTTAAATACCCCCTTCATAGCAGCCATGTGTGGCTTCCTCGGCTCCTGCATAAACCGACTAAGCACCCCAACCACAAATAAAATGTCGGGTCTAGTCAAGGTGAGATAAATTAAACTACCCACCATCTTCCGGTACATCGTTGGATCATCTAACTTCCTGCCTTCGGTAGCATATATCTTAACATTCCCATCCATAGGGGCTACTACCGGTTTGCATGACATAAGACCAAACTTACGTAACAAGTCATTTATGTACTTATTCTGATGTAGTACCATGGAATCCACACCATAATTAAGCTCTAATCCAAGGAAGTATCTAAGTATTCCCAAGTCTTTCATCTTGAAATGAGTGGACAAATTTGATTTTAAAAGTTCGACCTCTTTATGCACATCACCTGAAATGATTAAATCATCTACCTACAAAAGTATAAACACAACTTTTGCACCAAGCTTTTTGACAAACAAGTTAGGATCAACTGAGGTAATATGGTACCCGTTTTGTTCTAAAAACTTTGCGATCTTACCAAACCATGCTCTTGGCAACTATTTCAAACTGTAAATGGCTTTCTTCAACTTACACACATGTTCTGGGTGTTCTCGACTTTCAAATCCAACCGTTGTATCATGTAGATGACATGGTCAAGCTCTCCATATAAAAATGCATTGTGGACATCCATTTGCCATAGTTTCCAGCCTTTACATGCTGCTAAAGCTAGAAGTACTCGAATGGTTGTAATTCTTGCAATCAGACTAAAAGTATCTTCGAAATCTAACCCCTGTTGTTATGAAAATCCTCGAGCCACCAAATGAGCTTTAAACCTGTTAAGGGTTCCATCAACATTCTTCTTCATTTTATAGACCTGTTTACAAGACACTGGGTCGACATGATGAGGTTTCGAAACTAACTCCCATGTTTGGTTTGAAACAAGGGCATCCATTTCTGATTTCATAACAACCATCCATTCTTCTTTTTGAGTCGTCTCTTGATAAGAGTCTGGTTCGAGAAGAGTGTCTTCAACAATTGCCATTTTTGCATACATCATAGCATACCTTGAATTTGGCCTTTTTTTCTCTTTTTGACCTACTTAAATCATTTTGAGGGCTTTCTGTTTGTTATGGAAAATCAACTTACACTTCCTCATTTGATTCTAACATATCTGAGTTCTTATTAATGAATTGTAAATTAACTAATGAAGAATCAACTTTTTTAGCAAACACCTTAGAATCTTCCAGTATTTGATTTTCGGGCCCCCACCATGAAGACATTTAATCAAAAACCACATGTTAGGATACATGAGCTCTTCTGCTGTTTGGTTCGATGCAAAGCCACCCTTTCTTTTCAGAGTCATACCTCACAAATATGCAGCGAATTGCCATTTTCTCCAACTTATGGCGTAAATGGTTAGGAATAAATACATAACATACACATTTAAATACCCGTAAATAATGAACAGTTGGTTTGGTTTGAAGTAACCTTTCAAGTGGATATGCATATTGTAGAACTTGTGAGGGAGTTTGGTTCATCAAATAACAAGCTGTTCTCATCGCCTCGGCCCAAAACCGCTCCAGAAGATTCTTACCATGCAACATACTTCTCATAACTTCAGCTAAGTGTTGGTCCTTACGCTCAAATACACCGTTTTGTTGGGGTGTATTCAAACATGAGAGTTGGCGTCTTATTATTCTTTGCTTTAAATAATCATCAAATTCCTTTGACACATATTCACCTCCATTATCAAATTGTAAGCACCTTACCTTGTAACCTGTATCTCTTTCTACTTCAACTTCAAACTCTTTAAACTTGTAAAAAAACCTCAGATTTTTCTTTCATAAGGTATATCCAAGTATAGCGGGAGTAATCATCAATAAACGTTCTCGCGTATCTTAGACCTTTCATTGAGGCGTGATTAGAAGGTCCCCAAACATCTGAGTGTATTAACACCAATAGTGATTCAGCTCGGTAGCTTGAAGAGTGAAACGACTAGCAGGTCCCCAAACATCTGAGTGTATCAACACCAATGGTGATTAAGCTCGGTAGCTTGAAGAGTGAAACGACTCTTGATGAGCTTTACCATATTAACACCTGACACAAACTATCTCCCTTTTAACCTTAAGCTTTGGTAGCCCCATAACCAAACTCTTCTCCATCATCAATTACAGCTTGTCGTATCCCACATGCCCCAACCGGTGGTCCCACAAATCGATTTTTATGTACTCTTTTGTTTTCTCAACAAAGGAATGCTCAGCAGATGGAACATATACGCTATCGTTCTTATAATCCTTCAGAACTAGAACTAAAAAAGTCTCAAACTTCTTGAATACATGAACTTCATTCGGACCGAATAGCAAATACTTACCTTCTGTAGTCAATAGAGGAACTGAAGGAAGATTGTTCTTCACTCCAAGAATGTGATAAACATCCGAGAGCTTCAATTCACGTCTTTTATCTTCAGACGAGAAACTACATCTCCAATGTGGGAAAATTTGTGACGTGAATTGTCGGCTATAACCACAACTTTGTTGCCATCATACTTAATCGGATTATACAGGACCATTTAAAGGATGGTCAATACACTTAGTCTCACAATGTGAATAGTGTTAGAATACTTAACAGATCAAATAAGGAACGAGGACTTGATTATGCTATTATGAACATAAGTAAAACAAGAGATAGAAACTTAAGAACACAACACAAGTATTGGTTTTTTAGATTGCAGTATATTGATTCTCAAGTTTTATTACAAGTGATACTTAGCATTAGTGTAAGTTACATGGACTTGTGACACTTTATACTATATCCTATAGTCTGTCATACTTTGAAGGCCAGCTGAAAACATTGATCTAGAAAACAATATCAATGTAGAGTCAAAAGACAAATCAGCCTTTTGACTAGTGATTATGACATGTCATAGCTCACATCCTAAATATTACAAAAATGATAAAAGTACATAAATTAGAAAGTCACATACTCAAAACTCAATCTACAATTACAAAAAGCATGGATCTTTCACCAACTTGTATAAGTTGATGAGTCTTTAGAGTTGCAACAAAAAGTTGGTCAGCTTTATAAAAAGTACATCAGAGAAAGCATGTTCTTCAAAGTTTCCGGAAGAAATCTGTCTTCACTTCTTAGGCTTCGGAAGACTTTGTCTTTAAAACTTTGAAAGACTTCATTTTTGGATTTTGAAGATATTGGTACTGGTTTTGAAAGATTTTACACTTAAAATATTTCTGATGCAGGGTGTAAAACTTCTAAAGCAATTTCTACCTTGCACTAAGTGCATGCATGTAGGAATCACTTGGGTTGTTTTTTGAATGCATCAGTCTTTCTATAATTCTTACAAATTACTTAGCTTTTCCTGTCACTGGTAAGGTGATTTGAACAACTTGAATCAACAATTCATTCTGAGATGATTTACATATGGCTTTAGTGTTGTTGCTGTCAAACTTGGAGTAACCTCTTCACCGTTCTTGCCTTCTACATGGGCAGCTAGGGCTTGCACATCCCATCCCTCATCTTCTTTTTACCATCGCCGAGTTCCCCTGATCTAATTGTTTCGAGTGACAATCCTTGGCCATGTGGCCCTTGCGACCACAAGAATTGCAATTATAGGGGAATATGCGATTCTTGTATTTACGATTTCCATGGTTGCCTGAGTTCTCATTCTATTCCTTTTCTAGTTCCTTTTCATACCCCTTCTTGGACTGGGCTTCATAACTATTGTTGGGCTTGTTTGATCTGTAAGATGAGCCTCTTTGCCTATCTCTTCCTTGGGTTTGTAGTTAGGATACAGGGCTTCAAAATCCTTTTTGGAGGATGAACATGTTGACAATTCTCCAAATTGTTTTGCTAGAGCTTCTTGAGAGGCTAGCAAATTCTTAAACTCAGCAAGAGTTGGCTACGTAGGCCCCCTGAATCGCCGCTACAAAACCCCGATATTCTTGTTTTAGCCTGTGTATTTGATGTACTCCATCCGTGCCTCACCGATCTTTGATTGTGAATCAAGATCTCGTATTTCCCTACACAATGTTTTGATTTTATGGAAGTATTGAGGGATTGTTAAGTCCTTTTGAGATACCGACACTCTAAGAGTTGTAACTTCGAATCGTTTTTCTTAGAGAACAAAGTAACCAAGGTATCCCATACTTCCTTTGGTGTCACGAAGTCTCGAATATGTTCCAAGACTGACAACCGTTTGAAATTATACACGTGTCTTTTAACAAAATATTTTTTTCTTTTTTAAATCATAACACGGATAACCGTCTTCACAACGCAGGCAGCCACCTCCACAAACTAAAAAATTACAACAAACTTAAGTTTTGAAACTAAAAGAAAACACGTGTACGATTTTGAGTAGCCGGCTCCACGCCTGTTGTTAAAGGTGCTAATGTCTTGTCCGGCAAGGACAATAGGGACATTCTAAGGGAAAAGTAAGGAAAATAGACATTATATGAATTTGTCCAATAATTTATTTTTTAAAATACATTTATGCAATTACAATTATCGTCACTTGAAGTTCAATGTTAAAAAAAACATATGGATGATCCGACTTTTTGCTTTTTAACTTTTAAAAATTACAAGATTTAATCTAATAGTTTGCGTGAACCTAACCATAATCTTAACATATCGGATCAAAACCACCTATATAATTCGTTCGTTTAAATACTTTTAAATCGTTTCTATTGAATTTGAATCAACTATGAGTTTAAAATTTTGAAATAACAAAACAGATAGCTACTTGGATTAGATTTTAAAACTTCTATTCTTTTACTTGCAAAATCTTGTTATTAATTTGGCTCCCACTCAAATTAACATATATTTAGAGATAAATCAAATACTTAATGCATATTTCTATTTTTTCACTAGCAAATCTTGTTATCGATTCATTTTTATTATTTCATGACGAATACTAAGTTATAACAATACATATCATTAATTTAATCAATAACATTTTTAAATTTTTTTTTGTTACTGATAACAATCCAATCCAATAACTTAATTATTGTATATTCATGTTCGATAAATTATTATTATGGAACAGTAAACAATGTTGTAAACAAACGAAAAACATCAAAATATCAAATCTTTTGTTCGAGCCCTATTCACTTTGAGTCTTTGACGCCCTGCAAATATCCCTATCGGCGTATTGCAATTGGATCGACAATAGTCTCTCAACTCCGATCAACTCTCCCTCGTAATTTCTTGAGGTACTCTCTCTATATATCTATGTGTGTGTGTGTGTGTGTGTGGTTTATTTTAGGAATTAGGTTTCAGAAAATTACTATTTACGAAACCCTAATTATAGTTAGATATTCGTCGCTCAAAATTTGCTGTTGAAATTAATCCGATTTTACATAATATTGTTCTTAGCAATTTTTCAATGTTAATTTCAGTTGTGGTGATTACAGCTTTGTTTTGTCTACTCGCTTTGCTTCTATGGACACATTTTATGAAAAGATGCTACAGTTTTTGGTTATCTGAGGTTTTGCATTGATTTTTGCTTAGATATGCTTGTGAATTGTTATTTTCTTTTACTGTTATTATTGTCAATAATCGCGCAACACGTTTGGATAAGGGAACAAGACATTTTGAGGGTGTTTGGCATTTAGTTTTGAATGTCATTATGTGATGTTATGTTTTTAAATGTACTGATTACAGATGCTCATTTTTAGTGAATTGGTACAGTGGAACTGATTATGATTATTTTGGGGTCACATAATCAGTTTAGGAGTAGCTACAAGAAAAGTGATTCTGATTATATATCGGTCTACTGTCTAATTATGTGTAAATCCCATAACTATCAGAATTTTCAAACAGCAATATTCCACTCGTTTATTACAACTGATTATTTGTTTCTGATGATTCCATATCACATAATCACTCACAAAACACACAATATACGTGCTGATATGTGCACTTTGAATTGTGACTTCTAGAGACCACACAGCTAATTATATGTTAGAAATGTAAGAGATGATTTATATAGTTTGTTCTTGCAGTTTATCACTTTTTCCAAATCTAATCATCACCTTAATATTAAAAAGCATAACTAAACAGTGAGAAAAGTCACTTCTGCAAATAATATTGATTCTTAGATTTAGATTAAAGTACAGTTTCTTTTTGTTAAAAGTTGCTCTTTTAAATGAGAATATTCTGACGGAAACCCATAAACATTCTTCTTAACTATCGATCAAAATATAACCAAATCCACTACTATGCCATGGAGTAGAAGCTTTATAAAATTAGATAAGGATATACTGTATACGTATATCTGTAAATGATTCCAATTGCTTAATATGAAATGTTAGTTTTTTATTCAGCTCATATTCTTCTCATTTAGAAGATTTATTGATACATTGAAAGCTTTTTTGCTTGGAAAAAGTTTTCACATGTCATGGCTTTGTATTGCTGTTTTCTTGCATAGATTTTGGTCTTTGCATATAATTACAACTTTTGAGTTTTGATTTCACTCTATCTTCATATGAATACAGAATACCTTATGTTTTTACAGCATTTTCTTAAGCTAATAAATTATGAAAAAAACCATGCCATGGAGTGATGATGATGGTTCTTCATCTGATGCCTCTTCAAGCCCTGATACAGATGCTTCTGACGATGATCAAGTTCCAAAAAAGAGCAAAATGAGCTCTGGTGATTCATTCAAATCTAAAGGTATGTTTTGCCTACATAGTGAAAGGCGCTAGGTGCACTCAAGGTGCAGATGGTGAGCCTTTAGCCTGGTCTCTTTGTGCATGGTGTAGACAGGCCATTTCAACTGTTGTAGACTGATTTAGGCTGGCTTTGGCTGTTTTAGGCTAGTTCACGCGCTTTTGGCGTCTTTGACTACATAGTGATTAGAGCACAGTTTTTAGGAGCTTGTGCTTTTGGTTTGTCATTTACAAAGTAAAAGATTTGTTTGGATGATGAAGTGTTAGCTTTGATTTTGATAAATGGATACTAAAATGGAATGGTCAATGGACGGTAAAACCTGTTTTTTTACTGGCTACAGAAAAACCTATTGGCTGGTTGGTTTGGGTTGACCCAAAACATTTTGTTCTTTGTTTCTTACATTAAGCATCCAATGTGTCAGTTATGCAAATTATAGAATTTCAATAGTAACTAACTCTTTAATGAAATCATTTAAGATATCTTTCTCACAGAACATACACAACTTCTTTCAGCTCATTTGACGCGTTTCATTTAGTTATTAGTTTTTCACTTCAAGCGTACAAGATTAAATGGGATGTGTCTGATTTCAATCTTGTGAGTTGCATGCATATATGCAGTTGAACCTGCAAAGCGAAAGAATAAAGCAATTTGGTCAGGTTGGGTCGAAATGGGTTGGTATTAGTTGACCTGATAGACTTTCTTTTTGCCCTGTTTCCCCTTTTAGCTAATTTTTTTACCGTTGGGTTGAAATAACCATGAAGATCTCTAACAAGACATGATTCGAATCTTTTGACTTCTATGCAGTCAAACCCATGAACCGCAAGAGTAAAGGCATTGACTTTGAGGCATTAAGTCAACATGGCTATAAAGGCGGGTTATCTGTCTTAAAAGTTCCACCACCAAAGGAAGATGATAAGAACCGTGATTGGTCATGGTCAACAGGCAAGGAAACCACGATGCAAACGACACTGAAGAAAGTTATCAAGAAAGACAAAAGACACGCGCTGCCTTACGTGAAGGCGAAGAACTCGCGCATGCGCGAACGCAGAAAGAAAAAAACATCTCATTTTCACAGAAGGAAAAGAGGAAAAGAGACATTGGGCAGGCTAGCAGAGGAAAGAGTTATGTTGAAGAAGAGAAGAGGTTGTTGAGGGAAAATGGGATTTACTCGGGTTTGATTCTTGATTTCTTTGTATTGTGTTTTGTACGGAGTTTATGCTACAAATTGGAATATAACATGAAATTCTCTTTCTACTTATCAAATAGTTATTTATTTAAAATTGAATATCTGTTATTTCTTATTATTTGATATTTCAATCTATTTAATTTTAGTTTTATAATCTAACTTGATAATCTCTAACTATAGCCCCTTGTTGGAAGATTGAGCATTTTCTGAAGATACTAGTGGGTATATATATTCAATCCGATGATCCTATGATGAGTTGCTATTGTATACGACACTTTTATCGACTCGACTCAAGGGAGGTTTCTCATCATGTTGTATATCGAGTTTCTTCATAGTTCATGATGCTTCACAATTCATCACGATTGTTTTATTTGTTACTCACATTATCATCCTTGATGTTGTCCTAAAAGATACATTGTGGCTCATATGTTTAGAAACAGTCTATTATGGATTACTTAAAGGGTTGTTTAGTAATTTTTGAATGAGTAAATGTTAAACCAATAAGATGCGAGGTTTGAACCATAAGTGTTAAACTATTAAGAGATCTAAACCATTAATAGCTAGTATATCAATTACTATTCAAAAGCAAATGTCTGACCAATTCAGATAAAAGGTCTTAACCATTCAGCATTAAACTTCTAATGTTTAAACATTAAGAGGCTAATGTTAACCATTCAGACATTTGCTCGCGAAACAAACAGTCTGAACCATTAAGTGTTGAACCATTCAAACATTTGAATTATTAAAAGACTGATTAAGATGCTACCAAACAACCCCTAAGTCGTTTGAAGACAATAACAACATTATTAACACTATACGATGAACACAAAACCTAATAGATTTTATTGCGTTGTGAACCATGGTCAAGCATAAAAGTAATACAACAACATATTTTCACATTAGAACACTGCATGCTTAGAAAACATTACTTTTGTGGCATAACTAAAAGTAAGCAGAAAGAAATGTCCTTTCGGTTCAATTCAAAGACCCCTAACAATGTGTAGTTAACAACGTATCATTGTAAGATTTAACGACGTGTAGCGATCAATGTTTTGGTGTAGAACGACTTTTTCATCGAGGTCAGAGGTAGAACGTTGGCTGTTGTACATCAGCCTTTTAAGTCGTTGATTATGAAGGGAAATATAGATTGCATTGCATTCTTTCATACCCTATGAAGATTGCTACGTTGAAGTCGCATGTAAAATACTAAGGAGATTTTCATGGTTTAATGATTGTCATATGAAAGAAGTGTTTAATATTTGCCATCTTGTCATATATAAGAAAAATGAAATGTTGATGGTTTACACGTTCCGACATGTTACTCAAGCTAGAGGTGCACAAATAGACCGGGTTTCTCCAAGCCTAGTTTTCTTAGTTTGATTTTTAAGCCTCAACCAAACGGTGGGTTGAAATCGGTTTGTAGTTTGTAACCCTATCCTTTGAAAACCGTTGGAAACCAACAAAATCCAACCAAACCAGCTAAAACCATATTTCAAACCAGTCAAGCCTGTTCTTTTCTCCTTAAAGACCAATACAACCGAACTAGTTTCGACAAACGCCAATCTGACCATCTCTAACTCAACCTAAACTGGTTCAAGCACAACCCATTTGTGCACCTCCAACTTAACTTACATCCCACCCTTCCCATACCCTTCTGATAGCTTTCTCGAGGGTGCGATTTCCTAGGAACGGTTTCTCATTAACTTAACGACTTACACCTACATGACCCACATGACCCGTTTATTATAATTACTTCTAAATTATTAAGCTTTCAAATAAACACATGAAACTATATGGATCTACATCAACTAATTAATAACACTACCACAATAACTTGTACCCCTTGAAATGGAAATTAAAACTAAATTACAATGTCATTTTGCAACAATGAGAATGAATTACAATCATTTTCACTTGGCATTTTCCAAGTGTGTAGCTAAATTGTCTCTCATCTTTCTCCCCAGAGGATCAACCTGCTTACACCATTGATCAACATACCCTAAATCATGATGGCATGACAAAGAAACATCTGGCTTTATACAATCACCACAATCTATGATGATATTATGAGCAAACAACATACCACAATGATGCTCGGAAGCTTCTTCTTATCAGGTCGCCACATAACCTTGTTAAGAATCCTCCAACTGCCTTTTAGTTGTGAAAACGCCCTTACAGCGAGTGATCTTGCAGCTTCATGAACTGTATTGAAACCCGACATCTCATCACTTTCATTGTAAGGTGTTATCAGCCATGGAAGAAGCGGATAATTAGCCCCGCCTACTATGAACTCTCTAATCTCCGATTGATTAGATAATAATCTTGGGTTTCCATTTAAACGCTCACCCGATTCACAGAGTTTATAAAAGCCCGAAAATTTTAGGAGTTTTGGGATGGTCATACCACCGGGCCAACCTGTTACAATATCAAGAAATCTTGATTTGTCATCAACGATACCTTGTACCAACATACTGTAATTCTTAACTTGATCACACCAATCGTCTGATGTTTGAACTGCGGGTAGGGTCATAACTATGTGAGTTGCATCAATCGCGCCACAGCAATTGGGTAAATTGAAAGACTTTTCGAATTCTGATTTAACCTTTTGTAGTTTATCATGATCCGGCCATTTAAGATGGTGTCTGCCACGTTCTTCCATAGCTTCTATGAACCGCCAAGTAACTTGTGAAACGGTTGATTGACCAACACCAAACGATGCACCTACTGAAACTTGTGATTCACCTGATGCTAATCTTCTTAAAGCAATTGCAACTTGTTTTTCAACACTGAGAAGTCTTCCTTCAATGTTGATGAGACTGAAGGTGGGCGGAAATTAGGTCTTCTCTCACTAGAGAACAAATGTACTCGAATGTTTTCTTTGATACCCGAAAAAAGTACTTGAATCCTTCTTCTTCATCTTGAGGCACCATTGAACTGCAAAAGTTTGATTATAATTTTCTAAATTGATTATAAACAAACACTAATCTCATCCTTGGTTTTAAAAAGCACGTTTGAGGCGCACAAAGCAAGAACCTTACTAGTTGCTCCAAGGTCCACATCGTTTATGTGATTAAAAAAGGCTGATATGTATAAAAGATTAAAAGATTACAGAGATGTACTAATGTAGCTTTTGGTTGCCATAAAGTCTTAAATATGTGAAGCTCTCGCCTTGGCTTTCTTTCAGGACGTAAACACGACAGTGCGCCTCAATGCCTCATGCTTTCTAAAACCTTTCTTCTAGGTATACATGACTAAGCTGTATGAAACTAGGTGTTTGATGTAAATTTGAATGTTTGAGTGATTATGATTTAGATTTTTGGGGTTAATTAATAGCATACGATTATCTGATCCTTGAGACCGTTAGAATTATAGAAAGATTACATCACATAAACCCTAGCAGACTGTTAATCGACGTGAAATTGGACAGAATCAACACATTTTACTTCTATATAGCGATATCACATATCATAAGCTCTTATTTAAACCCTAAATCTGAAATGACGAACTAATGTGAGCAATCAAAACGATTAATCGGAACAAAAGTTCGATTTCAAACTGTTAATCATCGATTTTACAATCACAAACAGAAATCAGGAGCTGTGGACTTGAAATGGATGAAAAAGTAAGGAAATTGATGGAAAGAAATACCAGGAAGGGGGTTTTTATCCCAGAAGGAAATCCACCATTCGGAATCGACGCCTCTGTTGTTGCTACCACTCACTGCCGCTGATGCATTTGAAGTCGATGATTTCTTCTTCTTTTTCTTCAGTTTCATCTTCGAATCCTTCTTCATTTTGATCCTTTTAGGTGTAAATTCATTGTTTGATTTCTTCGGAGCCATCTAGGGTTCGAATTCAAGTTACAGTGATCGAGGTTTCTTCAAATTGTAGTGAGCAGATTGAAGAGGAAATAAGACTGCAAGAACACCTCTTGATTACTCGGAATTTAGAACTGGGAAGTTTGTTTACTAATAAACTAATGATACGAACAAGAAATATCATTTGTTTAGTTAAATAAACTAACATGAACAAAAATCGCACTCGTTTATTCGTGTTCGTAAACGTTCGTTAATGTGTTTGTTTACTTTTGTTTATGTTCGTTTGTTTATATCTGCTCTTTTTAATTAATTAATATATATTTTATAACTTTTATTTTAGTTAATCAACCTACATTTTATACTTTATAATTGTTTATGTTTGTAAACATTTAGAAATATGTTTGTTTATATTCATGTATATGATCATTATGTCAAGCATTTAACTTTAAATAATACAAGCTTGTTTTGTGTTGGTGAATATTTGGTTTGCTGAGCTATTCAATTGTGTTCGTCAACCATTCGTGAACAAGTTTAATTTCTTAATGAAGGAACAAGAATAAAAATTTAGCTCGGTAAACGCTCGTGAACACTTTCAGTTCTTAATGAACAAACATGAATAAGACTCCATTCAATTCGATTTGATTCGTTTACAACCCTTTGAATTTGTTTGATCCTTTTAGTATGCAACTAGGGGAATTTTCTTACGTTTTACAATGGAAATTAAATACTTTTAACACAAGGTAATTAAGGGGACATGTGTCACCATTATATTATTTCTTATAAAAAAAATTTCGTTTCTCTCTTCTATTAAATAATCACATTATTTATTATAATATCATGTAATACTTTTTTAGATTAAAATAGTTTTTTAATAAATTAAGAAAAATATATTTTTATTAATATTATTTATAAGGAAACATAATTTTATAAAATAAGATATTTTTAAAGTGAACACTTCACAGAATAGTAAGCAAGTTTTAACAATGTTTCAATTAAGTCACTCATATTTTTATTTATTATAATCAGGTCATTACAATTTTAAAAGTGTTCTAATTAGGTCATTAATATTTTTATTTGTTTCAATCAGGTCATTAAAGTTTTAGGAGTGCATGGACCCTCTATGTAACATGTTTCTAGTATGTTTTCAAACCCAACATCGAACCCATCTGTTCTAAGCTTAACATGATTATTCTAAACATGAATAACCTATAAGCAATTCAAGAATCACATACAACATGCACAATGCATACGGGTAAACATACATGAACTTGTAAAATCATTTTAATACATTTTCAGCCCCAAAGATCGTTTAAAACAAGTAAAAACCAGGTCTAGAACTCACCTAATGCAACTTGGGTGTTTCTTCCTTTCTAACCCGCTTGCAAATGAGTTCAAACACCTAAAAACAACACCAAACACACACACCGAGCACATACACAACACATAAGCACATAAGCATATAACGGGATGAAACCCGTCATAAACACATAAAAACCACGAATTTTTAACTTGAATTCGACTTCTCTTCTTCTTCTTTTTCTTCAGCCGAGAGTTTCTCTACTCTCTCTCTCTAAACTGAAGAAAATAGTGATGTGAAGTGAGAGTGGGTGGCCGTGCCCACCTTTACACCAACTTTTACAAAAATGTATCCTTTTGGACACTTTTAGTCCCTCCACTTGAACTTTATTACTTTTCTTTCATTTATTCTTCATATATTGCCATTTAAAAATAACCGGGTGTTATAGAGTGAGAAGAGCCATCTGCTGAACTATCTTCATGTACTCCAGATCATCTGGATGGATACAGTCTAGGTCTTTAAGAGTGAAAAGAAAGCTGCTACAACTTTCATCAGAAGATACAAAGGCTTGAGAAGAGCTTGTCTCTTAGAATGGGCTTCCTTGAGTGTAGTTATCCCTTGGTGTCTCTGGCAAGGTGATGAAAGGACCCTTTGGTGAGTTGTCAGGGTAGCATATGAGATGATGTTGGGGTTCTATGCTATCCTTTCAACCACATGCAGGGCTGAACCCATTTGATTGTTGGAGTTGCCAGATGAACCTTGCATGTTCATCTCCATCTAGTAGCCACTAAGAATCCCATATAACTCTGTCAGAGTAAGAGTTTTGAGATTTTCAGTCCTCTTGATCACCATACAGTAGTGTGTCCACTGCCTAGGAAGTGAGGACATGAACTTCCTTACAATGTCCCTGTTCTCAAGAGGAACTCCTCCATCCACAAGGGTAACCACAATCTCAACATACCTGAAGTATTGTTGAGTCATGGTTTCACCTATTTTAAAGACGAACTTTTCAAGCTGCTGCTTCAGGAGATCCTTCTTGTTCTCCATGGCTTCAGAGGAACCATCATACATCAGTTTCAGTGCATCCCACAGCTGTTTAGCTGTTTTGCATTTCTTGAAACCTCTGTATACAGAGTTTGGAAGAGCAGTCTGAAGGGTTGTCATGGATTTTCTATCAATCTCTACTCTCTTTTTGTCTTCATCAGAGTAGTTTGCCACAACCTTGAGGATCAAAGCAACACCAGTGGTAGATGGGTGCTAGGTATGTAAGGTTCATTCTCAACAGACTCTCATATTCTTGAGTTTAGAGACCTGATGAAACCTTCCATTTTCAGGCACAAGGTATCAAAGTCATCAAGAGTGATCAGTGAGGACTTGTTCATGGTTCCAGTTTCCATATCAGTCTTGGAAATGGCTGCCATTTGAAAAGTTTAGTATTTGTTTGTGTGAGGGATCTTAAGATGATGAGATCTTATATCAAGAGACTGGAAAGCTCTGATACCAAATGCAAGACCGATGAAGGGAGTCACTTACAACACAACACAAAGAGGAGATTAACTAAAACTTAATCAAACAGTACACTGGATTAACCACAATACGACACTAAGAACACAAGTAATGTAAGAGACAGAACACAAGAGCACAAGTATATGGGTTTTTAAGAATGCAGTATATTGCTTTCTCTATGTTCTATTACAAGTGTTAGAAAGCATAAAGGAAAGATACAAGAACATGAGATACTTATACTACAACCTACAGCCGGCCATACTATGAAAGCCAGCTGGATACAATTGACTAGACACCAACAAAATCAATTGTAAAGTCAAAAGGCAGATTACCTTTTGACTAGTGACTATGACATGCCATAACTCACATCCTATCTATTACAAAAAGGATTAAGTACATGAAGTAGAAAGTTACAGACTCAAGACCTCAATATATAGTTACCAAAAGCATGGACCTTTTCACCAACTCATGCAAGTTGGTGACTTTACAGAGTTGTAGCAGGAAGGGGTCCAGCTTTATGGAAAATTATATTAGATAAAGCATGTTACTAAAAGTCTTTGGAAGAAATCTGTCTTCAAGAGTTGAGGCTTCGGAAGACTTTGTCTCTAAAGCTTTGGAAGACTTCATCTTTGGCTTCGGAAGATATTGGTATTGGCTTCGAAAGATTTTACACTTAGAGTATTTTTTCTGTTGCAAGTGTAAAACTTCCTAAGCATTCTTCTTCAGTACTTGTGAAGCATGCATGCAGAATGACTTTGGATGTTTGGGTTGCATCAGCCTCTTCATATATTCTCTACAAACTCCCCCTAGGCTGATGCTACCAAAACACTTAGTAGACTTCAGATATCAACAGTCCTTATTAGGATGATCACCATTCCTTTCTTAATGAGGTGATCAGGATCCTTCAGACTGTCAAAATGTCTTCTCATGTCAAATAGATCATGCAGAGGTAACTAAAACATGCCTTGCCAAATGTAGATGTCTTCAGTGCCTTGTTCTCTAATGGCATACCATCTTTTTGGATTTGTGGTGTATGTCCCGGACAAGATGGGTGTTCTTGATGCTATAGGAGCTACTGGAATGAGAGATGATGGATCATCCTCTGGCTGCACATCCTCAGGATGTTCTGACTCATCCTGAGGTTCTATCAAAGGATGCAGTCTTTTTCTTCTTTGGCTTTGGTTTAGAAGCCATCCTTTTCTTTCTTTTTACAACTTTTAACTGAGAAGACTGGCCTGCAATACCAGATTGATCTTCATTGTCTTTCTTAGTTGGGTCTTCTACTCTCACAGGTTCAGATTGAGAGTGAGATTAACCCTGTTATGGATCAGAAGATAAAGCTTACTGAGATTCAGCAGGAGGTCCATGTTGTGATGTCTCTGGTTGTTCAACCTTAACCTCCACTTCAGGTAGGGCTTGACTTGGAGGGGAGTGTAAGTCAACCAGCTCTCCACTCTTGATCTTAGTTGGAGCATCACCGTGACCTCCACCACGAGAGGCTTTTGAAGATCTACCGCCAACCATCTTCTAACACACTATAAGATTCAAACACTAATGCGGTCATTCAAGGTAATAGCTCAGTTTATGTCAAGTATAGTAAGTCCCTAATTATAATGGCCAGTTGTGATTAGCCACTTACTTTACTCTTCATACCCCAAGCATTTCATATTCCGACTTAATCAGTATCTAAATCTACTAAGAGCACATAATCAAATAGCATGCGCACATAATACCAGTTATCATTAAGAAAAGACATACCTGATGGCACGTAGCTACTCGGGCTGACATCCCTCCATTCGTCCTATTTTCAGTTTAAGTTTAGGTTTTTTAAAAATTTATTTAACCCAGTTCTCTTAAACTTTGGCTTTGAAACCAACTTGTAAGGCCCCGTTCCCGGGCATCTCACAGTTGGTCAACCACAGTAGTTAAAACACTATGCATTATAACTATACAAACTTAAGCAGAGGAAATGATTTATCAAAAACCATTCATTGCATTTAAAACACTGTTGTTAGGCAATACATCATCATTTACTGTTTACAAAAGAATTGTTTTAACGTATTACAAAACAACATCAACATAGATTACGAATGGATGTCAGTCTTTTCCTGCCGAGTAGCTTCACCCTCGTGCCATCCTCAGCAATAATTACCTGCCAAGTGAAAATGTATAAAAGTCAGCGTTGCTAAGTGAGTTCTACTTTTATAAGTAATAAAATACTTTCTATATATTGTATATGAAAATACTCTTTTCTGTAAAATACAACTCTGTACTGTATATGCGAGCACGCATTAACTATATGAATGGATACTGTTCGTTCTCATTACTGTATGCCTTGTCTGTAAACTTTTATCTTTATCTTTCACTTTCTGTATGGATCAATAAGCAATACCCTAACTATATGTGTGATGGAAAATGGGTGATGGGCCATCTATATCCCCCAAAAGGGTCAATTATATCCCTCGAAAGGGTCAATTGTATCCCTCGAAAGGGTCAACTATCCCTCGAAAGGGTCAACTGTATCCCTCGAAAGGGTGCTGTGTACTATGTACAAGGCCGACCCAATCACCTAGGGTACGCTACAAGGGTCCTGCCAATCTCAATTGATTGGCCCTGTGTGCATAATAGGGTAGCTAACGCGCAACACAGTTGAGCTAACGACAACACGATCGTGTACCTCCTGCAAGCTTGCAAGACTTGTTAACATTTTATTAATGTTCCTCTTCTTTTCTTTATTGCTCTTTATCTTTATTATTACAATATACTTTACGTTACGATAATAAACATACCACGTAAAGCCACGTACTATGAGTAATAATAATAATAGCAATAACAATAATAAGGAACAATCATAAGTAATCATGTCATGCATGAAACATCATCATTAATAAGCCCTAGTCAACCTTGGTCAAAACCCTAAAGCAGAGACTCCTAAAAAATTTTGTATAATTTTCTAAGTGCTTAGGCGCATGGGAACTATTTGGGCGCATGAGCCCTGTTCGGGCGTTTCATCACTATATAGGCGTATCACTAACACTTAATCATTTTATCACTTAGGCGCATGAACTATTCAGGCCCATGGGCACTATTTGGGCGTATGAACACTTAGGCGCATGGACCTCTTGGCGCATGGGCACTATTGGGGCGCATGGGCTACACTTAGTCGTCCGACTAATATTTCTAGGCGCATGGATCACTGTTCAGGTGCATGGGCAACATTTCCAAGGCAATTTTAGGCGCATGGGCTACTATTCAGGCACATGGATTACACTTAAATATTTCTAAGGCATTTTCAGGCGCATGAGCCTTATCTAGGCGCATGGACCCTCTGTGTAACATGTTTTTAGTATGTTTTCAAACCCAAACATCAAACCCATCTGTTCTAAGCTTAACATGGCTATTCTAAACATGAATAACCTATAAGCAATTCAAGAATCATCATACAACATGCACAACGCATACGGGTAAACATACATAAACTTGTAAAATCATTTTAATACATTTTCAGCCCCAAAGATCGTTTAAAACAAGTAAAAACCGGGGTCTAGAACTCACCTAATGCAACTTGGGTGTTTCTTCCTTTCTAACCCGCTTGCAAATGAGTTCAAACACCTAAAACAACACCAAACACACACACCCGAGCACATACACAGCACATAAGCACATAAGCATATAATCGGATGAAACCCGTCATAACACATAAAACCACGAATTCTTAACTTGAATTCGACTTCTCTTCTTCTTCTTTTTCTTCACCGAGAGTTTCTCTACTCTCTCTCTCTAAACTGAAGAAAATAGTGATGTGAAGTGAGAGTGGGTGGCCGTGCCCACCTTTACAACCACCTTTAACAAAATGTATCCTTTGGACACTTTTGTCCTGCACTTGACTTTATTTTAACCCTTTGTTTCTTTCATTTATTCTTTCACTATACTGCCTTTTAAAAATAACCGGTGTTATAGAGTGAGAAGAGCCATCTGCCGAACTATCTTTATGTACTCCAGATCATCTGGATGGATACAATCTAGGTCTTTAAGAGTGAAAAGAAAGCTGCTACAACTTTCATCAGAAGACACAAAGGCTTGAGAAGAGCTTGTCTCTTGGAATGGGCTTCCTTGAGTGTAGTTATCCCTTGGTGTCTCTGGCAAGGTGATGAAAGGACCCTTTTGTGAGTTGTCAGGGTAGCATAGGAGATGATGTTGGGGTTCTATGCTATCCCTTTTCAACCGTTCGGGCTTGATTACAACACAACAACACAATGAGGAGATTAACTAAACTTAATCAAACAGTGAACTAGGTAACCAAAGGTGATGCAGAGAACACAAGTAAAGCAAGAGACAGAACAAGAGAGTATAGTTTTCAAGGTAGCAGTATATTGCTTTCTCAAGTTCTTTTACAAGTGTTACAAAGCATTATTGAAAGATACAAGAACTTGGAATACTTATACTACAACCTACAGCCGGCTATACTATGAAAGCCAGCTGGATACAATTGACTAGACACTAACAAAATCAATTGTAGGATCAAAAGGCATATCTGCCTTTTGACCTTGTGACTATGACATGCCATAGCTCACATCCTTATACATTACAAAAAGGATAAAGTACATAAAGTAGAAAGTTTCAGACACAAGACCTCAATGTACAGTTACCAAAAGCATGGACCTTTTCACCAACTCTTGTAAGTTGGTGACTTATCAGAGACGCAGCGGAAAAGGTGCTTTATGGAACAGTACATCAGATAAAGCATGTGTACTAAAAGTCTTCGGAAGAAATCTGTCTTCATAGGTTGAAGCTTCGGAAGACTTTGTCTCTTCAAGCTTCGGAAGACTTCATGTTAGGCTTCGGAAGATATTGGTCTTGGCTTCGGAAGATATTACACTTAGAGTATTTTCTAATGCTTTGTGTAATTCTTCCGAAGCATTCTTCACTTCAGTACTTAGTGCATGTTGCTGAAACACTTAGGCAGTTTTGGGTTGCATCAGACTTCAGGAATCCTTACAAACTCCCCCTAGGCTGATGCTACCAAAACACTTAGAAGATCTTTAAATGTTTGTAGTCTTCAGAATAATCAATACCATCCCTTTCTTCATTTGATGGTCAGGATCATCAAGACTCTCATAGTATCTTCTCATTTCAAAGAGATCATGCAGAGGTAAGTTGATTATGTCTTGCCATGAGTAGACATTTTCAACACCTTGATCTCTGATAACATTCCATCTTTCTGGATTGGTAGAGTAAGTCCAGGATAAGATGGTGTCTCGGTTGCTAGAGGAGCCACTTGCATAGGAGTTGATTGGGCTGCCTCATCATGCACTTCCTCAGGTTGATCTGATTCAGCCTGGGGTGTAGAGGTAGATGACTTTGGCTTCTTCTTTTTAGTCTTTGGTTTAGAGGCCATTTTCTTCTTCCTCTTTAATGTCTTTAACTGAGAAGACTGGTCTGCAGCACCATGTTGATCATCAGTGTCTTTCTCAGTTGGGTGTTCCTCCCTCACAGGTTCAGAAGGAGAGGGAGTTTGACCCTGTCTTGGATCAGAAGATGAAGTTTGCTGAGGCTCAGCTGGAGGTTCTGGTTCAGGTGTCTCTGGTTGTTCAAACTTGACCTCCACTTCAGGTGGGACTTGACTTGGAAGAGAGTGCAATCAATGAGTTCACCACTTTTAATCTTCTGCTTGATTACCCTTATATGCTCATCCATTGTAGATAGAGACATGGGACCAAGTCTCCTTCCGGAGAATCCATATGACTTCAAGAAGCTCATCATTCTTTGTCTGTCAGCAGACTTCTTTGCATTCTTTTGAATGATGGCTCTTGACTTTGCAGCTTCTTCCCTTAGCTTCCTTTTGGTTGTTTTTCTTTCTTTGACTAACTCAAGCTCAAGTTGCTTTAAGTACTCGAACTCAATGAAGTCATAGGACAGGGGAAGAAGTGTATTTGCCTGATAGAAGCCTGTGGCACTCAGGTAGTTTATCATTTTGATTCTATCCTCTTCTTTATCTACCTGAGGTTCTTGTGGAGCCACATCTTCCTGTGCAGGACTTTCTTGAACTGGAGAGAGAGTGGGAGTATGCTTGTGAAGTCTTTTCTGTCTCCTCTCCTCTTTGAATTGGAGAAGTAACCTTGCATCCTCTTTCTCCTTATCTCTCTTGACACTTCCATGTCAGCCAGTTCATTCAACTCTTCTAAGGGGAGGGAGATGATTTCATCAACATCATAGTTCCTGGTCTGTAAATAATTAATCCTGACTGCCCTTTGTTCATCATTTTGAGTATTTGGTCTGGGGGCAGCCCTGATTGCAGCTTGCATGAATTTTGATGACCCAGAAGAACTTTCTCCCCTTAGCCTCCTTTTCCTCTCTCTCTCTTCCTCCTCAATTTCCTCAGGAGTCATTATCCTTTTCCCTTTGTCACCAACAGACCTTTGTGACTCAGGGTGGATTGAGGCTTGGCCTTCATTGCTTGGTGTAGCTTCCATGCTCTGGCCAGAGAGAGGCTGAGAAACACCTTCACCAGCAGGTGTCTCAGATGGAGTTTGGACCTCTGCAGCAGTTGTTGATGGTGAGACAGGGTCTCAGGTTCTGCCACTGGGCCTTCAGCCAAGGTTTCCCCTATGAAACTAATCTTAGGGTCCACCTCAACATCCAGTTGACCGATGACATTGCCTGATTGCCTAAGTCTCCTTCTTAGAGAGAACTCTGCAAGGATCCTGTCTTGGATTCTTTGAGCCAGCCTGTCAGCTTGTCTAGATTTGCTTGGATTGACAAGTGGCATGTTGACTAAATCCAGTCCTTCATAGAAGCTCAGGCTTTGGAACTGAAAGACTTCTTGTTGACCTTGAACTCTGTGAAGTATGAGGGCTCTTCTGTCATCATCATACCTCCATCTGATGATGTAGTTGCCAGTTCCATGTGGTGGAGATGAGACAGCCCTTGGTATACCTTCCTCAAAGAGACTCCTGATGAGAGAGTCTATAGAGTCCACATTAATGTGAACTTGAGGAAGTTGCTGAGAATGCACAACAGCAAGTGAGGATGGTGAGTCCTCTATGTCCATTCTCTTTGAAGAACTCCCAGGTTCTGTGGTTGTGATAACATTCTCCCCCTTTTTGGTAGCATCACCCACTTGCATAGGTGAGCTGGAGGATAAATCATCACTTCCACAGGTTCTTGTGTTCCTGGTTGAGCTCTCCTTAAAGGTCTCCCAGCTAGTTTTTCCTGCAGATATGAAATCTGGAGTTGCTGATCATTGACCCTGTTTTGCAGGGTAGTCACCTGAGATTCCAAGTGACTAACCTTAGAGACTAGATAGGTGCATGTTTGTGACAATTTTTGTACCTTTAGTCTCAAATTCCCCTCATCTTCATCAGAAGAATCACTGGGGGATGAGAGGATTGGACCAAAGTCCCTTCTCTCACCACCAGCTTGAGTTTCTTGGCTGCTGGTTTTCCTCTGCTCACTGGCAACCTCAGTTAAGATGCCAATGGGCTGAGTTGCCATGGTTGAGGTCTTAATGATGTAATCACTTTCAAAAGTGAGAGCCTCTTCCATATGGACATCCTGAACAGGTTCAGATGTGTCCACCTCAGTAATAGGTGACTGATGAGGGATAGACTGAGGAGAGTCAGAGGTACTCATCTCTCTTTGAGTAGGGGAGGAGAAGAGAGACTCATGGTACTCACTGAATCCTAAGTCTTCATCAGTGTAAAAGGATAGGTTGGGAATTGGTTGGTTTAGATCCAAAGGCTGGGGATGGTAGCTGTCCCCTGAAGGTTGTTCACTTGAGTGTTGAGACTCAGAGTGAAGGCTTACAGTTGTTGGGCTAATGAGCTCATCAGGTTGAGCTTGAGGAACCTCAGCCCTGATAGGTAAAGTAATGGGAGTGGTTTGCTCCTCAGGAGAAGTGGGAGCTCTGGAGTCCACTTCTTCCTGTAAGGTTGAGTATTTGGGGGCCTGCACAGACTCAATAGCCTGAGCAGGGGTTCGTTGGGATTTTCTTTTGTAGGTGATGAATATTGGAGGTTGTGAAGAGGGTAGGAGAGCAGTAGGTGTGGGTTCAACACTAGCTTGGACTGCTATGTTGTCACCTTGAGCAATGAGCTCTAACATTTTTGGGACTAGGCTGTTTCTACCCCTGAGAAGCCTACAGTTGGCTTCTTCATAATTTTAAAGATGCCGGGCTTCATCTGTCCCAGTTTAAGAATATTGCCTGTTTCCCTCAACTGTGAGCCCAGTTCACAGTTAAGAATGTGTTGAACATATCTAGGAAACATGTAATATTCTAAGGAGTCTAAGTTTGCAAGTAAATTAGTATAAACAAATTGTGAATACCTGAACTTGACCCCCTGAACCATCCCATGAACTATAAAGGAGAGATCCTCAGGAATCTGGTCCCATCCACCATGCTTGTTTGATAAGCTGTGGATAACCACATGGAGCAGGTATTTCCACTGGGATGAGACCTTCCCTTTCCTGAAGGTCTTTACAGAGAAATCTCCTTCATAGCCCATCTGCTCGAAGGAATGATTACCGCTTCTTTTGGAAAGAACACTTCACCTGCTTCATCATCCAGCTGAAGATGTCGGTTGATGATGGCCGGAGTGATGAAAATTGTTCTCCCCTGCACTGTGGCAGACAGTGCCTTCTCCCCATCCATAATGACCTCTTGGCAGGTCTTCCAGAATTCAAGCAAATGATCCTCATATAGAGGAGGATCAATGGTTAGGGAGGTGAAGTAGTGAGACAAAGACAAGAAACGGCAAACCTCTGAGAAATGAGGATCTTTGTCAGAGCATAACAGAGCAACCTGATTGTGTTGTCTGTGTAGCTGCATGGCAAAGTGAGGATCATTTCTGTGTGTAAGGTCAGCCATTGTGAGGTAGCTCAGAGATGAAGAGAAAAGAATGGGAAGTAAATTTCAGAGAGAAAGCTTTGGGTTTTAGGTATGGAAGAAAAGCAGATGATAGAAGAGGGGGGAAACCGTTGGGTTATATGAGAGAGAAGGATTTCAGATAAAGTTTAATGAAAGAGGATAAACTTTGAAATCCGTATGTCGGTCCCACCTCTGAAAAAGTAGTTTACCTTTTTGCTCAAAAAGTAGTTTTCTTGGAATTCGAAAAGCTTCCGAAAGTAATTTGTCTTCGGAAGTTTGATTGAAAAAGCTTCCGAAGCTAAAGTGACTTCGGAAGAATTTTCCTGAGAGTCTTAAAGATTTATGCTTCGGAAGAGAAATAAACTTTTGGATGCTTTGTATAAGAATGAACAAAGCTTCCGAAAGTAATTTTTGCTTCGGAAGGAAAAAGTCCTTAAAAATGAATAAGTGTCTAAGTTGAGAATTTTAAGCTTCGGAAGATAAATTTTGACTTCTTCCGAAGGTAAAATTTCTTAGACAGTCATTTATTTTGAAGACATATTTTTCTTCCGAAGGTAAAATGTTATCTTCCGAAGTGTCAGAAAATTTTCAAGAATCCAAGGAAAGTCTTCAAAAAGAGTTTTTCATTCAAAGAAAACATGAGCTTATGAAAGTGATGAACTAGACAACTTAGGACACACATATTTTAAGAAGAAATAATTAGAATTAGTTTTAAGAAAAAAAATCTACTCAAAGTTAATCATCCCAATAGCTGATATCAGATACTTAAATCTCTGTTCATCAAAAGCTTTTGTGAACAGATCAGCATATTGTTCATCTGTGTGAACTTTGACTAGTTTAATTAACCCCTTTTCATAGTTATCTCTTATTAAATGATACCTGATGTTGATGTGTTTGGTCCTTGAGTGCTGCACAGGGTTCTCAGTGATAGAGATAGCACTGTTGTTGTCTATGTGGATAGGAGTCTCTTTGAAGTTAAATCCGTAGTCTAGCATCTGATTTTGAATCCAAAGCACTTGAGCACAGCAGCTTGCAGCAGCAATGTATTCAGCCTCAGCAGTTGATGCAGACACACAGGTTTGTTTCTTGCATTGCCATGAGACAACCCTTCCACCAAGAAATTGACATCCCCCAGATGTAGACTTTGCAGTCATGTTGCAACCACCATAATCACTGTCTGTATAGGCATACAGATTGAAATTAGAATTCTTTGGATACCATAAACCAAGTGTTGAAGCACCTTTGAGGTATCTTAAAATCCTTTTCACAGTGATTAAGTGAGACATCTTAGGATTAGCTTGATATCTTGCACAAATACATGTAGCAAACATGATATCAGGCCTGCTAGCTGTAAGATACATAAGAGACCCAATCATAGCCCTGTATAAGTGCTCATCTACACACTCCCCCTCAAGATCTGGACCAAGAGAGTGGTTTCTGGCTATGGGTGTCTTAGCAGTCTTACAATCAGTCATGTTGAACCTCTTGAGTATATCTTGAATATACTTTGACTGACTTATGAAAATGCCATCTTCAACCTGCTTCACTTGAATTCCCAGAAAGAAATTAAGTTCTCCCATTGAACTCATTTCAAATCTATCTTTCATCAGCTTTTCAAAGTCTTTGCAGAGCCTTGAATTGGTTGAGCCAAAGATGATGTCATCCACATATACTTGAACTAGCAGAATGTCGTTTCCTTGTCCTTTGATGAAGAGAGTTCCATCTATAGTACCTCTCCTGTAACCATGTTTACAGAGATACTCAGACAGTGTCTCATACCACTTCCTGGGTGCCTGATGCAGCCCATAGAGAGCTTTGTCAAGCTTGCAGACATAATCAGGATGATCAGGATCTACAAAACCAGGTGGTTGTTTGACATAAACCTCCTCATCAATCACTCCATATAGAAAGCACACTTTACATCAAGTTGGTAGACCTTGAAGTTCTTGGATGCAGCAAATGCCAGGAATATCCTAACAGCTTCTAGTCTAGCTACAGGAGCAAAGACATCAGTGTAGTCAATCCCTTCTTCTTGTGTGTATCCTTGAACAACTAGTCTAGCCTTGTTCTTGATGATGATTCCTCTATCATCCTTTTTATTCCTAAAAACCCATTTGGTTCCAATGGTAGTCTTCCCATGAGGAAGAGGACAAAGGTTCCAAACTTTCTGTCTTTTGAATTGAAGCAGCTCTTGTTGCATAGCTTCAACCCAACTTCCATCCTTTAGAGCCTCCTCAACTTTCTTTGGCTCTAACTGGGATAGAAAACAAGAGTGAAGACAAACATTTGCTTCATGGGTTTGCCCTCTTGTCTTTACCCCGGAGATAACATCTCCAATGATGTTTGTAGTAGGATGAGACTTGTGGATCCTTAGCTGAGGGATCACAGCAAGTTGCTGAGATAGATCCAAATTTGAGAAATTTAGATCTGGTCTTGAAGATTGATCCTCCACATTATCACACTTATCAAGATTAACTTGATCCAATGAGTGTGTGACATCATTGATGTTATCATCTATGGTATGGTTATTAGCATCAAGAGATTCTTGATCACTTTCACCATCACCATTGTTATCTTCTGCAATTGAGATGTCTTTATCTGGTTGAGAGGCCTCTGAACTGGAATTTGAAGGCATGCCAGATGTATCAGCTGGATTTGTCATTGTTGTGCTGATAGAAACCTCATTTGCTGAAGTAGTTCCAACTGGAGCTGAAGGTCTTCCAAGCTCAAATCTTGGATCAGGATCACCTGTATTTAAATTTTCTGCAGATCCTGAAACATGCTCACAAGATTTATTAAAACAGTTGGTAACTAAATCAAGATCAAATAGCCAATCCGGACCAGAACCAGCCACACTGGGAGTGTGCTCATTGAAAGTCACATTGGCTGACTCCTCAATGATTCTAGTTCTGAGATTGTATACTCTATAAGCTTTAGCTTGAGAAGAGTATCCAATGAAGTGTCCATCGTCTGATTTCTCAGCAAACTTGGCAACTTGATCTTTGGTATTCAAGATGGTGCAGGGACATCCAAATGACCTGAGAAAACCAATGAAAGGTTTCCTCTTGTGCCAAAGTTCATAAGGAGTCTTACCATGTGTCTTAACTACTAAGACTCTGTTTTGCACATAGCAGGCAGTATTAACTGCCTCTGCCCAGAAGGTGATAGGCAGTTTAGAGTCAGACAACATAGTTCTTGCAGCTTCAATAAGTGTCCTGTTTCTCCTCTCAGCAACTCCGTTTTGCTGAGGAGTCCTGGGAGCACTGTATTGTCTTGTAATACCCTTTTCATCACAAAATGTATCAAGGATTTGGTTTTGAATTCAGTTCCTTGATCACATCTTATGGTTTTGACCTTGTGATCACATTGATTCTCAATCTTTAAGATGAAATTCTTTAGAATCTCAGGAGTCTCATCTTTAGTTCTAAGAAAGAAAACCCAAGTGAATCTTGTAAAATCATCTGTGATCACTAGACAGTATAAGGTCCTTCCTAAACTCATTACACTGGTGGGGCCAAAGAGATCCATATGTAATAAGTGTAGGGGAGTAGTGATGGAGTTCTTTTCCTTAGGCTTGTGAGATACCTTGTGTTGCTTCCCTTTCAGGCATGCAACACAATGATCATCACTTGTAAACTCTTTCTTTGGCATTCCAGTTACCAGATCATGTTTGATTAATTTATTCATATTCTTAAAGTTTACATGGCACATTCTTTTATGCCATAGGAAAGACTCATCACTATTTGCTTTAGATAGAAAGCATGAAACTTCTCCAGAGGGAGATGTTTCTTGCAAATCCATCTTGTACATGTTCCCTTTCCTGGGGGCTCTGAGCAGAATATGCTCATGAGGAATGACCACTCCAGGTTTGAGAACAATGCACTCATGCTCAGTGAAGAGCATGTTATGACTCTGATCACAAAATTGAGATACACTCAGAAGATTGTACCCAAGCTCCTTAACAAAGTTTACCTTCTCAATGCTGAGCTTACCATTTGTGACCTTGCCCCTTCCATAAATGTAACCACCTTCATTTCCTCCAAAAGCAACTGGTCCTCCATCAATTCTCTCAAAATTATGAAGTAAAGACCTATCGCCTGTCATGTGCCTGGAACAGCCACTGTCAATTATCCAGACATTCTTGTTTGTCTTGAGCTGTTCCTGCACAAAGAAAATGATTAGTTACATTTGGAAACCCAAGCCTTACTTGTCTTGGGTTCAGTAAGTGTAATAGAAGGTAATGCAACAGTAATAGATCCTATGGTTGTACAGAGGGGATCTTCGGCTGTTGTTGATGGAGAAACCTCAGTCATTTGGTCTTTCTTAGACTTCCACACCACCTTTGGAGTCTTGGACTTGACCTTCAAAACCTTAGAAGCTTTTGGAGCTTCACAAGTTTTAATGACTGATACTTCGGAAGAATCTACAGTCACTGCAGTAGACTTTAGTACTTCGGAAGAACTCCTTTCTTCCGAGACCAACTTTGCTTCCGAAGGTAATTTTCCATTTACCTTCTTCTTTGATTTGGAGCTTCCGAAGGAAACAGACTTTCCTTCCGAAGCTTGAGACTTCTTGAGATTCTTTGAAGTCTTTGTATTGGTCATGTGGATAGTACTTTTAGGATTGTATGGACAATCCTTGGCAATATGAGAAGTACTTTCACACATAACACACAGCATTTTCTTCTTCAAAGAAATCTCCTTTTGAGAGCAAGACTGGCCTTGGTCACATCCTTTTTCACCTTCATCTTGGTAGATTCAGATACAGTTTCCTTGGGCTGTGAACTGTTCTTGGAATTTGATGGTCCAGGCTGTGCAGCAGTGGTACACAGCAGCTCAGTCTTCTTCTTTGTACTGAGATGATTTGAACATGAACCAGAACTCTTAGATAAGAGGCTTTGGTGGATGTCTTCAGTCCTTATTGCTTTGAAACCTGCAGAGATAAACACTTGTTTCTGCTTAGCATCAAAGGTAGCCTTGATTTCTTGAGCCTTCTTTGCTTTCCTTTTGCTCTTCCTGATCAAGTTCTTTCTCTTGGACTTGGTCATCACAGTTAATTTCTTCTCCTCAGAAGGATAGTGGCCCTTGGAGGAATCCTCTTCTTCACTCTTCTCAGAGGGATTCCTCACTATCACTTCTTCATCATCCTCACTTACTGGATCTATGAGAGGAAGCTCATCTTCACAAGTTCCACACCTAGGAGATCTTACAGACAAGATTGTGTGTGGAGGAGCTATCTCATTTGATCCCAGTCCCTGTCTATTTTGATAACAAACCTTATTGTGTAGGGATGAGGATATCATGTTCTTGAAGGTCTCTTCTTCAAGAACACTTTTCTCTGCCAGGGCTTTGCTGATCACAAGCTCAGCCTGGCACTTAGTCAACTTAGTGATGAGATCTTGGATCTGAGTTCTAAAATCTGTATGTTCATGTTTTAGTACTGAAATAGTTTTCTCCAAGTCTTCTATCTTTAACTTGTAATCATTTTCAGACTTTCTAAAGTCAGATTTTAATATGTTTAATGACTCAAGATCAGATCTCATCTCTAGGTTGTAGGACCTGTATCTATTTACTTTAGCAATGCATTCAGGGGAGCAAAGATGTTCTAATACCTTGGCTTCATCATGATCAGCCATCAATGCTTGGTTTGGAGAAGCATCCTCCACCTGAAAACTCCAGTCAAATCCTCCCTCTTCAACAGCAACCGCAGCATGTTGCTTTGTCTTCTCAGCCTGAGGGGTATTGTTGGTGAAGTTTGGTCTGAGTTGTGTTTGACCCCCATTTGCTCTGGGTGCCTTACACTCCCTGGCGAAGTGACCCATAAGGTTACAATTGTAACACTTAACTTTGCTTTTATCCAGGCCAAACTTACCACTGGTAGCATTGCTTGGAAATTTTCTTCCTGTCCTCTTGTAGAACTTCTTGGCTCTGTGAGTGAGAAGAGCCATCTGCTGAACTATCTCCATGTATTCCAGGTCATCTGGATGGATACAGTCTAGATCTTCAAGAGTGAAGAGATAATTTCCACAGCTTTCATCTGCAGACACAAAGGCTTGAGAAGAACTTGTCTCTTGGAATGGGCTTCCTTGAGTAAAGTTCTCCCTTGGTGTCTCCGGGAAGGTGATGAAAGGACCCTTTTGTGAGTTGTCAGGGTAGCATAGGAGATGATGTTGGGGTTCTATGCTGTCCCTTTCAACCACATGAAGGGCTGAACCCATTTGATTGTTAGAGTTGCCAGATGAACCTTGTAAGTTCATCTCCATCTGGTATCCACTGAGAATCCCATATAACTCTGTCAGAGTAAGAGTTTTAAGGTTCTCAGTCCTCTTGATTACCACACAATAGTGTGTCCATTGCCTAGGAAGTGAGGACATGAACTTCCTTACAATGTCTCTGTTCTCAAGAGGAACTCCTCCATCCACAAGGGTATCCACAATCTCAACATACCTGAAGTATTGTTGGGTCATGGTTTCACCTGTTTTAAAGGTGAAATTTTCAAACTGCTGCTTCAGAAGATCTTTCTTGTTCTCCTTGGCTTCAGAGGAGCCTTCATACATCAGCTTCAGTGCATCCCACAGCTGTTTAGCTGTCTTGCACTTCTTAAAACCTCTGTACACAGAGTTTGGGATAGCAGTCTGAAGAGCAGTCATGGCCTTCCTGTCAATCTCTACTCTTTTCCTATCTTCATCTGAGTAGTTGGCCACATCTTTAGGAATCATACCAGCACCGGTAGCAGAGGGGGTGCTGGTATGAAAGGTCCATATTCAACAGATTCCCACATTCTTGAGTCAAGAGACCTGATGAAGCCTTCCATCCTCATGCACCAGGTGTCGAAGTCATCAAGAGTGATCAATGGGGATTTGTTCATGGTTCCAGTCTCCATATCAGTCTTTGAGATGGAAGCCATTTGAAAAGGTTTAGTTTTTGTGTGTGTGAGGGATCTTAAGATGGTTAGATCTTATATCACGAGCCTGAAGCTCTGATACCAATTGCAGGATCGTTCAAGGGCTTGAACACAATTACAACACACAACACAATGAGGAGATTAACTAAATCTTAATCAAACAGTGAACTAGGTAACCAAAGGTGATGCAGAGAACACAAGTAAAGCAAGAGACAGAACAAGAGAGTATAGTTTTCAAGGTAGCAGTATATTGCTTTCTCAAGTTCTTTTACAAGTGTTACAAAGCATTATTGAAAGATACAAGAACTTGGAATACTTATACTACAACCTACAGCCGGCTATACTATGAAAGCCAGCTGGATACAATTGACTAGACACTAACAAAATCAATTGTAGGATCAAAAGGCATATCTGCCTTTTGACCTTGTGACTATGACATGCCATAGCTCACATCCTTATACATTACAAAAAGGATAAAGTACATAAAGTAGAAAGTTTCAGACTCAAGACCTCAATGTACAGTTACCAAAAGCATGGACCTTTTCACCAACTCTTGTAAGTTGGTGACTTATCAGAGACGCAGCGGAAAAGGTGCTTTATGGAACAGTACATCAGATAAAGCATGTGTACTAAAAGTCTTCGGAAGAAATCTGTCTTCATAGGTTGAAGCTTCGGAAGACTTTGTCTCTTCAAGCTTCGGAAGACTTCATGTTAGGCTTCGGAAGATATTGGTCTTGGCTTCGGAAGATATTACACTTAGAGTATTTTCTAATGCTTGTGTAATTCTTCCGAAGCATTCTTCACTTCAGTACTTAGTGCATGTTGCTGAAACACTTAGGCAGTTTTGGGTTGCATCAGACTTCAGGAATCCTTACAGAACTCTCCATCCACAAAGGTATCCACAATCTCAACATACCTGAAGTATGCTGAGTCATGGTTTCACCTGTTTTAAAGGTGAAATTTTCAAACTGCTGCTTCAGAAGATCTTTCTTGTTCTCCTTGGCTTCAGAGGAGCCTTCATACATCAGCTTCAGTGCATCCCACAGCTGTTTAGCTGTCTTGCACTTCTTAAAACCTCTGTACACAGAGTTTGGATAGCAGTCTGAAGAGCAGTCATGGCCTTCCTGTCAATCTCTACTCTTTTCCTATCTTCATCTGAGTAGTTGGCCACATCTTTAGGAATCATACCAGCACCGGTAGCAGAGGGGGTGCTAGGTATGTAAGGTCCATTCTCAACAAACTCCGATATTCTTGAGTTTAGAGACCTGATGAAACTTCCATTTTCAGGCATAAGGTATCAAAGTCATCAAGAGTGATCAATGGGGATTTGTTCATGGTTCCAGTTTCCATATCAGTCTTGGAAATGGCTGCCATTTGAAAAGTTTAGTTATGTTTGTGTGAGGGATATTAAGATGATGAGATCTTATATCAAGAGACTGGAAAGCTCTGATACCAAATGCAAGACCGATGAAGGGGGTCACTTACAACACAACACAAAGAGGAGATTACTAAAACTTAATCAAACTGTACACTGGATTAACCACAATACGACACTAAGAACACAAGTAATGTAAGAGACAGAACACAAGAGCACAAGTATATGGTTTTTAAGAATGCAGTATATTACTTTCTCTATGTTCTATTACAAGTGTTAGAAAGCATAAAGGAAAGATACAAGAACATGAGATACTTATACTACAACCTACAACCGGCCATACTATGAAAGCCAGCTGGATGCAATTGACTAGACACTAACAAAATCAATTGTAAAGTCAAAAGGCAGATTACCTTTTGACTAGTGACTATGACATGCCATAACTCACATCATTATCTATTACAAAAAGGATTAAGTACATGAAGTAGAAAGTTACAGACTCAAGACCTCAATATATAGTTACCAAAAGCATGGACCTTTTCACCAACTCATGCAAGTTGGTGACTTTACAGAGTTGTAGCAGGAAGGGGTCCAGCTTTATGGAAAAGTATATTAGATAAAACATGTTACTAAAAGTCTTCGAAAGAAATCTGTCTTCAAGAGTTGAGGCTTCGGAAGACTTTGTCTCTGAAGCTTCGGAAGACTTCATCTTTGGCTTCGGAAGATATTGGTATTGGCTTCGAAAGATTTTACACTTAGAGTATTTTTTTTGTTGCAAATGTAAAACTTCTTAAGCATTTTTCTTCAGTACTTGTGCAGCATGCATGCAGAAAGACTTTGGATGTTTGGGTTGCATCAACTTCTTCATATATTCTCTACATGATGTAATTAGAATAATTCTAAAATTTGATTACTATTTTACAAAGTTACTCATTTTATAAAACATCAAACTTTATAAATAAAAAATATATTAAATTGGTGTTTTTAAAATTAATTTTTTTATAAATAATAAATAATTAAATGTGAGTTACAATAAGAAAGTTTTCAAAAATTATATAATTTTTATTATTTATACTTCTTACTTATTTTAATTTTAATAATATATTTTCTTAAAATATCCTTATATAATTAATAATTTTTTTCTATTTAATAGTTGTTTATTAAAACCATGTAATCCGAAGTTTAGTAAAACTAGTTGTAAAATAAATAATAGAAGCAGGTCCTTAAAGAATTACAATACATTTGCATTAACTTTAGGTGGAGCTGGATTGAGCTTAGCAGATATGTTGTTTGGATAAAGTCACATAATTGCCTTGCGCCTAATCAGGTTGGCGACCTTGGCATCGATAACATTTGTATATCAAGTATGGACCTATTAGGGAAATGGTATCGGAGATTTAAGATTGAATCAAACACATTATGGTGCAAGATTATCAAGGCCATTCATGTAACAAAACCAAGAACTGATGTTATTACCGGGAAAAATCGATTGTGGGGATTTGGAAGAATATCATGAAACTATTAAGGGAGCGTCTGGTTGAAAGAAAATAAATGAAATGAAATGAAAGTGAGAACTGATATAACTTTTAAGTAAAATTATGTTTAAGTGTGTAATGAAATGTAAAACCAAAAGGAATGTTTCGCCCCAAATTCTCTTGGTTATGAGATTTTAAATTCTCTCTCTATGTGGAACGATTTTAAAATCCCACAACCAAATGAATTTTAGGTAAAATATTTCCTTGTGTTTTACATTTCATTACCAACTCAAATATAATTTTATTTAAAAATTATATAAGTTTTTTTAATTCTATTTCATTCCTTTGGCCCTTAAGAAGATAAGGGATTTAGATGTTGATATGCACAATTTAATCAAATGTAAAATAAAAAATGGTCTCTTCTCACTTGTAGCCGGATGATTAGTGCGAAATAGGAGCTCTCAAAGAGGTTTTCATAAAGTTATTAGATTAGATTTAGAAAACACAAAGAAGTGAAAGTGGCTGCAAAAATCAATTCACTTGATGAAAATGATAACTTTAAATTGTCAAAAATAAAAGAAGTCATTAGCATGAAAGTTTCCTCTAGCCTACCATAAATTTTATATGGCTTAATTGGATCCCCATTAAAGTTAACTCTTTGCTATAACGGCTGCTTAAAGGGAAATTCCATCTCTTGTTGGTTTAGTGAAAAGATATGTTCCCGTGGGTGACTGGCTTTGCATAGATGCAATTTCTTGGTAGTCGACAAAGTTCACCATCTGATTCAATTTCCTTCAAAGTTGAACGGGAATATGTAAGATGGTAAAAGACTTGTTGACTATTATTGATAAATTATGTTACATTATATAAAATTTACAATGAAATCCTAAAAAGCTAAACGGGCCCATGGGCTCAATCGAAACGACACTATCATTGAATCTTCATTGGTTTAAATAAAACGTTTTACATAATGAAGAAGTGGACAAAACAAACAATACACTAATTTTGAGTACACCTTTGACTGAAAATATATTGTCAAACGATTATTCAACAACATTCGATTAGACATTGTTATCAGTTTCAGTCTCTTTTAGATTCGGCTTCTCGACATTCTTGTAGGTATGAAGCATGAAGTTGCATGCTCCAACGGCCTCTCCCACAGTAAGATATATCCATTCTTGCCCAATCACATCTATTAACTTCCCTTTGTTTATCTTCTTTATCACCTCTCCTCCTGGATTTGCCAAAACCAACTGCAGATAAAAAATATACTCAAATTCAGTCATGTGTCAATCAACTTTTAACAGTAAAAATTAAAAAAAATGTAATGAATACCTTTAGCCCTCTTCTTTCCATAACCTTTTTAACCTCCCCAAGCATCGTGATCCCGCTTGCGTCGATGTTTCCAACCGCTAAAACCACCAAAATCGTTATATTTTAACCTTTTACGTTAAAAGTTTATACACAATTTGTAATTCAAGAGTTAATTACTAACCACTCAAGGCAAGAATGACATATTGCAAGCTATCTTCTCCTGAAGCCTTCAACCTATCTTCCTCTTCATCAATCCATCTCGAAATCCTAATAAACAATAACAAAATTTAAATATAAAAATCGTATATAAAGATGTAATTTTGTGATTACAAATCGATTATTCGTATAAAAATATACCTTTCCCTCAAGTAGCTCGAGTTAGCGAAGTAGATAGGTGCATCAATTTGAAGTATTAAGATTCCTCGGACGGTTTTCACATTTTGGTATTGATCCATGCTCCTATAAATCGAGGAATCGGGTATGTGACCTAATGCGGATGTTTTTGGCCTCGCGACAAACAGGAGGACCCTTAGTAACGACAATGCGACCTACATTTGTACCGTTTAAACTAGATTAGGCCAAAATGAAGAAAATATATTAAAATAGTATAATTAAATGAATAGTATAACAAAGTACTATACCGCGAGTACTAATCCAATCTCGACACTCCCAAAGACAACACCAATGTATGCACTCATACATACGACAAAGTCGAATTTGTCTAGACTCCATAGGTGGATCGCTTCTTCGTAGTTGATAAGGCCTAGCATAGCAGAGATGATGATGGAAGCCAGTACAACAAGGGGCGTGTAATAAAACAATGGTGTTAGGAATAGCAATGTGATCATGACCGCAACCGCCATCACAATGTTTGACACGGCAGTTTTACAACCCGCATTAAAGTTCACAGCCGAACGCGAAAATGGCCCTAAAAAGCAATTAAACGATGAAAGTGCATATTAGAAGCTAATTCGGAGTAATTGTCGGAAAGGGTAAAATGGTAATTTTACACACCGCTAGTGAGATAACAAGAAGTGCATGCACCAGCAATATTCATCATGCCAAAGGCAATCATCTCTTTGTTACCATCAATATTGTAGTTCTTGAACATTGCAAAACTTCTTCCAACGGCAATTCCTTCCTGTTCAAATTACATTATTACCCTTGTTATAAACATGCTTTAATAACTTGTACCTTTTGAATTAAAGTATGTAATATGTACGAAACTTTGGTCATCCGGATTTTGATCAAGTAGTACTCTCATGAACTTTATTCTCATTGGAGTTTTGTGAAGATTTGGATATATGTGCAAATGGAAAGAAACAAACTGAAGGTACAAGTGGTAAAGAAGAAAGTACAAGTACTTACAGCAAGAGCAATAAGACCCGTGACAATGCCAGTTTTGATTGCCGTAGATAGATATGTTGATCCAAAATACAAGTCCGTTATCGTAATCGGATTTATCCCTTTTGTTAATTCCCCAATCTGTATTACAAATAAAACAAAATTATTATTATTATTATATTTATATTTATAAACCTAAGCAGTTTATATGTTGTATCACTTTTACGTCACATGTATAATAAACTTGTACCGTATTAATAGTACGACATACTATATATTATACAATACAAGTTTTTAGTATACGTGAAATAAAGATTGGATATATATGGTCGAATAAAGCTCGGACAACAATAACGACACGTTTCGAACATGTTTAATGAAACTAACCACTTGGATGCCATGATTTTCCGCATGAGTGAAATAAACAAGAACGCTTCCTAAAATTACTGATGTCAATGGAGCCATCGCAGATATCCAAAACAACTTCGGTCGTCTTGTGGTCTGTTTCACATTAACTTTTGTATCAGTAGCTATAACATAAACGGTATGTTACAAATTTTTATCGTATCACACGGTTATATTTTAATTACTTTTAATAGAGAGTAAGAAGTTGAAAAAAACATAATAAAGAATACTTACAATATATTTAGCGACCTGGAGATAAAACAGGAAGCAAATACCCAAAACTGCACTCTCCCACCTCCACTGCAATATTATATTCAATTTGTTAAAATAATAACATATGAACCAAATATACATTAAAATTCAATTACTTTTTTATTAAAACCCACACAAATAAACACCAGCAATGTACTATACAAACACCACTAACATATCATACGAGTCATATGACCATGATAAAAAGAAACTAAACATATGGGTCTTATAACGTGTTAGGATAGCGCATATCGTACTGGCCATAAGTTTTAATACGGGTCGTATCAATTGATATCATCAAAATTATACCGGCCGTATGATAAGGTATGATAACACAAAAGCGACTGGTATTTATGACTATGGACAAAGTTATACGACCTGTATGACATTTTTCGCTTGGTCATACTACTCATATATCAACATCCCTGATGTATCTATAACAACCCCTTAAAGGAATAAGAATAAACAAAATTGTTTCAAGAACCTCGTGTGTTTGAGAGAAGACAGATCGCATAACGGATACAAGATCAGTGCCATGGGTGAAATGGTCAAGACCCAGTATTCCTTTCAGCTGCTGCAAGCAGACCACAGTCGCGGCGCCACCCATAAACCCGACGATCGTCGCGTGTGACAAGAAATCACGATAAACCCGAGCCTGCATTGATCAAAATATCGCAAATTTACCTTAGATTTGATGTCTTTTATGCTGAATTAAGGTTAATAACTTAATTTTAGTGGTTATAATGTGTTTTAAGTTGTGTAAAACTGAAAATTAACCTTAAGATTCCGAGGGAAGCTTGAAAAACTCCGGCGAAGAAGGTGGCAGTGAAAGCTAACTGAAGAAATACGTTGGGTTTTCTTTTGCGTTCACCACGTCCCCTATCATCGAACCTAGCAGCAGCGACCCCACAGCGACTGTACCCACGGCTAGATCTTTCGAACTTCCCATCATGGCATACACCAATGGCGGAATGAAACTCGAGTCTGCAAATTTTAAACAAAAAAACCATGAAAAAATCAGGATAATATGTGATAAGACACTGTTAAACAAATAAGTATTACCGGCAAAAGTAATTCATCTAGTGGCAACTAATATAATAATACATTACTAAACAAATGAGTATCACAGAAAAGCGAAGAAAAAATTCAATAAGATTTAAAAAGAGAATCTTAGTTTTGGTGGGAATTAATTTGTTATTAAAAAATATCCTTTTAATAACTTAAGGATGTGATTCTTGATAAGATTCTTAGTCATAAAATTTATGTGCGTGTGATCAATTTGTAACGGATTATAACTCATTGATTATCCGTCACAAATCATGTCATCCACGCACATATTTTTTACATTATTAGTCACTAACAGATTTCTTTCGGTACAGCCTCTACCGACAGATTTCTTACAGATTGTACCGTAAGTGATACTCATTTATTTTGTAATGAAAAAATGTGTGTACAATTTGATAATTTGTTACAGTGACAAAAGTGTAAACAACTTACACAAGCCGAGGATCGGTGGGAGATTAGCTAGTTTCGCGTAGCTGATCCCTTGAGGAATCGCCAAACTCGCAATGGTGATACCCGCGATCACATCGGATTTAAAAAAACTTAAATTATAACTCGACGCCCATTCGAAAATGGGGAAAACATACTGAACTCCAAGTACAAATTTACGCGCTGGCGGCTGGTTTTTAAACTGCCGAAGCGGGTCATCGGGGAACAACGTTTCTTTAACGGTGTTCTTCATGACTTTATAAACGGTTGCGGTGGCGGGATGGCGACTTTATGCGGTTGTTGGTTGAATTTGGATTTCGGGTACTCGTATTCTACGGTACCCATTTTTAGCGCGGTGAAGTGCGGAATTTTTCCGGTGGGGATTTCCGGTGGCCGGAGGCGGAGACGGCGGTGGAAGATGATCGGAGATGGTGGAGCTTGATGAAGAAGATGAAGATGGTGGTGGTTTATATATTGGTTTTTTGAGTGGGAGTGTGGGGCCACTGGTGTGATATTGCTATTGGGTTTGTGACACGTGGCTAATGTTAAGTCGTTGACTGTAGTTAGGGATGATTTTGACTTTTAAGGTGGTAGTTACGCTAGAAATTGGTAATTAGTATCTTTTTAAGTTTATGAGAGGGGATCTTGTTGTTGGATATTATAGTATCTTATGTTCATGTCAATTGTATTTTAGAGGTTTAATAAAATTTTTTTTTAAAATTTGTATGATATTTGATTTATGTTGTTTGTTTAAGAAAATTGCTTCTTTTTAGAGTGTAATTCTTGTAATCAAGAGCGCTCTCGTGTGCAATAACATAACCTTAATTTATGTAGGTTATGTATGTCCTCTCGTGTAATAGGTGTTCTTGCAATCGAGAGTGGATGAAGAAATGTTGGTGTTGTTTATCGAATGTTCTAGAGAAAAACAAAAGAACATAGCTATGGAAATTATAGCCGATTAAAATTTTGTTTCCTCTTTTTAAAGCTATCGTTTATGATATAATTTACACATACTCGTTTTTTTCTATTATTTAACACATACAACACCTTATGACTTTGTTAAATGAAGAGTTATGATAATAGCATAATCACTAGAAAATAAGAAATAATAAGATAAGTAATCACATCGTATACCTATTTTGGAATTTTGATCAAAATATTATTGTTTTCGTACAAGATGAACATTAATCTTATTATTATGTGTCAACTATATTATCTTATCTTATGAAATTATAGATATATTCAATTTCACGTAAACACGTAAAAAGAAAGTTATAAGATCCAACTATCAAAGTTTTTGATGATTAATCAATCCTTCTTTTACATACCATAACGATTACTAGAAGTAGAAAGTGTACAACAACATAATGAGGAAATTATGGTAGAAGTAAAAATATTTTAATGTGCATATGATAGTTCTGCTTATTTTCCTTTAAAATAAATAAAATGTTACAATAAATCACAACACTAATAATTAAACCATAATGCAAGCGTGTCAAAACATTTGTCTACCACTTTACGATAATTTGTCAATTTTTCAAAAAAATTGACTGAAACGTGACATAAATATTAATTTAATACCATGTATTATTTAACAAAGTGGATTAACTTTATGAAACCAGAAGGAAGTATCTTTGTTCTTAGTGATGATGTGGTGAAATATGATTAGCGGAAGTTGGATTTGGTAGGTAATAGAAGGCAAAAGCGGTTAAAGGATCCTAAGAGAAGTGAAGATTAGATCATGCCATAACTTTTTGAGTAAGTTATACTTTACATAATATGAAATTTTCTTTTAATTAAATAAGTTAAATTTAAAAGGTTCAAAAATAATTAAAAGAGTAAATTACTATTTTGCCTCTTGAGATTAAGGCCATTTAATTCTATCAAAATCAATGATACTTAGTCCAATTCTCTTGAGATTAGGGCCATTTAATTCTATCAATCAATAATCCTTAGTCCAATTGATTAAGGTGAGGTACCTATGACATGTAAATAAAATAGAGGTTATGGGTTCAAGTCTTACTCTGAACAAAATGTTCAGAGTTGAGCCATGAGGTTTTCTCAGCAATGAGTTTCCATCGAGGAGGGGTTGGGGGTGCGGTCCCGACTGGGAAACGGATAGATTGGCCCGGTTAAGATAACACATATCCTCCGAAGCAGGGTCGTACATTTGCTGTTAAAAAAAAATTAACCCTATCAACTTTAATAAAATTTATTAATTATAAAATGATATGCTAATATATAACAAAACAGTAATATCAACTTTTTAAAATTTTAATTTTAAACTTTTTCCAAAAAAATAAACATTTTGTTTTAAAACAAACCGTATAAAAATATCATTTTTAAACTTTTTTCATCTTTTACATATGATTTCTAGTTATTTTGTCAGGTTATGGCAAACTTTTACATGTACAAGATGTTATGGATGAATTCTAGTTATTTTGTTAGCATAACAGTGAAGTATTTGAAATTTTTTTTCATCTTCTTAAGTTCAGTCATATGTACATTTATCTTTTATACTTATTTGTTTGCTTTAAAATATTAATAATGACTTACATTTTTCTGTTTTTCTGTCTTTCTCTTATATTACTATATATGCTAACAATTTGCATATTGCAATACATGTAAGGCATGATTTTTAATTTATTATTTTTTTATAAATTAAAAATAATGCCTCTGAAAAGGTTAAATTTCCGTTGCGCCTCATCGCAACCAGGGCCCGTCACATATTTTTTTTCCTATATAAAGTTTTGGATGTTATGAATGCGTTAAGGTTTTTTTTCTAGCTTACCTTCAATGTGCGGGTTCACTATAACTTTTTGACATTTTTTTCACGATTTATACACCTATAATGCATAAGTCATACTACTAGCCGTTGGTAAATTTTAAAGCTTGAGATAAAATTTATTTATCATTTATCAAATATTTAATTATTTTATTTGTGTACATACATAACTATATAATTTTTTTTATTTTTGTATTCGTATAATAAATTATATATTATTTAGTTTTTGTATCATATATTCATATACAATAAAATTTATTATGTCACTACTATATGATTACTTGACTCATGAGACTAATTAAACTCAATATGTAAAGTTCGGGCTTAAGCATGTTTTCTAAGATTCGGTCACGGCCTCACGCGTGTCGTGAAACACCATGCCTCACTGGTGTGAGAGCTTGGCATAAGGCCACTCACAATGGAAAGCAATGTGACGGTTTTTTTAATAGTAATTTCATTTAACAGTTAATCTAGTTTTTGTCTAATTATTTGTGTTTGTCAGGTTTTTTAAAAAGAAAATCTAAACACACAGCATTGTTAACCTTTTTTTATTTATTTATTTTTTATTTTATGAATATTCCCGCATAAGTTTCATTAAAACAAGTTGTTTCAGATAAATATAAAAAAAGATGAGTATGTGCCAGAAGAGGACCATCGACTAGAAGAAAAGTATGTGTTGAATGATCCATGGAAAGATGAGAATGTGTCAGACAATTGTTTCATTTGTTTGTATTGCCAAACATAATTATGACATAAAAAAATATTATGAATCCATATGATCATAATAATAAGAATAATAATAATATTTTAATCAGTTAATTAATAAATATTTTTCATTAATAACTAATTTAAAACATAATTATGACATAAAAAAGTTATTATGAACCCATATCAACCTTGTCTTAATTTGGTTTAAAACTTATTTTTTGTTTATAAAATTTTTACCTTTAAACAACATCAATTTTAAAATATTGTGTATTTTTGAAAAAGTTGATGTTTTAGAAAATTTATTTTATATAAGTTTGTTCATTACAAATAACATTAATAAAAAGATAAATTTCTTAATTTATTAAAAACTATTTTATTTTAAAAAGAATTAAATAATATTATTAAAAATAATATGATTATTTAAGATGAGAAAGAAGAGAAAAAAACTAGTGAGAAGGAATGTAATGCTGACGCGTGTCTTTTCTTGTTACTATTTAATTTATAAGAGTATGGCGATGGAAATATTGATGTGGCTTTAAGCTGATAGTTGATGCAATGTGAAATGTGAGCGTGTGCCTCGAGGTCTAATTCAGTATAATCTTAGGTTTAAGGTTTTTTTTCACACTAAACTCGAATCAAGTTTCTAACAAGTCGTTCTCGAGTAACTTACAATGGGTATGAAACTTTTAAACATTTGATCAAAACTTGCTGTGCGTGTTGAAGTAATTTCTTTTTAGAATTTGACCCATTTGATCAAATTCAATTTTGCATGACCCATTTTTCAAATACATTTCATGTAGTCTTAAGTTTCTACAGAAAATAAAAGAAAATATATAAACTAATAATGCAAGTATGCTTTCTGTTAAAGTGAACATGCATGATTGACATTATAAAATGAATAAATAATGGTATTGTTTGTGTCCATAAATTTTAACAAACATTAGTTTATTTAGATGAAAGAATTTTAATTTGTTTAACAAAATTACTCAAAATATTCTTCGTATGTTAAAGGAAAAGTTACCAGAAGGAACGTTTATGAAACTCAATACATTAATACATCAAGTTTTAATTACATTACATAAAATTACCTACAATCTGAATATCTTTTCTTGTATACAAGTAAAGTGAGTCTTATATGATAAGCGACACATTATACATATAAACTTGACCTAGTTTGTTAATTTGTGTGTACGAGTCATATGGACTTGCTCAAAACCTACATCATTCCTTCAAATGTTATGGATTTCAACACATGTTAGCTACATAGACATATTGGCTAGCTACTTAACAAACACAAGAAAATCGACTTCTAACTCTTTATGTAGATGAGGTTCATAACACGAAGGACACATTTGTATAAAGTTTTTGAAACGATATATTTATAAAACACGAGTCTATTTTAAGTGCTTTTCATGATTCGTATACCGTCATAGCAATATTTAGGGAATCCTTAGTAAAAAGACATGCAATTATGCCGACCATATATATAAAGAAAAATCCTTTGACCACCTCAACATTTTCCTCTTTTAGGCGCCTACAATGCTTAGATTTTTATGAACGCTAGACAAAGTAAAATTCATTCCATATGTTATTCAAATTATTGAGTGTTTTTTTTTAAATTATTATAATGTTATCATTATTTGAACTTAAACTAGTTTTTTTTCACTGCGCTAAGCGGAGGGAGTCCAGTCGTTTTCTCGCGCATGTAAAGTTGCATTACTTAAGTCTAGCCGGCTCACCGGAAAACATAAAAAACGAAAGTCTTATGGTGAAACGCTAAAGTAAAAAAATTTAAGTGGTCAAACTCTAAAAGTAAGTGACAAGAGGCCAATTGTTTTTCTCACATGCAATGTCCGTTATTATGGTCGTCATCGTTTTGGCTTGTCAAAAGCTATAGTAATGAAATTTAGTGGCAAAACTCTAAATAACTAAACTTTAGTAGTCAAAGTTGTAAAAATAATTATTCACTATAACAGTTTGATGACCGAACTATAAGATCCTAAACTTTAGTAGTCAAAGTCTATAAAACATGCCGGTGGCAAAGTGTAAAATGCTAAATTTAGTAGACAAACTTGACAAAATAAAATGCAATTATAAATAGTCTGGTGATCAAACTTTAATATCTTAAAATACAGTGGTTGAAGTAAAAAAAACTAAAGAATATTATACTTTCTAGATGGCTGATAATGGTTGTTAAAGTTAGAAAGCCTTATGAAAATTATTAAAGAGTAGAGATGTAAGTGAAAGTGTGTATTTTAAGGGATAACTTTGTAAAATAGTAATCAAGTTTTAAAATTTTTATAATTAGTGCACTTATAAATTTATTTGTCCCAATGAGGTTACTAATAAATTTTTTTGTCTCAATCTGACCATTTATATTTTTTTGGTCCCTCAGTTCATTAAAGTTTCAAGATTTTTCTAATTAGATCACTTATAAATTATAAAGATATTTTAATAACAATTGAATATATAAAATACTAACAATATTTATAAAGAATTAAATCATTTAAAATAAATGCGAATTATGTAAAAGTTTTGAAATAATATGAATGTGCTAATTGGAACACTACTAAAACTTTACCTGATTGGAAACACTAAGAGGCCATTTGGTTCACAAAATGTTTTGCAATGGAATTAGAATTGGAAATTGAAATTGGAATCTTGTTAAAAATGATAACATGTTTGGTTAGTCAATTTTGAGTGAAAGTTGAATTTTAATTTTTAACATTCTATTGGATTGTTAAACATTCCATGTGTAAATGGAAAGAATGTAAATTCCAATGAATGACAGAAAATTTTTTAATTTCAATTTTATCAATTGACCAACCAAACATGATTTTAAATAAAATTTTTTTCAATTCAAATGTTAATTTTTGAAAATTCTATGAACTAAACAAAGCCTAAAAATATTAGTATCAAATTAGAACAATAAAAATATAATTGACTTAACTAAAATACTTTTAAAACTTACTTATTATTCTATGAAGTTTTTCCTCCATATATATAAAATGGACTAAAAGACAGGAAATCACTATTTATTCCCTATATCAACACCGTCTATTTTAATGAATATGTCACTGTGTAATAACAAAGTTTCTATAATTTTTTTACTAACGGCATTCAGAATTTTTCGAATTTTTTCTAACTACAAAGATATTTAAGTTTTACCATTGTTTCATTGTTGAAATGCTTTTTCATAATTTTTAAATTCTTTTAAAAATTAAGTTCCTTAAAAGGAATTATGGAATAGATAGGAAACTTGGTTACGTACTTAGTGGTTATAATCATGAACAAAGAAAAAATAATCAAATAATAATCAAGTTTTATAGTTGTTTTATTTACATCACTTAGTTTTAAAGATTTCAAATACTATAAAAGAAATCACAACAACGAAACAATAATAACAATTGAGTGAATTTATAGTTACAAAATGTATTAGCTTGTGAAAAAACAGGAATTGAAACTTATTTAGATTCAAAGTAACCGTTGGGTAAAAAAGTAAACAACGACATGCACATGAATTAAAATAAAAAAAAACGAAAAAGAAAATTAAAAGTTGAACACCACTATTAGTGGTTCATCGACCTCCAAGTAACGCCACGTGGACGCCTAAAATTGGATATGATTCACCCCATCTCAGGCTGGTCCAACCCATTAGTCCTATTACTATATCATTTGCTCGTCACCATCGTTTATCAATAATATTCGTTTGTCCATTTCTATGATGATGTTAGCACATTATAAGGCTAAAGCATGTGTTCGAAAAACTTTGCAATTGTTAGTTCGGTTTGAAGTTAAGGACCAGACACAAATAAACCATCAAGTGTACGTTGAACGAACAAATCGATCGAATTACTGAAACTAGTGAAAAACCGATGATGCTTGCCTACTTGGCTTCTCTTTTTGTCAAAAGACTGACTTAAAGACTGAAGTGGTTGGTTGAGCCGGTAAACAATAGTAGTTGTTGCTTCAACCGGCTACCACGAGGCCAATTGTTTCTATTTTTAAAGTCTTTAGTTTTAACGTCGAGAAAAATATATTAATTGGAATAAATGGTTAGCCAAAAAATTATCAATATCATAGGAAGATATAACCTAGTTATTCAGTTACATAAGTAATCAACATAGTAAACAAACAAAACTCAATACTAAATTAACATGTGATGTGAAAAAAAATAATCTAATTGTAAGACCATTTACTTCAAGGATTACTTGTTAACAAACAATAAGAATCAAATCTAAAAAAATTGAAAAGTTAAGACGGAATTGTAATATAAATATATCACATAACCATGCATGTAATTTAACTATACAGTTTATAATGCTAGAATAATAATCAAACCAACTTTACAGAATTATATGTAAACATTTTATTCGTGGCGTTGATGGTAAAATCAAAAAGGGTGGTCATGATATTATTTTACAATAAACCCCTTGAAAAGTACTAATGTCGGGTTAATTGTTATGTAACAAAATTCTTGTAATTTAGCTATCAAATGATTACCTAATCGTATTAAATATAAAGATTAGTCGGTAATTACACGTTGAACTGTCAATGGGACCGTTGTTTATATGTTGGCAAGTGATGTCGACTTATCACTCAAGTGGTTGTCAAAATTGAATTCTTAAGATGTACATGAGAAAATGTTCACGATTAACATCTCGATCATAATTATAATTAAATAATATTTGTTTTCAATTTTTGATGGTTATCTATTTTGAAAAGACAAAGAACCTTTCAAAGACAAACGTTTTATGTTTTTTCCCTTTTAAAACTAAAAAAAATGTAATAATGGTTACGCAACTTTAACACATTGCACATATCAATATCAATAATAGCTATAAATAGATCAAATAGTCAAGGTTAAGTGAGTATATGATTATATGCTATACATGATTTGAAACATTTTAGCTACACAAAACAACAAAGCTTATATGATTAGTTTAATTTATGATGTTATAATCCGTAATCATGATTGACAATATGATTATGCATTCGTGCACGACCTCATTGTTTTGATAACAACTGATCAATATTATCGTAAGAAAGACGATCTCACGATACATACTTGAAGACGTTTGTAAGGAGATACACACATGAAGACCTAAAATCAGTTAGATAAGCAGTATGATCTCTATTTATAACATATTTCGTACCTAAAATAAATAAAAAATCCCACACTAGATTTCCAACCTTCTATTAGCGGTTGATTCTTACAACCCCCATGAATTCATAGAAATGCAATAATTGCCCTTGCAGGTAATTATATGTGAAGGACTATTTAACCAATAAATGATCATCTTGATATAAAATTATGAATTAAAATTTATGTATATATTCAAACAGTTACGTGTGAAATCCTTTTAATTTTTAAAAGGTTTATATTTTAATAATTTAAACTATTGACTATTAACTAATATTAATCCAAACTAACAATTTGATTAATATTAATCTCAGATTTCTATTTAATTACCAATAACAATATCATTTTAACTGTTTCTTAACTTTGTTAGTTTTTAATGACGTTGCATCTTGACGTGACATGTGATATAACTTATTATATTTTTTCTAATAAAAAAATATTTTACCACATGTCCTTTTCTCACTCCAATTTTTACATGTGTTGCTATCTAAATAAGTCAATTATTTAATGATAACAATAAATGTTATATATGATAACAATTATATATATATATATATGTATATATATATATATATATATATATATATATATAAATTTTGATAAGTTAAAAACATGTTTCTTTTTATTTAAAAATATAATTTCTTAAAAACAAAGTGTTATAAAATTTTTAAAAATAACATTATTTAAATGTATATCATAGTTGTAAGGCCTCGTTCCCGGAACGCTTACAGCTGATCAATCATTGCACATAAAACTATATTTCATTAAAGTAAAGAAAACATTGCAGCAAAATTATCAAAATAGACATCTCATTCATTATAAAAGCTTTTGCAAAACAATACATCGTTATCAAATTACAAAATACGTGTTGCATTACATCACAAAAACATTATAAAAATGGATGCCATCCCAAAAAACTGAGTAGCTACCTCGTGCCATCCTTAGCAACATTACCTACCACCTGGAAACACATAAAAGTTAGCGTTGCTGAGTGAGTTCTAGTTTTATAAATAAAACATACTTTATCTTTCGCTTAAAACCGTCATTACTTTCTTTCAAATCATAACAGTCTTAAAACGTGATCACACATTATACGTACACATAGATAATAATTATTATATTCATCATCGTTCATTTCGTACTTTTATTATCTTTCGTTTTCATCTAGGTCCTGTCATGTGCTTAACCCCCCTCTAGAGCACCAAGCAATTCATCTAGGGTTAAGCGACAATGACCCCATACATCTAGTCAATCACAAAGATTGAACCCCTGTGTGCATCCTCATGGGGTATTTAACTCGCACACAGTTAAGCAGACAACTCCTCATTGGGTGTGAACCTCCATAGATATGCTTGATCACACGGATCAAGCCCTAGTGTGCATTCTCATGGGGTAGCTAACTCGCACACGGTTGAGCTAACACTCCTCATTGAGTGTGAACCTCCATACATTGCTTGCAAGACTTTCTTACATTCGTTCATTCATTAATGCATGCATTCTTTCATTACGTTCCTCTTTTCATTATCATCCACTTTACGTTATATAATACTTTTCATTTCGTTCATTAACATTCAACGTAAAGCCAAGGGAAAATAACATACAATAAATAGGAACAACAACATAAACATACAACATCACCACACACGGCACCATCATACATACATAACATACCTCATCATACATAAACATACAACATCATACATCATTGTACATGCCCATCATAATATCTACGGCCTCAAAATTCAACTTATATGAAACTCCGGGAACCTCCAGGAACCTCCCAAGTCAAAGCCTACCTCTACGCATCACCTCGAAAGTCAGAAAGTTACACTATGCTTTTTCGGGCGCACGAGCCCTATTTGGGCGTATGGGCACCCTCCAGTCGCATGGCTTCCCAGGCGACTGAACATTTAGGCCAATGAACCTCAAGCGTATGAACCCTATGCGAATGGACCCTATGCGGATGGACCTTATGCGGATGGACCTTATGCGGATGGTCACTATGGGCGAGTGAACCTAATGCGGATGAATACCTAGGCGTATGGACCTCAGTCGCATGGCCCCCATGCGAATGAACCTCAGTCGCACGACTCACAAGTGTATGGACTCCAGTCGCACGACTCGCATGCGAATGAACCTCAGTCGCATGTCATTCGGTCGCATAGCCCTAGCTGATGCAGAATGCAGTTCATCCCGAACCTAGTCTGCACTTTTCAGCCTCCAAACCCTCTCAAACCTGTTCTAAGCCCAAATCAACCATCCTAAATCTTAGGAATACATACCACAACACCATTCAAGCACACACAAGCCCAAAAACAAACCCCACTCGTATCAAACACAAACACATACACACGGATTCAACACACACATTTCAAAAACGGGTTTTACTATGTGTTCCAGCCCCAAATCAGTTGAAATCATGTAAAAGAGGGGTCCTAGAACTCACACAAACAACCCCGTCGAGTAGAGCTGCAATCCAACCCGCTACCCCTCAACTTTCACGCTTGAATCCACGAAACCGAAGCTTGAAACCTCTTTCTTCCTCTCTTCTCTCTATACCCGAAAATTTGTGAGTGTGGGGGAGGGTGTGGGCTGCCCTCCCCTCTTAATCTCCCACTCTTTCAAGTTTTTCCCGTTTGACAAGTTTGGTTCCTTGACTTTGGACTTTATTTCTTTTCTTTCTCTTTTCCTTCTTTCTTTGGCTTCAAGGGAATAACCGGGCGTCACAAGTCCACCCCCCTTAAATAGGTTTCATCCCCGAAACCTGTTATTCCTCAAACAAACGTGGGTAATGCTGTCTCATTTCTTCTTCAGTCTCCTACGTAGACTCGGATCCCTCCCTGTGCTTCCACTGTACATGCACAAGAGGAACCACTTTATTCCTCAGTCTCTTCTCTTTTTGATCAATGATCGCCACTTGTTGCTCCACATAATTGAGCCGTTCATCTACCTCGATATCCTCTAGTGGAGCAATCATATCCTCATTTGCTAGACATTTTCTCAGATGAGATACATGGAATGTCGGGTGAATTCCACTTAACTCATCTAGTAAGTCCAATCTATAGGCCACCTCTCCTACTCTAGCAATGATTCAGAAAGGACCTATGTATCTCGGGCTCAAATTTCCCCGCTTTTGGAACCGAATGATACCCTTCCAATGTGAGACTTTCAGCATAACCATATCACCCACCTAGAACTCAATCGGTCTACATCATTTATCAGCATACGACTTCTGTCTATCTTTGGCTGCCTTCATGAAGGCTTTGATCTTTTCAAGCTTCTTAGTCGTAGCCTCGATCACCTCGACGCTTCCTAACTCTTTCTGACCAATATGACCCCAACAGAAGGGTGTTCTGCATCTCCTACCATATAGCATCTCATAAGGAGGCATACCAATGCTAGCATGATAATTGTTATATGAGAACTCATCTAACGGTAAGTGGTCATCCCAACTTCCTCCAAAATCGATAACACATGCACGAAGCATATCCTCCAACGTCTGAATGGTCTGTTCCGACTGACCATCCGTTTGGGGATGATAAGCCATGCTAATATGTAACCTCGTCCCTATCGTTTCATGGAATTTCTTCCAAAAATTAGATGTAAACCGGGTGTCACGATCATACACAATAGACACCGGCACACCATGACGAGTTACAATTTCCTTGATGAATAGATCCGCCAACCTCTCGGATGAATATGTCTTGCGGATCAGTAGGAAGTGAGCACTCTTCGTCAAACGGTCAACTATCACCCATATGGCATCATACCCTTTCGGGGTACGCGGCAGCTTCGTGATGAAATCCATGGTGATGTGCTCCCACTTCCATTCCGGTATATCCAAAGGTTGGATCTTCCCATACGGCTGCTGATGCTCAGCCTTCACTTGTAGACAAGTAAGACATTTACTCATATACTCCACCACATCACGCTTCATACCCGGCCGCCAATAATCTTTCTTCATATCTGGGTACATCTTTGTAGCACCGGGATGAATAGAGTATCGAGTCTTATAAGCTTCATCCATAATCTTCATGCGTAGATTCCCAAAACAAGGAATCCACATCCGTCTGAATCGGGTTCTAGCACCGAGTGTGTTTTCACCTAATTCCGCAATCAGACCTCTCATTCTTTCGGAGTTAAGATGATCTTCTTTTAATGCCTCATCTTGAAACTCTGACTTGCTTCATCACATCAGAGGTCATGATCAACTGGTAAGCTTTCACCGAATCGGTTCGGGTCTCTCTTTTCGGCTAAGGGCATCCACCACCACGTTGGCTTTGCTCGGATGATAATGGATCTCGCAATCATAATCTTTTATAAGCTCCAACCATCTCCTCTGCCTCATGTTCAGGTCCTTCTACTCGAAGAAGTACTTCAAGCTCTTGTGGTCAGTGAATATGGTGCACTTCGTCCCGTAGAGGTAGTGCCTCCAAATCTTTAATGCAAAGACCACGTCTGCTAGCTTCAAGTCATGAGTAGGATAATTGACCTCATGGACCTTCAACTGTTGGGATGCATAGGCTATAACCTTCCCTCTCTGCATTAACACACATCCCAACATCGAGTAGGAAGCATCATAATAAACCACCAGATCTTCACTCCCATCGGGTAATGACAAAACATGAACTTGAGTCAACCTCGCCTTTAATTCCTCAAACGCCTTCTCTTGAGCTTGACCCCATACAAACTTTACATCTTTCCGGGTCAACTTGGTTAGTGGAGAAGCGATCTTAGATAAGTCTTGAATGAACATCATGTAGTAGCTCGCCAAACCCAAGAAACTACGAATCTCGGATGGCGTCTTTGGATACTTCCATTGCATCACCGCCTCCACCTTTGCCGGATCCACCATAATCCCCTCGGGATTCACCACATGACCCAAGAACTGAACCTCGCACAAGCAAAATGTGTACTTAGAGAACTTGGCGTACAACTTCTCATTCTCAACATCTTCAGAACCTCCCTAATGTGACCGGCATGCTCTATCTCGCTCTTCGAATAAATCAGGATATCATCAATAAACACAATCACTGATTTACCCAACATCGACCGACATACTCGATTCATCATATCCATAAAAGCAGCTGGCGCATTGGTCAAACCAAAAGACATGACAAGAAACTCGTAATGTCCATAGCGCATGCGAAAAGCTGTTTTAGGGATATCCTGCTCCTTCACTTTCAACTGATGGGAACCAGGTCGAAGGTCTATCCTTGAAAAACAACTGGCACCTTGAAGCTGATCAAACAAGTCATCAATTCTTGGTAAGGGGTAGCGGTTCTTTATCGTCAACTTATTCAGCTCACGGTAGTCAATAGACATCCTCATACTACCGTCTTTCTACTTCACGAATAAGACCGGAGCACCCCAAGGAGAAATACTCGGTTGAATGAACCCCTTATCAAGTAGCTCTTGCAGTTTCTCCATCAACTCTTTCATCTCAGTCGGAGCCAACCGATACGGTGCCTTGGTAACAGGTTGGGTACCCGGTGTCAAGTCAATCTGGAACTCGATCTATCGGTCAGGCGGCACTCTGAGTAAGTCTTCGGGAAACACATCTGGGAAGTCACACACAACCGGTACATCAGACAGTTATGATGTTGGCGTATCCACATCTTTTACATAGGCCAAGTAGGCACTACATCCACACCTGATACACTTTCCTGCCACCGCCATTGAGATTACTTTCGGGATTGTCGTGACCCAATCCCCATAAACTGTCACCTTAGGCACGTCAGGCGCTGTCAGTCGAATCATCTTCTTGCGACACACAATGTTTGCCTAGTAATACGCTAACCAATCCATCCCAAGAACCATATCGAAACCACCTAAGGTCATCACAGATAGCCTAACAGGAAATTTATGACCTTCTAGTTACTCATCACAGTCTTCTATCATCTCATAAATCCTGGTAGACTTACCTATGATAATTTCAACATCAAAGGGCACATCAACACTCCTACTAATAACAGACAGTTTAGCACAAAAAGCAGCAGAAATAAAACTTTTTACCGGCACCAGAATGAAATAACACGGAGGCTAAAGTTTGGTTTACTAGAAACGTACCTGACACAACATCAGGGTCCGTCCTAGCCTCCTCTTGTGTCATCGAAAACGCTCTGGCACTTGCCCTCGGTCCTTCTCCTCCGGTCTATTTCACCCCAGCACCCTCAGCCCTCAGCTTCTTACATTCCCCACTCATGTGACCACTTTCCCCACAGTTGAAACACCTCATACCCCCATAATCTCTAGCCATATGACCAGCCTTCCCGCACTTGAAACAGATGTTTGATCCCCACTTGCATTCCCCCGAATGCTCCTTCTCGCATTTTCCACACCTCTTCGACCCGTACCAGGTGTGACCACACGAAAATCATCCACCCGTGCCTTCTTGTTACTCGTCGAGGCACCACCCCGACCAAACCTCTTCCCATTCCAACTCCAATCACCACCACCCTTCTTGCTTGTCTCAGCCACTACCATCTCTCGCTCATCATACAATCTTCCTACCAAATCAACTGCCGGCCTAAACGTGCTCGGTCGGGCATCGATCATGTGCCTCCGAATATCCGCGGCAAACCCTGAATGTACCTCTTGATTTTTCGCGACAGAGGCGTCACCTGATCCGGCACCAGCCATGCCATTTCGTTGAATTTTATGGTGTATTGTTCCCGCCTCCAACTACAGGAACTCCCTCTCAACCTTGTCCATCTCCATATGAGGACAAAACTCCTCAATCACCAACTTCTTCAGCTCAGACAATCTCATCCTTCCAATAGCCCGACTACCCTCAGCTTGGAAAATATTGTCCCATCAGCATAAGGCTAAGTCCACGAAAGAGTTGGCAACAAACTTTACTTTCTGATCCTCCCGACACTCGCTGATGTTCAAAACAACTTCTATTTCTCTCATCCACCGATGAGCAGCAGCAGTAGTGCCGTTACCATCACAAGTAGGGGGCTTGCACCTTTGAAATGCCCCGTAGTTACAGCCTCGTGCCACCTCCGGCACATGCTCTTCTTCTTCCTCCTCTTCTTCGTCATCATACAGAACTGTCTCAGTCTTGGGCTGTCTTCTTTCGCCTGTAGGTCTACTTCTTTCCTTCCTTTCTCCTTCCCTCACAGACTTGATGACTTCGGTCACCACAGAAGGTAAGATTATCTGCATGTCCTGAAGCACCTCTTTAACAACCTCCTTCACTAAGGCCCTTAAGTTTGCACTCTCATCACCACCCTTCGGATGAGGGGTTTCTGGTTCTTCATGAACCACCTTCTTAACTCTGGGTCTTCACCTATTGGGTCGCGGTTCAGCACCACGACCTCCACCACGTGAAGCTTTTGAAGATCTACCACCAGCCATCCACACACACTGAAAGATTCAAACACCAACACGATCATTCAAGGGAACAACTTAGTTTATGTCAAGAATAGTAAGTCCCTAATAACAGTGGTCATTTGGGATTAGCCACTTATTTTACTCTTTATACCCCAAACGTTACTTGCCCTGACTACATCAGTATCTAAATCTACAAACAACACATAAACCACAAAACATGTGCACGTAATACCAGTTAATATTACGAAAATACCTGATAGCACGCAACAACTCAAACTGGCATCCCTTCCTTTTTCGTCCCATTTTCAGTTTAAGTTAAGGTTTATTTTGAAAATTTACCCGTTTCACTTAAACTTTGGCTCTGATACCAACTTGTAAGGCCTCGTTCCCGGGACGCTTACAGCTGGTCAATCATTACACATAAAACATATATTTTTATTAGAGTAAAGAAAACATTGCAGCAGAATCATCAAAATAGACATCTCATTACATTATAAAAGCTTTTGCAAAACAATACATCGTTATCAAATTACAAAATACGTGTTGCATTACATCACAAAAGCATTAAAAATGGATGCCATCCCAAAAGAGCTGAGTAGCCGCCCCGTGTCATCCTCAGCAACATTACCTGCCAACTGGAAACACATAAAAGTCAGCGTTGCTTAGTGAGTTCTAGTTTTATAAATAAAACATACTTTATCTTTGCTTAAAACCATCATTTACTTTCTTTCAAATCATAACAGTCTTAAAACGTAATCACACATCGTACGTACACATAGATAATAATTATTATCTTCATCATCGTTTATTTTGTACTTTTATTATCCTTCGTTTTCATCTAGGTCCTGTCATGTTCTTAACCCCCCTCTAGAGCACCAAGAAATTCATCTAGGGTTAAGCGACAAGGATCCCATACATCTGGTCAATCACAAAGATTGAACCCCTGTGTGAATCCTCATGGGGTATTTAACCCGCACACAGTTGAGCTGACAACCCCTCATTGGGTATGAACCTCCATACATATGCTTGATCACACGGATCAAGCCCTAGTGTACATCCTCATTGGGTAGCTAACCCGCACACGGTTGAGCTAATACTCCTCATTGAGTGTGAACCTCCATACTTTTGCTTGCAAGACTTTCTTGCGTTCGTTCATTCATCAATGCATGCATACTTTCATTACGTTCCTCTTTTAATTATCTTTCACTTTACGTTACATAATACTTTTTATTTCGTTCATTAACATTCAACGTAAAGCCAAGGGAAAATAAAATACAATAAACAGGAACAACAACATAAACATACAACATCACCATACACAACACCATCGTACATACATAACATACCTCATCATACATAAACATACAACATCATACATCATCTTACATGCCCATAATAATATCTACGACCTCAAAAGTCAACTTATATGAACCCCCGTGAAGCTCCCAAGTTAAAGCCTACCTCTACGCATCACCCTGAAAGTCAGAAAGTTACACTATGCTTTTTTGGGCGCACGAGCCCTATTAGTGCATATGGGCACCCTCCAGTCGCATGGCCTCCCAGGCGACTGAACATTTAGGAGAATGAACCTCAGGCGTATGAACCCTATGCGAATGGACCCTATGCGGATGGACCTTATGCGGATGGTCACTATGGCGAATGAACCTAATGCGGATGAATACCTAGGCGTATGGACCTCAGTCGCATGACCCCCATGCGAATGAACCTTATTGGCATGACTCACAAGCGTATGGACTCCAGTCGCACGACTCACATGCGAATGAACCTCAGTCGTATGCCATTCGGTCGCATAGCCCTAGCTGATGTAGAATGCAGTTCATCCTGAACACAGACTGCACTTTTCAGCCTCCAAACCCTCTCAAACCTGTTCTAAGCCCAAATTAACCATCCTAAACCTTAGGAATACATACCACAACACCATTCAAGCACACACAAGCCCGAAAACAAACCCCACTCGCATCAAACACAAACACATACACACGGGTTCAACACACACATTTCAAAAACAGGTTTTACTATGTGTTCCAGCCCCAAATCAGTTGAAATCATGTAAAAGAAGAGTCCTAGAACTCACACAAACAACCCCGTCGAGTAGAGCTTCAACCCAACCGCTACACCTTAACTTTCACGCTTGAATCCACGAAACCGAAGCTTGAAACCTCTTTTCTTCCTCTCTTCTTTCTCTCTTCTCTCTATGGCTGAAAATTTGTGAGTGTGGGGGAAGTTGTGGGCTGCCTTCCCCCTCTTATGCCCCCACTCATTCAAGGTTTACCCATTTTGGCAAGTTTGATCCCTCGACTTTGAACTTTATTTCTTTTCTTTCTCTTTTCCTTCTTTCTTTGGCTTCAAGTGAAATAACCTGGCATTACAATAATGATACTCGAAGATTTAAATAGGGAACTTTGAGTCGGTGGCAACAACCAACTTAAATGTGTTGTAGTAAAAAAATCACGTCTAAAGAACTAAAAACACTACATATAGTTTTCAATAAACATAAATAATTAACAAACTTCTAAAAATAGTTCATTTCCATTTAATTTATTTTAATATGACTTCACATATACACCTTTTTTCTCTTCTTAGTTTCTAGAATAGTGTTTTGGATAATAATAAAAAAAAAGTATTTGATCTAAGATGATTTAAGATGATAAAAAGGATTTTAAGATTTATGCATGTTCTTCTATTGCTTCTAAGGATATGATAGTGTAGTTATTGTGTTTTCACGATATGTTATTGTGTATAACACGTAAAGTCATTACGTCAAATATTAGGTTATCGTGTTACTGTTTTTTAATCATTGTTATATGTATTGAATATTATGTTTTCACATGTTAGATTATTGTGATACTTTTTGTCATTTTTATATATATATAATGTTTTCTAATTTTTTCCTTTGTTTTATAACTAGAAACTGTTATTTCAACAATTTGTTTTAAACTTGTAGTGTTTAGAAAATAAAGTCACAAGACAGAAAAAAGTACAATGAGACATTTTATCATTGTGTTTTACGTTTTATATTATCTTATGTTATTTTGTCATTATTTTAATTTATTAGATTTAACCAGGCTAAAGATCCGTTTAACACACTGTCACACCCCAACCTTAACTACAAAAACGTAGAGATGTGAGTGTTAAGATTGTTCAGAGTTACATAACGCTACCATTAAGTTCAACTTCCACGTCTCAAGACATGTTATTTACTTTCCTAGGTCCAAATCCTAGGTTTAAACATGCTTCAAAAGATAAACATCAACCTTGTGTATTTCCGGAAACATATTAAAAATAGAGGGTTAACTTTGAAAGTTGGTGAGTTTTCATGTGTTAGGCATACATACATACATACATACACACACACACCACACACACACACACACACACACACACATATATATATATTATATATATATATATAATATATATATAATATATATATATAATATATATATATATAATATATATATATATATATGTGTGTGTGTGTGTGGTGTGTGTGTGTGTGTGTGTGTGTGTGTTAACCCATGAAAACTCACCAACTTTCAAAGTTAGCCCTTTATTTTTAATATGTTTCAGAATTGCTATTTAAGGAATTTTTCTTACTTATATAGGACTATGACTTAGTTTAACTAAATATCTTATGTTGTCGTTTAAGTCTTTGTTGTCTTGTAATGACTTAATTGTTTAGTATTATTCAATGAAAAATGACACTTAATATTATTTCAACTTATTTAATTCAATGAGATATGAACAATCGTTTCACATTCATTCGCCTCAATGATTCCGCCGTCGGTCGGGGAGTGACAGTAGAGCCAATGCTAGATATCGGACATTCCTCTCCCTATAGTACGCTCGAGTTCTTCCAATTAAGGTAGACTTTCCTAAGTGTATGTATTTCTTTGGATGGGGTATAGTTGGTGAGTAGGGTATTGTTATGCCCTACACAGTCTTGATTGCAAACAAGTTTGTTGTGATCATGTGTGAAACGATGTACAAGTCACGTCTAGAAAGCCATACTTAATTGTTGTCTAGCATAGTTAAAATGTGTTGTTTTAGGTTTGTAACGATTTTTCCCATGATGAAAGTTTGTCTATTATTTATATTTATGTTCTTAAATGTGTTTGATTTGTATTTTAATTTATATTTTATGCATAAAGGTTATTTTTAAAAATATTTTTTATTATTAAAAACACGTTTTTCAAATTCTCTCAAAAACAATTTTTAATATTATTAAAAAATTAAAACTTTGTTATAAATATCTTATAAAATACTTCTTCTTCATTTTTATGTTAAATAAAAAGTGTTAGTAATTTATAAATTGTGTTTTATATATAATATAAATTGTTACAAGATTAGAGGGGGATCTATACAATTACCTTTTATTAAAAAGCTATTTAAAATTTTATTTTATAAAACGGGTTTTTTAAAAAACTATTTATAAGATAACATAATGTAAAATATTATTAAAACATGTTTTTATTTAGGGTTTGAAAAATAATATCTAACTAGTTTTTCTACTTGGCACATGTTATGGCGGGGCCATGCGCATCGTTTTAAAGTATAAATTACAAATGAGACGACTTGTTAGAACAAAATTCATGTTGAAACATAGAGTAATTTGATTTATACCACTGATTGAAAACTGTATTATATTTGACTGATTCTAAACAAAATTATGTCGAAACAAACACCGACTCAAAGTGCATGTTAAAATATGTACATGCGACATCACCATATAATTATTAGGGTAGAGTTATATTAAAAATGGTGTAATCTTGACATGATCTTCTATTGTTTTAAAGGAAATGACATTTTAGTTATTGTATCAAATGTCACAAATCATTATGCCTAATTTGTTTATTGTATCATATAATTTTAATCATTTGTTACATGTAATATTGTGTTTTTATGTTTAGATAATCTTGTGTTATTTTTTGTCATTATTTTTATAGATTATATAATGTAACACCCGGTTAATTATTTTCTTGAAGCCGACGAAAGAAGAAATGAAATAAAGTTCAAAGTCGAGGGACCAAAATCGCCAACGAGAGAAAGTTGGGTGAATTGAAGTATTTGAAGGGAGAGGGTAGCCCTTACCCTCTCCCCACACCCAAAATTCAGCAAAGAAAAGAGAGGGGAAGAAGAGAGGGAGAAAAGTTGGTTCGGGTGGATTCAAGTGAGCAAAATCGTCGTGTAGCGGGTCCAAACGAAGCTCTACTTCTCGGTGTTGATTGTGTGAGTTCTAGGATCCCTCTTTTAAACGTTTTTGATCGATTTTGGGGCTGGAACACATCTGAAAACCCGTTTTTGTATGTGAGTGTGTTGACCCATTTGTATGTGTTTGCGTGTGATGCGCTTGGAGTTTTTTTCCGGGCTTGTGTGTGCTTGAATGGTGTTGTGATATGCATTCCTAAGGTTTAGGATGGTTGATTTGGGCTTAGAATGACTTTGGATGAGCTTGGAGATCGAAAATGGCAGATTGGGTTCGGGATGAACTGCATTTTGCATCGGCTAGGGCTAGGCGACCGAATGGAGGCCATACGGCCGATTGGGGTGCGATTAAGGGTTCATTCGCACGATTGAGGGTATTCGCACGATTGAGGGTTCATTCGCATGACTGAGGGTTCATTCGCACGATTGAGAGCCCATTCGCATAAATGCTCATCCGCATTAGTTTCATCCGCACAAGGGTTCATCCGCATTAGGTCCATTCGCATGGGACTCATCCGCATTGAGTCCATCCACATTAGGTCCATTCGCATGGGTGTTCATTCGCATAGGTGTTCATCCGCATGGGTGTTCATTCGCATAGGTGTTCATCCGCATTGGTCCAATCGCATGATGTTCAGTCGCCTGGAGGCCATACGACTAAAGGGTACCCATACACCCAAGTAGGACTAGTGTACCTGAGGAAAGTGTAGTTTAATTACTGACTTTCGAGGGAAAGTGCAGATGTAAGTTTTGACGTGGGAGGTTCCTATAAGTTCATGTCAGATGACTTTTGAGATCATGGAGGGTATGTTGGGCATGATGATGATGTTGCATGATTATGTATGATGTATGTTATGTATGTATGATGTTGCCTTGCATGATGTTGATGACTGTGTATGTTGATGTTCCTTGTTATGATGTATGTTTATCTTTCCCGTGACTTACGTTGAATGTTAATGAATGAAATGAAAGTATTATGTAATGTAAAGTGAAAGATAATGATAGAGGAACATGAAGAAGGAATGCATGCATTAATAAATGATAAAAGTAAAGAAAGTCTTGCAAGCCTGGTATGTTGGGACACATCATTAAAAGGTGTTAGCCCCACGTTGTGCGGGTTCGCTACCCCGGGAGGATGCACATCGGGGTCTTTCTTTGTGATTGACCATTTGTATAGAACCATTGCTGCATACTCTATGTACTGCGACCAAAGGTGTGGAGCACCGTTATAGCATGTCTATGATAGGCCTAGGTCCAGTACCAGGAACAGAAGGGTATTAAAATCTACTCTAGGTGCTGTGACCAGAGGTGTGGAGCATCGTTATAGCTGGTATATGATAGGCCTAGGTCCAGTACCAGGAACAAAAGGGAAGAGTTTATGGTTGAAGGAAAGGAAAGATGTAATGATGAAAGAATGTGAAAGTTAATGACATACGATGAATGAACTAAAGTTAATGAATGAATGATGAAGATAATAATGATATTATCTATGTGTACGTATGTTGTGTGATCGCATGAATGTAAAGAACGGTTTTAATGAAAGAAAAGCATGTTTTATTATAAAACTAGAACTCACTCAGCAACGCTGACTTTGATGTTTCCAGTTGGTAGGTAATGATTGCTGATGATGGCACGGGGCGGCTACTCAGCTTTTTTGGATGGCATCCATTTTTATAATGCTTTTGTGATGTAATGCAATATGTATTTTGTAACTTGTTAACGATGTATTATTTTGCAAAAGCTTTTATAATGAAATGAGATGTATATTTTGGTAATTCCGCTACAATGTTTTATGAAAGACAAATGTATTTATATGTTTTAAGTGCGATGATCGACCAGTTGTGAGCGTCCCGGGAACGGGCCCTTACAAGTTGGTATCAGAGCAAAGTTTAAGTGAATCAGGTAAAATTTCAAAATAAACCTTAACTTAAACTGAAAATGGGACGAAAATGGAAGGGTCGCTAATCTAAGTAGCTGCGTGCCATCAGGTATTTTTGTTAAGTTAACTGGTATTATGTGCGCATGTTATGTGGTTTATATGTTGTTTGTAGATTTAAATACTGATGTAGTCAGGACAGGTAATGCTGGGGTATGAAGAGTAAAGTAAGTGGCTAATCACAACTGGCCACTGTAATTAGGGACTTACTATACTTGACATAAACAGAGTTATTCCTTGAATGACCATGTTGGTGTTTGAATCTTTCAGTGTGCGTGTGAATGGCCGGTGGTAGATCTTCGAAAGCCTCTCGTCGTGGTGGTTGTGATGGGCTTGGTGCTGAGCCGCGACGCAAGAGAGGAAGACCAGAGTTGAAAAGGTGGTTCACGGAGGGTGGCGACGAGGCACCAATCTGAGAGCCTCAGTAAAGGAGACTGTTGTTGAAGAAGTCCATCAGGTCATGCAGAAAATCTTATCGTCTGTGGTGACCAAAGTCATCAAGGCTGTACGAAAAGGGGAAAGACAAGAGAGGAACAGGTCTGCGGGTGGACGAGAGCAACCAGAGCCTGAAACGGTTCTATCTGATGATGAAGAAGAAGTGGAAGAGCCTACGCCGGAGGCGGGATGAGGCTGTAATTATCGGGCGTTTCAACGGTGCAAGCCCCCTACTTTTGATGGAAATGGCACTGCTACTGCTGCTCACCGGTGGATGGGAGAAATGGAGGCCGTCTTAAATATCAGCGAGTGCCGGGAGGACCAAAAAGTAAAGTTTGCTGCCCATTCTTTTGTGGACTCGGCTCTGTGTTGGTGGGACAATGTAGTCCAAGCCGAGGGTAGCAGGGCTATTGGGAGAATGAGATGGTCGGAGCTGAAGAAGTTGGTAATCGAGGAGTTCTGTCCTTATAGAGAAATTAATAAAGTTGAGAGAGAGTTCCTACAGTTGGAGGCAGGAACCATGACACGTCAGGAGTATACCACAAAGTTTAACCAGATGGCAAGTCTGGTGCCGGATCAGGCGATGCCTCTGTCACGAAAGATTAAAAGGTACACCCATGGTTTGCTAGCGGATATTCGTAGGCACATGATCGATGCACAACCGAGCACGTTTAGGTCGGCGGTGGATTTGGCAGGGAGGTTATATGATGAGAGGGCTGTAGTGGTGGTGGTTGAAGGTAGCAGGAAGGGTGGAGGTGATCAAAACTGGCAGGGGAAGAGGTTTGGTTGGGGTGATGCCTCGATGGGTAACAAGAAGACACGGGTGGATGACCGCCGTTTAGCCACATCGAGTGCGGGGTCAAAAAGGTGTGGAAAGTGTGGAAGGGAGCAAGCGGGAGAATGTAGGTTGGGATTGAACGGGTGCATCAAATATGGGAAGACGGGGCATATAGCCAGGGACTATCGTACGGTTCAGTGCTTTAACTATGGCGTGGAGGGCAACATAAGTAAGGATTGTAAGAAGTCGAGGGCTGAGGGTTTCGGGGCGAAGAAGACGGGGAGTGAAGGGCCGAGGGCGAGCGCCAGGGCGTTCACCATGACACAGGAGGAAGCTAGGACGGACCTTGATGTTGTGTCCGGTACGTTTCTAGTGAACCAAACTTTAGCTTCTGTGTTATTTGATTCGGGTGCCAGTAAAAGTTTCATGTTTGCTACTTTCTGTGTAAGCTGTCTGTTAGTAGTAGACGTGTTGATGCGCCCTTTGATGTAGATACAACCATAGGTAAGTCTACTAGGATTTCTGAGATGATAGAGAACTGTGATGTGGAGCTAGAAGGTCATAAGTTCCTATTAGACCGTTCGTGATGACCTTAGGTGGTTTCGATTTAGTTCTGGGATGGATTGGTTGGCGGACTTCGAGGCAAACATTATGTGTCGCAAAAAGATGATTCGTTTGGCAGCGCCTGACGGGAGTTCGGTAACTGTTTATGGGGATCGGGTCACGACGATCCCGAAAGTAATCTCAATGGTGGTGGCAGGAAAGTGTATGAGGCGTGGATGTAGCGCCTACTTGGCTTATGTAAAGGATGTGGATATGCCAACACCACAACTATCCGATGTACCGGTTGTGTATGACTTTCCCGACGTGTTCCCAGAAGATTTACCAGGAGTGTCACCTGATAGAGAGATCGAGTTTCAGATTGATCTGATATCGGGTGCTTAACTTGTTGCCAAGGCATCGTATCGGTTGGCTCCGACGGAGATGAAAGAATTGATGGAGCAGTTGCAAGATCTACTTGATAAGGGGTTTATTAGACCAAATATCTCTCCTTGGGGTGCTCCGGTCCTGTTTGCAAAGAAGAAGGACGGTAGTATGAGGATGAGTATTGATTACCGTGAGCTGAACAAGTTGACGGTCAAGAATCGATACCCCTTACCGAGAATCAATGATTTGTTCGATCAGCTTCAAGGTGCTAGTTGGTTTTGAAGGATAGATATTCAATCGGGCTACCATCAGTTGAAGATGAAGGAGCAGGATATCCCTAAAACAGCTTTCCGTATGCGTTATGGTCACTACGAGTTTCTTGTCATGTCTTTTGGTTTGACCAATGCGCCAGCTTCTTTTATGGATCTGATGAATCGAGTGTGTCGGCCGATGTTGAATAAATTAGTGATCGTGTTTATTGATGATATCCTGATTTATTCAAAGAATGAGAAGGAGCATGCCGGTCACATTCGGGAGGTTCTGGAGATGCTGAGGAAGGAGAAGTTGTACGCTAAGTTCTCCAAGTGCGCGTTCTGGTTGCGCGAGATCAATTCTTGGGTCATGTGGTGAATCCCGACGGGATTATGGTGGACCCGACAAAGGTGGAGCCAGTGATGCAATGGAAGTCTCCAAAGACGCCATCCGAGATTCGTAGCTTCTTGGGTTTGGCAGGCTACTAGAGAAGATTTATTCAAGACTTTTCTAAGATCACTTCTCCACTAACTAAGTTGACCCGGAAGGATGTGAAATTTGTATGGGTCAAGCTCAAGAGAAGGCGATTGAAGAATTAAAGGCTAGGTTGACTCAAGCTCATGTTATGTCATTATCCGATGGAAGTGAAGATCTGGTGGTTTATTCTGATGCTTCCTACTCGGGGTTGGGGTGTGTGTTAATGTAGAGAGGAAAAGTGATAGCCTATGCATCCCAATAGTTGAAGGTTCATGAGGTCAACTATCCTACTCATGACTTGGAGCTTGCAGCCGTGGTCTTTGCACTAAAGATTTGGAGGCACTATCTTTACGTGACGAAGTGCACCGTCTACACCGACCACAAGAGCTTGAAGTACTTCTTTGAGTAGAAAGATCTGAATATGAGGCAGAGATGATGGTTGGAGCTTATAAAGGACTACGATTGTGAGATCCATTAACATCCGTCAAGGCCAATGTGGTGGCGGACGCGCTTAGTCGAAAAGAGAGGCCCGAGCCGATTCGGGTGAAAGCCTATCAGTTGATCATGACCTCAGATGTGATGAAGCAAGTCACAGAGTTTCAAGATGAGGCATTGAAATAAGATCATCTTAACTCTGAAACAATGAGAGTTCTGGTTGTGGAGTTGGGTGAAAATAGACTTTGTGTTAAAACCTGATTTGGACGGGTGTGGATTCCTCGTTTTGGGGATCTATGGGTGAAGATTTTGGATGAAGCTCACAAGACTCGATACTCCATTCATCCAGGTGCCACAAGAATGTATCAAGACATGAAGAAGATTATTGGTGGCCGGTATGAAACATGACGTAGTGGAGTATGTGAGTAAATGCCTTACTTGTCTACAGGTGAAGGCCGAGCATCAAAAACCGTATGGGAAGATCAAACCTTTGGATATACCGGAATAGAAGTGGGAGCACATCACCATGGATTTCATTACGAAGCTGCCGCGTACTCCGAAAGGGTATGATGCTATATGAGTGATTGTTGACCGCTTAACGAAGAGTGCTCACTTCCTACCGATCCGCGAGACATATTCATCCAAGAGGTTGGCTGATCTTTTCATCAAAGAGATTGTAACTCGTCACGGTGTGCCAGTGTCTATTGTGTCAGATCGTGACACCCGGTTTACATCCAAGTTTTGGAAGAAATTCCACGACGCGATGGGGATGAGATTACACATCAGTACGGCTTATCATCCCCAGACTAATGGTCAGTCAGAGAGGACCATTCAGATGTTATAGGACATGCTTCGGGCATGTGTGATTGATTTTGGGGGAAGTTGGAATAACCACTTACCATTAGCTGAATTCTCGTACAACAACAGTTATCATGCCAGCATTGGTATGCCACCTTATGAGATGCTACATGGTAGGAGATGCAGAACCTGTCTGTTGGGGTGACATTGGTCAGAAGGAGTTAGGGAGCGTCAAGGTAATCGAGGCTACGACTGAGAAGCTTGAAAAGATCAAGGCCTTCATGAAGGCAGCCAAAGATAGACAAAAGGCGTATGCTGATAAACGACGCAGACCGATTGAGTCCAGGTGGGTGACCGAGTTATGTTGAAGGTCTCACCTTGGAAGGGCATTATCCGATTCAGGAAGCGGGGCAAGTTGAGCCCAAGGTATATAGGGCCTTTCCGAATCATTGCTCGAGTAGGAGAGGTGGCCTATAGACTGGAGTTACTAGATGAGTTAAGTGGAATTCATCCGACATTCCATATATCTCATCTGAGAAAGTTCTTGGCAGACAAATATATGATTGTTCCACTGGAGGATATCGAAGTAGACAAATGACTCAATTATATGGAGCAACCAGTGGCAATCATCGATCAAAAAGAGAAGAGGCTGAGAAATAAAGTGGTTCATCTTGTGCGTGTAAAGTGGAAGCACAGGGGGATCCGAGTCTACGTGGGAGACTGAAGAAGAAATGAGGCGGCATTACCCACGTTTGTTCGAGGAATAACAGGTTTCGGGGACGAAACCTATTTAAGGGGAGTGGACTTGTAACACCCGATTAATTATTATCTTTGAAGCCGATGAAAGAAGAAAAGAAATAAAGTTCAAAGTCGAGGGACCAAACTCGCCAACGAGAGAAAGTTGGGTGAATTGAAGTATTTGAACGGAGAGGGCATCCCTTACCCTCTCCTCACACCCAAAATTCAGCAAAGAAAAGAGAGGGGAAGAAGAGAGGGAGAAAAAAGAGAATAGTCGGTTCGGGTGGATTCAAGTGAGCAAAATCATATGTAGTGGTTCCAAACGAAGCTCTACTTCTCGGTGTTGATTTCGTGAGTTCTAGGACCCCTCTTTTAAACGTTTTTGATCGATTTTGGGGCTAGAACACATTTGAAAACCCGTTTTTGTATGTGTGTGTGTTGACCCATTTGTATGTGTTTGCGTGTGATGCGTTTGGAGTTTGTTTTCGGGCTTGTGTGTGCTTGAATGGTGTTGTGGTATGCATTCCTAAGGTTTAGGATGGTTGATTTGGGCTTAAAATGAGTTTTGATGAGCTTGGAGGTCAAAAATGGCAGATTGGGTTCGGGATGAACTGCATTCTGCATTAGCTAGGGCTAGGCGACCGAATGGAGGCCATACGGCCTATTGGGGTGCGATTGAGGGTTCGCACGATTGAGGGTTCATTCGCATGACTGAGAGCCCATTCGCATAAATGCTCATCCGCATTAGTTTTATCCGCACAAGGGTTCATCCGTATTAGGTCCATTCGTATAGGACTCATCCGCATTGAGTCCATCCGCATTAGGTCCATTTGTATGGATGTTAATTTGCATAGGTGTTCATCCGTATTGGTCCAATCGCATGATGTTCAGTCTCCTGGAGGCCATGCGACTGAAGGGTGCCATACGCCCAAGTAGGGCTGGTGTACCCGAGGAAAGTGTAGTTTAATTACTAACTTTCGGGGGAAAGTGCAAATGTAAGTTTTGACATGGGAGGTTCCCGTAAGTTCAAAGATGACTTTTAAGATCATGGAGGGTATGTTGGGCATGATGATGATATTGCATGATTATGCATGATGTATGTTATGTATGTATGATGTTGCCCTGCATGATGTTGTTGACTGTGTATGTTGATGTTCCTTGTTATGATGTATGTTTATCTTTCCCGTGACTTTACGTTGAATGTTAATGAATAAAATGAAAGTATTATGTATTGTAAAGTGAAAGATAATGAAAGAGGAACATGAAGAAGGAATGCATGCACTAATAAATGATAAAAGTAAAGAAAGTCTTGCAAGCCTGGTATGTCGGGACACACCATTAAAAGGTGTTAGCCCAATGGTGTGCGGGTTCGCTACCCTGGGAGGATGAACATCGGGGTCTTTCTTTGTGATTGACCATTTGTATAGAACCATTGCTGCATACTCTAGGTACTGTGACCAGAGGTGTGGAGCACTGTTATTGCTGGTCTATGATAGGCCTAGGTCCAGTACTAGGAACAGAAGGGTATTAAAATGTACTCTAGGTGCTGTGACCTGAGGTGCGAAGCACCGTTATAACTGGTCTATGATAGGCCTGGGTCCAGTACCAAGAACTGAAGGGTAGAGTTTATGGTTGAAGGAAAGGAAAGATGTAATGATGAAAGAATGTGAAAGTTAATGACGTACGATGAATGAACTGAAGTTAATGAATGAATGATGAAGATAATATGATATTGTCTATGTGTACGTATGTTGTGTGATTGCATGAATGTAAAGAACGGTTTTAATGAAAGAAAAACATGTTTTATTATAAAACAAGAACTCACTCAGCAACGCTGACTTTGATGTGTTTCCAGTTGGCAGGTAATGATTGCTGAGGATGGCACGAGGCGGCTACTCAGCTCTTTTGGATGTCATTCATTTTTATAATGCTTTTGTGATGTAATGCAACATGTATTTTGTAAACTTGTTGACGATGTATTATTTTGCAAAAACTTTTATAATGAAATGAAATGTATATTTTGGTAATTCCGCTACGATGTTTTATGAAAGAGAAATGTATTTATATGTTTTAAGTGCGATGTTCGACCAGCTGTGAGCGTCCCGGGAACGGGGCCTTACATATAAAATTATTATTTATCATTGTGTTTTGAAGTGGAAGTACATAACGATATTATTTCACCAATATATTTTCTTAATAATTCATAGTTTTCAAGATAACACAATGTGTTATTCTTGTCGTTGTTTTTGTAGATTATATAAACTTATTATATATCATTGTGTTTTACAATTAAAGTACCTAATTATGTTATTTCATTAATTTATATTTTAAAACTATAGTATTTAAGATAACATAATATGTTATTTTGTCATTATGTTTTACAACTAAAAGTACACAACCATGTTGTTTTACTAAAATATTTTTTAAAACTCACAGTATTTAATATAACCCAATTATGATAAAAATACAATGATTGTGTTTTATGTTTTATATTATTTTTGTGTATTTTATAATTGTTTTTAATGTATTATAGTAATTAATTATTATTTATCATTGTATTTCATATACTAGAAATGTGTAGCATTCAATCATATTTCATAATTATATTTTTTAGAATTTAAAACTTTTAAAAAAACACAATAACTAACAAAAAATCATAATAAAGTGCACTAAATACATAATAACACACATAAATCATATGAGCTTAAAAATACAAAATAAAGTATTATCTTTTTATATAAAAATATTATGGATTGCTTCCATGCAAGCACATTTAATAGTGCAATTCTCATATCATCCATAATCAATATGATCAAAACAAGTTAGTGATATTAGATACATGACATTTATCTATGATAATAGAAGAGGGTTTAGAGTGCATACTTGTCACAATTCTAGATATCTTAATTCATATTTTTTTTAATTCTTTCTCTTCTTAAATAATTGTAATAACTACTAATAATATCATTTAATTCTTTTAAGATTATAAATAAATTTTAATAACTTAAGAAAATGATCTAATTTACAAATATAATTTCCAAGGGAATAAATTTATATAATTATAAGTTTTTAAGAATCTGAAATACTCTAAGATCGGTGTTGTAAAAAAACTTTATAAACCAAAATAACTAAAATTTTGAGTTATAATAAGAAAAAATTTAAATTGACATATATTAAAAAAAGGGATTGTTTGGAACAAAAAGTAAAACAATTGAAAAAGCATAAAAGGTATTAAAATGATATCATTGTTTTGCATTTATATTATAGTATTTACTTATACATAATTTTAATCATATTATATTTCAAAATATCATTTTATAATGTAATAAATTTTCGTTAAACACTATTAGACATATTATTTATTCAACCCGTGTAATACACATGATACTAACCTAACTACTTATGAACCCAACATCTTTTAGTCCATCGTCGATGTGAGATTTTACTAAGATTTTACCATCACCCCTCGTATGGAATCATCGTTCTTGATGAGCATGAAGACTCATCATCATCGACTATGTTTTCCCCAACACCCCAACGGTACATGAGGGGTTTTGATGCCATTTGTAACATCTGGTCACTCATATTATCAATATTTTCCATTTTAACTATGAGAAACTCAAGAGTTTTTTTGGGTGAAAAATTTCCAGAGAAAAGGGTCACCCATCCCTTGATTGCTTCCATTCATATACGCTTAACGAGAGTTTTTCTCTCATTCAAAACAAATGTACAAAACACTTTGGTGAAATTACAAATAAAACATTATCTATTATAACACTCAGCTTCTCATACCACAAGTATTGTCTGTCTTACCCACAAGAAGCTCACAGATTTGCTTTTGGTTGCCCTAGTGAAAACTTCTTAGGGAGGTCACCCATCTCGGGTTGCTGCCACCTGAGCATGCTAACTGTGGAGTTCTTCTATCATCCAAAGCCAATATGCTCAAAATGCGTTGATGATATTAGAGGCAATACATTCATATAAACCAGGAAACTCTACTACCCATGACCGATATGGGATGTATTTAAGGTGTCACAATCAACCCCCCTTTGGACTTATCGTCTTCGATACGCCTAAAAACTCACCATCCTTGGTGAGGGTTGTGCCACCATCCAGAATGGAATAGGATGGGCTCTAATATACATTTGTACAAAAAATTTCTTGGGAAATGATTCGGCCAAAAAAACCAGAATCAATTAAAAAAAGCAGTTTGGCCTAAACTAGTCCCAATACGGCTCAACCCAACAGTTTCCCATCGGTTTCAATACTCCAGGGCTCAAACCAGTTTACAACCCGGTACGGCCCCCAAACCGGTTCGAAAAATTAGCCATTATCCAACGGTATTATAGCCGCGTTTTAACTATTTTTGGGTATTTTTGACTGTTTGGGGGTGTTTTTGACCATTTTTGGGTTTCTTTACCACTATACTCCCTTAGGTTAGTATAAATATGCATTGGATGTTTTGGTTGAAACACAACAACTTAAAACGCTCTATACTCTCAAAAATCTAAAAAATATTAGGTTAGTATAAATATGTATTGGATGTTTTGGTTGAAACACAACAACTTAAAACGCTCTATACTCTCAAAAATCTAAAAAATGCAAAATACTTTTCGTGCATTCTCAAATGGCTTCATCAAGTGCTCAATCATCCATTGGTTGTGTTATGTCTTTAAGAAACTAGGTGGGAGCAATCATTCCCAAGAATAGAAACCTTAAAATATGGTACAATTACGCTAGCAGTTCGAGCAAAACTTGTTGCAATTTTTGTAATAAGTTTTTCAAAAAAGATGCAAACATAATCTTGAATAACCACATTGCGCATTAATATTGTAAGCAGTTGAAAGGTCAAGCTTCAATGACAAGTGAAGCAAATGCTTGGGCTTATGATATTGATATGGTTCTGGAGCAAATGGCGTATTTGTAATTCAAGAAAGCTTGTCATTCTAACATTTTGACAACAAACAGTTGACTCGACTCATTCAATGAACTCTTCAACCACGTTATACCAATGTAGTTGTACTACTCTTCAAAGTGATTGTTTAAAAATTTGGAAAAAAGCTAAAAATGAATTAATATATTATTTTAAAATTTTATAAACCTGTGTTAAATTAACTATTGATGTTTTGTTGACTCCTCATGGTTGACAGACTCGTACATTTGTATCACCACCCATTGAGTTAGCACTGATTCATGGCAAATTATGAACGTACGATTGCGTTTGAATTGGTTGATTATCCTCACACCAGTGAAAATAATTTTTATCTTATTAACAAAGCTATTAAAACGTATACATTGGAAAACAAAATTTTGTCTATATCTTTTGATAATGCGTTAAATAATACGTTTGCGATAAAACATTTAAAATTAATAAATTAAACCAATATATGACGGTGTGTTTTTCATAGTCGATGTGTTGCACACACCATAAACTTAGCTGTTCAAGACGGTTTAAAAACGATTGAACCAACAAAAAATGCTTTTAAAATAATGTTACATGATATTTTTAGCAATAACTAAAGATATAGTAAATATTGCAAGTTTTGTAAATACGAAAATTCCAAATGTTTAGCTCCAAATTAGGACATATCTACAAGATGAAATTCCACTTGTAATATGTATGAAAAAACTATTGAGCAAAAAAAACTAATAACGTTTCATAATATTTTGGTGAGTCGTGAGAAGGTTTTGACTTACCATCAATCGGGTTGTGCTACTATAAAAGAAATGAACAAAATCTTTCTTGGTTTTAAATTTACAATTATTTGTCTTTTTGGAGTTTATTATCCAACAAGTCTATTGGTACTTTATCAACTTTACTTAATGTCTTTAAAATTAAATGAGTTGTCATTTAGGGGTAGATTTTATTTGGATATCATACTCTCAATATAAGAAAAACTTAGAAAGTATTTTAAAGAACCGCATCCTATTATTACATGTGTCGTTGCCTTATACCCTTGGTTATATACTTCGGGGGTTAAAACTTTACTTGATAAAATTACTATTGCTTTGGGTTTAGATGAAGAAGACCTATTTTATGGTCAAACTTCAAAAGCGAATTTTAACAAACATTTGTCAAACATGTTTGATGTTTATTTAGGAAAATATGGTAAAACATCAAGTATTCATGACTCAATGAGGCATGCGACACATGCTAAATTTCACAAAATCCATTGTTTGCATTGTATAATATTTTAAAGGATGAATGTAATAAACGTCAACGTGGTAACACTCCTAGTAGAAGACTCGGGAGGTATGATGGGATGAAATTTTTATCCATCACGACTCCTTAAGATTTTAAAAGTTTTGACTTGTTGGCTTGATGGAAATATAAGAAATATCAATTTTCCATCCTATCCACCATGATCCGAGATTTACTAACCGTCCAAGCTTTCATGGTAGCTTTAGAATCTGTTTCTTCTATTACTGGCAGGATTATATCAATAAAACGAACTCGACTCACTCCCCAACCTGTTGAAATATCCGTATGCTTGAAGGATTATTTGAATGTTGCGAAAAGAATACAAGACAAATACTCATTTGAAGGAAAATTGGAATATGAAGCTGAATTATACGAGGATGAAGTAGATAGTTGACTGACACCGGAATGACTGATGATAAAACAATATATGATGATTAATTTCGTAATACCTCGGATTGGGGGGGTGCGAAGAATAAAAACATCAAAATAAGCAACGAATAAATGACTGCATTAGATGTTTATATTTAAAAAACCAGAAATTCTCATTTGTAATGTTTTTGTGTTTTACATTTTATGTATTTCATTTTGATGTATAAGAGTTAGAGTATTAAATGAAACTAGGTTTTGGCGCCATGCGTTGCCGTGGCTATGCGAGTTGTAACGTAACCCTAAACCAAAATCAAAATCAAATGAAGGTTCGAACCTATAAAACAAAAAAATACACAAAGTAAAACACACTAATAACCCAAATCCATAACACACCAGAACATTCAAAATCCAAAACTAAATCAATGCCCAACACCATACACAAAACAGACGAAAATCAAAGGCACAAGAAGGCAACACAGTTCAAAATAAAAAACCGACGAAAATCAAAGCCCCAAAAAAAACAAACAAAAGGAAAACCCAAACCTTAATAGTAAGGATCGTCAGGGTAAATCATTGTACATAAAAGATATAACTTTACATTTACATTCATAACATTGCAGCGGAACATTAATATAACTTTTTATTTCCTTATAAATGCTTTTGCAAGTTAATACAATCGTTCATTCAAGTAGGGCATTTACTCACATACTCCACCACATCGTGTTTCATACCCGACCACCAATAATCTTTCTTCATGTCTTGATACATCTTCGTGGCACCGGGATGAATGGAGTATCGAGTCTTGTGAGCTTCATCCATAATCTTCACGTGTAAATCCCCAAAACAAGGAATCCACATTCGTCCAAACCGGTTCTAACACCAAGCATGTTTTCACCCAATTCCACAACCAGACGTCTCATTCTTTTAGAGTTAAAGATGATCTTCTTTCAACGCTTCATCTTGTAACTCCTTGACTTGCTTCATCACATCCGAGGTCATGATCAACTGATATGCTTTCACCCGAATCAGCTCGGGCCTCTCTTTTCGGCAAAGGGCATTCGCCACCACATTGGCTTTGCCGGATGGTAGTGGATCTCGCAATCATAATCTTTTATAAGCTCCAACCATCTCCTCTTCCTCATGTTAAAATCTTTCTGCTCAAAGAAGTACTTCAAGCTCTTGTGGTCAGTGAATATGGTGCACTTCATCCCGTAAAGATAGTGCCTCCAAATCTTTAGCTAAAGACCATGACTGCTAGCTCCAAGTCATGAGTAGGATAATTGACCTCATAAGCTTTCAACTATCGGGATGCATAGGCTATAACCTTTCCTCTCTGGATTAACACACACCCCAACCCTAAGTAGGAAGCATCAAAATAAACCACCAGATCCTCACTTCCATCGGGTAATGATAGAATAGGAGCTTGAGTCAATCTCGCCTTTAATTCTTCAAACGCCTTCTCTTGAGCTTGACCACATAAAAACTTCACATCGCTCCGGGTCAACTTAGTTAGTGGAGAAGCGATCCGAGAAAAGTTTTGCATGAATATTTTGTAGTAGCCCGCTAACCCAAGAAACTACGAATCTCGGATGGCGTCTTTGGAGACTTCCATTGCATCACCGCCTCCAACTTTGCCGGATCCACCATAATCCTGTCAGTATTCACCACATGACCCAAGAATTGAACCTAGCGCAACAAGAACACACACTTGGAGAACTTGGCGTACAACTTCTCCTTTCTCAACGTTTCCAAAACCTCCCGAATATGACTGACATGCTCAATCTCGCTCTTTGAGTAAATCAAGATATCATCAATAAACACAATCACTGATTTATCCAACATCGGCCGACACACTCAATTCATTAGATCCATAAAAGCAGCTGGTGCATTGGTCAAACCAAAAGAAACGACAAGAAACTCGTAATGACCATAACGCGTGCGAAAAGCTATTTTAGGGATATCCTGCTCCTTCACTTTCAATTGATGGTAACCAGATCGAAGGTCTATCCTTGAATACCAACTGGCACCTTGAAGCTGATCAAACAAGTCATCAATTCTTGGTAAGGGGTAGCGGTTCTTTATCGCCAACTTATTCAGCTCACGGTAGTTAATACACATCCTCATACTACCATCTTTCTTCTTTACAAACAGGACCGGAGCACCCTAAGGAGAGATACTCGGCCTAATAAACCCCTTATCAAGCAGCTCTTGCAACTGCACCATCAACTCTTTCATCTCAGTCGGAGCCAACTGATACGGTGCCTTTGAAACAAGTTCGGCACCCTGTATCAAGTCAATCTGGAACTCGATCTCACGGTCAGGAGGCACTCCTGGTAAGTCTTCTGGGAACACATCTGGAAAGTCACACACAACCGGTACATCGGACAGTTATGATGTTAGCGTATCCACATCCTTTACATAGGCCAAGTAGGCACTACATCCACGCCTCATGCACTTTCCCGCCACTGCCATTGAGATTACTTTCGGGATCATCGTGACCCGATCCCCATAAACTGCCCCCTTACCCCCTCAGGCGCTATTAGTCGAATCATCTTCTTCTAACAGACAATGTTCGCCTTGTAATCCGCTAACCAATCCATCCAAGAACCACATCGAAACCACCTAAGGTCATCACGAATGGTTTAACAAGAAATTTATGACCTTCTAGTTCCACATCACAGTCTTCTATCATCTCAGAAATCCTGGTAGACTTACCTATGGCAGTTTCTACATCAAAGGGCGCATCAACATTCCTACTACTAACAGGCAGTTTAGCACCAAAAGCAGTAGAAATAAATCTTTTACTCGCACCAGAATTAAATAACACGGAGGCTAAAGTTTGGTTTAGTAGAAACGTACCTGACACGACATCAGAGTCCGTTCTAGCTTCCTTCTGCGTCATCATAAACACCCTCGTGCTTGCCCTCGGTCCTTCTCCTCCAGCCTTCTTCACCCCGAAACCCTTAGCCCTCGGCTTCTTACAGTCCCTGCTCATGTGACCCTCTCCACCACAGTTAAAAACATCTGATCACATGACAGTCCTTTGCTATGTGACCAGGCTTCCACATTTGTAGCATAGGTTCGATCCCATCCTACATTCACCGATATGCTCTCTTCCAAATTTGTCACACTCCTTTGATCCTGCACCAGATGTGACCACACGACGGTCATCTACCCGGGCCTTCTTGTTAATCGTCGGGACACCACCTCGACCAAACCTTTTCCCAATCCAATTCCGGTCACCACTCCTCTTTCTTGCTACATTCAGCCACCACCACCACAGCCCTCTCATCATACAACCTTCCAGCCAAATCTACCTCCGACCTAAACGTGCTCGGTCGGGCAACAATCATGTGCCTGCGAATATCGACTGGCATGCCCTGAATGTATCTTTAATCTTTCGTGACAAAGGCGTCACTTGGTCTAGCACTAGTCATGCCATCTCATAAACTTCGTAGTGTATTGCTGATGTGTCATGGTTCCCGCTCCAGCTGCAGGAACTCTCTATAAACTTTGTCCATTTCTCTATGAGGACAAAAATCCTTAATCACCAACTTCTTTAGTTCGGACAATCTCATCCTCCCAATTGCCCGACTACTCTCGGAATGAACTATATTGTCCCTAGCACAGAGCCGAGTCCACAAAAGAGTGGGAAGCAAACTTCACTTTCTGATCCTCCCGACACTCGCTGATGTTCAAAACACTTCCATTTCTCTTACCCACCGGTGAGCAGCAGCAGCGGTGCCGTTACCATTAAAAGTAGGGGGCTTGCATCGTTGGAACACCCCGTAGTTACAGCCTCATGCCGCCTCTGGCGCAAGCTCTTCTTCTTCCTCTCCTTCTTCATCATCAGACAGAACCGTTTAAGTCTCGGGTTGTCTCCTTTCGCCTGTAGGTCTACTTATTTCCTTCCTTTCACCTTCTCTTATAGCTTTAATCACTTTAGTCACTATAGACAGTAAGATTGTCTGCATGACCTGATGCACCTCTTCAACCACAGCCTCTTTCACCGAGGCCCTTAAGTTTGCACTCTCATCACCACCCTCCCGATGAGGGGTCTCGGGTTCTTCACGAACCACGTTTTCAACTCTAGGTATTCCTCTCTTGGGTCGCAGTTCAGCACCACGACCCCACCACGTGAAGCTTTTAAAGATCTACCACCGGTCATCCACACACACACTGAAAGATTCAAAACCAACACGATCATTCAAGGGAACATCTTAGTTTATGTCAAGTATAGTAAGTCCCTAATTATAGTGGCCATTTGTGATTAGCCACATACTTTACTCTTCATACCCCAAGCATTACCTACCCTACCTACATCAGTAGTTAAATCTACAAACAACACATAACCACATAACATGCGCACGTAATACCGATTAACATTACGAAAATACCTGATGGCACGCAGCTACTCAGACTGCATCCCTTCCCTTTCCGTCCCATTTTCAGTTTAAGTTAAGGTTTATTTGAAATTTACCCGTTTCACTTAAACTTTGGCTTTGATACCAACTTGTAAGGCCCGTTCCTGGGATGCTTACAGCTGGTAAATCATTACACATAAAAGATATAACTTTATATTTAACATTCATAAACATTACAACGGAACATTAAAATAACTTTTCATTTCCTTATAAATTCTTTTGCAAGTTAATACAATCGTTCATTCAAAACATTGTTCGTTCTCATTACAATGCAAAACATTAAACAAAAGAATGCTATCCAAAAGAGCTGAGTAGTCGCCCCGTGCCATCCTCAGCAACATTACCCGCCAACTGGAAACACAGAAAAGTCAGCATTGCTGAGTGAGTTCTAGTTTTATAATAAAACATACTTTACTTTCATTAAAACTGTCTTTTACTTTTGCATGTGATCGTACATCATACATACGCATAGATAATATCATTATTATCTTCATCTTTCGTTTATTGACTATCGTCTATTCATGTGTTTGTCATTACCATTCACTTTCATTCACATTCATTCATACATTCATACTTTCATTCATACGTTCATTCGTTACTTCGTTTCATTCCATCAATACCATGAATTTTTCCCCACCGTCATGCATAAAGCGGGTACTGGCCTAAGTCTATCATAGACATTCTGTCATGGCGCACAGCAGCCTGGCCACAGTACCTAAGGGTAAATTCAGGCGTACAATTGTCATGTGCTATACCCACCGCCATGCATAAAGCGAATACTTGACCTAAGTCTATCATAGACCTTCCGTCATGGCGCACAACAGCCTGGTCACAGTATCTAGGGTAAGCGACAAAGGTTCTATACATATGGTCAATCAAAAAGAAAGACCCCGATGTGCATCCATCTGGGTTAGCTAACCCACACACCGTTTTACTAACACCCTTCATTGGGCGTGTTTCGACATACAAGGCTTGCAAGACTTTCTTTACTTTCCATCGTTTATTAATGCATGCATTCATTCATCATGTTCCTCTTTTCATTATCTTCCACTTTATGTTACATAATACTTTTATTTTATTCATTAACATTCCACGTAAAGCGAAGGGAAAATAATCATATATAATAATAAGGAACATCAACAAGCACAATCAACATCATCATACAGGGCATCATCATACATAACATACATCATTATCATGCATGCCCGACATAACCTCTATGGCCTCAAAAGTCATCTTGCATGAACCCCCGAGAACCTTCCACATCAAAACTTACATCTACACTTTCCCCCGAAAGTCGGTAAATAAACTATGTTCCCTCGGGTACACAAGCCCTACTTGGGCGTATGGGAACCCTTCAGTTGCATAGCCTCCCAGGAAACTGAACACCATGCGGATGAACACCAGGAAAATGGGCCCTATGCGAATGGACCCAATGCGGATGAATCCTATGCGAATGAATACCTATGCGAATGGACCTAATGCGGATGAACCTAGGCGTATGGACCCTAGTCGCATGACCCCATGCGAATGAACCTCAGTTACACGACTCACAAGCGTATGGACTCCAGTCGCATGGCTCACATGCAAATGAGCCTCAGTCACATGCCATTCGGTTGCATAGCCTTAGCTGATGCAGAATGCAGTTCATTCCGAACCCAATCTGCACTTTCCGGCGTCCAAACCCTCTCCAACCAGTTCGAAGCCCAAATCAACCATCCTAAACCTTAGAAACACATACCACAACACCATTCAAGCACACACAAGCCCGAAAACAAACCCCACTCGCATCACACACAAACACATACACACGGGTTCAAGCCACACATTTCAAAAACGGGTTTTACTATGTGTTCCAGCCCCAAATCAGTTGAAAATATGTAAAAGAAGGGTCCTAGAACTCACACAAACAATCCCGTTGAGTAGAGCTTCAATCCAACCCGCTACACCTCAACTTTCATGCTTGAATCCATGAAAACCGAAGCTTGAGACCACTTTTCTTCCTTTCTTCTCTCCATACCCGAAAATTTATGAGTGTGGGGGAGGGTGTGGGCTGCCCTCCCATCTTAGTCTCTCACTCTTTCAAGTTTTTCCATTTTGGAAAGTTTGATCACTCGACTTTTGACTTTATTTCTTTTCTTTCTCTTTTCCTTCTTTTTTTGGGTTCAAGGAAAATTACCGGGTGTTACAAGTCCACCACCTTAAATAGGTTTCGTCCCCGAAACCTGTTATTCCTCGAACAAACGTGGGTAATGTTGTCTCATCTCTTCTTTAGTCTCCCACGTAGACTCGGATCCTTTTCTGTGCTTCCACTATACACGCATAAGAGGAACCACTTTATTTCTCAGACTCTTATCTTTTCGATCAATGATCACCACTGGTTGCTCCACATAATTGAGCCGTTCATCTACCTCGATATCCTCCAGTGGTACAATCATATCCTCGTCTACTAAGCACTTTCTCAGATGAGATACATGGAATGTCGGGTGAATTCCACTGAACTCATCTGGTAACTCCAGTCTATAGGCCATCTCTCCTACACGAGTAATGATTCGGAAAGGCCCTATGTACCTTGGGCTCAACTTGCCCCGCTTTCTAAACCGAATAATACCCTTCCAAGAGAGACTTTCAAGATGACCCTGTTTCTCACCTGGAATTCAATCGGTCTACATCGTTTATCAGCATACGACTTCTGTCTATCTTTGGCTGCCTTCATGAAGGCTTTGATCCTTTCAAGCTTCTTATTCGTAGCCTCGATTACCTCGATGCTTCCTAGTTCTTTATGGCCAATGTCACCCCAACACACGGGTGTACTGCATCTCCTACCATATAGCATCTCATAGGGTGGCATATCAATGCTCGCATGATAACTGTTGTTATATGAGAACTCAGTTAACGGTAAGTGGTCATCACAACTTCCTCCAAATTTGATAACACAAGCACGAAGCATATCCTCCAAAATCTGAATGGTCCTTTCTGACTGACCATCTGTTTGAGGATGATAAGCCGTGCTAATATGTAATCTCATCCCCATCGCGTCGTGGAATTTCTTCCAAAATTTAGATGTAAACCGGGTGTCATGATCAGATACAATAGACACCGGCACACCATGACGAGTTACAATTTCCTTGATGAATAGATCCACCAACCTCTCGGATGAATATGTCTCGCGGATCGGTAGGAAGTGAGCACTCTTTGTCAAATGGTCAACTATCAACCATATGGCACCATACCCTTTCAGGGTACGCGGCAGCTTTGTAATGAAATCCATGGTGATGTGCTCCCACTTCCATTCCAGTATATCCAAAGGTTGGATCTTCCCATACGGCTTTTGGTGCTCGGCCTTCACCTGTAGACAAGTAAGGCATTTACTCACATACTCCACTACATCGCGTTTCATACCCGCCACCAATAATCTTTCTTCATGTCTTGATACATCTTTATGGCACCAGGACAAATGGAGTATCGAGTCTTGTGAGCTTCATCCATAATATTCACGTGTAGATTCCCAAAACGGGGCATCCACATTCATCCAAATCGGGTTCTAACACAAAGCATGTTTTCACCTAATTCCATAACCAGACCCCTCATTCTTTTAGAGTTAAGATGATCTTCTTTCAACGCTTCATCTTGTAACTCCTTGACTTGCTTCATCACATCCGAGGTCATGATCAACTGATATGCTTTCACCCGAATCAGCTCGGGCCTCTCTTTTCAGCTAAGGGCATCTGCCACCACATTGGCTTTGCCCGGATGGTAGTGGATCTTACAATCATAATCTTTTATAAGCTCCAACCATCTCCTCCCTCATTTTCAAATCTTTCTTCTCAAGAAGTACTTGAAGCTCTTGTGGTTAGTGAATATGGTGCACTTCGTCCCGTAAAGATAGTGCCTCCGAATCTTTAGCGCAAAGACCACAACTGCTAGCTCCAAGTCATGAGTAGGATAATTGACCTCATAAGCCTTCAACAGTCGAGATGCATAAGCTATAACATTTCCTCTTTGCATTAACACACATCCGAACCCCGAGTAGGAAGCATTAGAATAAACCACCAGATCCTCACTTCCATCGAGTAATGACAGAACAGGAGCTTGAGTCAATATCGCCTTTAATTGTTCCAACGCCTTCTCTTGAGCTTGACCACATACAAACTTCACATCTCTCCGGGTCAACTTAGTTAGTGGAGAAACGATCTTAGAAAAGTCTTGGATGAATATTCTGTAGTAGCCCGCCAAACCCAAGAAACTACGAATCTCGGATGGCGTCTTTAGAGACTTCCATTGCATCACTGCCTCCACCTTTGCCGGATCCACCATAAACTGTGAAGTCGGCTGGATCGGTAAAAGTCCGAGCGTGTTCTTGACGGAAGGATAAACAACCAAAACCAAAAGTCAAATCCATAACACGAACTATCAAAAATTGGTTTCATTGATAAAACCTAACGATTACAAGCTCGTTACAACATAAGAATCAAGACTCTTGGTAAGTGGAGATCGAGCATGATCTCCCCTCTTATCCGGCAGCCCTAGGCTCCGGGCAGACTTCCTCTCAATCCTTATCTCTCTACACACTGAAACTGGTTTATATAGGCCTCGGCCCATATTAGATGCGACTGGGCCCATTCGTGCGATTGGACCATGTGTATGGTTCAATCGTACGACTGGACCATGCGTATGGTTCAATCGTACGACTGGACCATTCTTATGATTCAGTCTTACGAATGCCCCAATCGCATCTCTCAGTCGCACGACTGAGCCATTAGCATGGCTCAGTCATACGACTGAGTCTCATTCGCATATGCTCCTGCGAATGACCCAGTTTCATGTGTTTACAATATATCAGGTGTAATACATTAAGCCTAAACTATTCGTCAAGCGACAGACACACTATATATGACAATATATGCTCCAACAAATTCCCCCTTGGACGTTGGTTGTAAATAGTAGATAACACCTTTTACAATCTTCAGTCAATCTTTGCTCTGGTTTCCAATATAATCAAACGAACAACCATATTAGCCAACGTTGCCGATCCGTTAGGTTGCTACAGTATCCCTGATAATGAATTTAGGCACAATAGCTTTCGTTTACTTTGAAGAACACCATCATAGCAGCAAGATTCCCCATATGACTAACTTTTCCAAATAATGCATGAACAATTTTCCATTGCTTCAATCTTCACACAGTCTAACCTGATTAACATTAACAACTATTGAAATTCCCCCTCACATTCAGCATATCCCAATATATAAACATTTTGCTCTCCTGGTGTCTTCATATGGTGTATTGGGCAAAAGGTTGAAGGTTCCAATCCACAGCTGACAATATCAAACAAATCAGCATGCACGTAGATTCATCATCAGAAACCTGCTCACATCATCACTTTCTGATTGCGTCTTCAATTTCTCTATACATTGATTCCCCCTAAGAATGAGAATCCTCTCTGTGCGGATAAATATAACTTGATTAGCCCATAAATAGTCAGATGCTCCTGACTATCCCACAAAATCAGCACTGACTGCTAACATCTTCTCTTCTCTCTGTCGTGTTCCAACTATATTCACCTATTCTGGAAGTTCGACGAATATTGGGGTATACATCGAACTTATTTGACAAAAGAACCTCAGGGTGAATATGCTTTGTTCATCCTCAAATATATGCAAGAAGCAGTTCCAGACTCTTTTTTTGGTCTGGAACAAATGCGGATGAGTCAATGCGGATGGCTCATTCGTGTGATTGAACATACAACTGGTCCAGTCACACGATTGAACATACGACTGGTCCAGTCGCACGAATGGTCCATTAGCATGGTCCAATCGTACGAATGGTCCATTCGCATGGCCCAGTCGCATGAACAGGTCTGCATGCAGATTTTCAGATTTGCAGTCGCCAGGGCTGCCCAAACCCTAATCTTACGAATTTTACATGAAACGAACCAACATAGACATCATAAGATTCACAGGGGTGATTGGAATGTGGTTTCGAGTTTGATTTTAGCATTGAAACTACACACCTAACCTGATCTAAGCAAAACACGAAGAACACGAAGTGGATTTAAAGTCAAGATCTGAAATTTGATTTAGAAATCAAGAGCTCGGGTTGCTAGAATGATTGTTAGATCATTCAAGCAGTCGGCTGGATTGGTAAACATCCGAGCGTGTTCTTGATGGAAAGATAAACAACCAAAACCAAAAGTCAAATCTGTAACACGAACTGTCAAAAATTGGTTTCATTGATAAAACCTAATGATTACAAGCTCGTTACAACATAAGAATCAAGACTCTTGGCAAGGGGAGATCGAGCATGATCTCCCCTCTCATCCGGAAACCCTAGGCTCCGGGCAGACTTCCTCTCAATCCTTATCTCTCTACACATTGAAACTGGTATATATAGGCCTCGGCCCATATTAGATGCGACTGGGCCCATTCATGCGATTGGACCATGCGTATGGTTCAATCGTACGACTGGACCATGCGTATGGTTCAATCGTACGACTGGACCATGCATATGGTTCAATCGTACGACTGGTCCATTCTTATGGTTCAGTCTTACGAATGCCCCAATCGCATCTCTCAGTCGCACGACTGGTCCATTAGCATGGCTCAGTCGTACGACTGAGTCTCATTCGCATATGCTCCTGCGAATGACCCAGTTTCATGTGTTTATAACATATAAGGTGCAATACATTAAGCCTAGACTATTCGTCAAGCGACGGACACACTATATATGACAATATATGCTCGAACATAATCCCATCAGGATTCACCACATGACCCAAGAATTGAACCTAGCGCAACAAGAACACGCATTTGGAGAACTTGGCGTACAACTTCTCCTTTCTCAACGTTTCCAAAACCTCCCGAATGTGACCGACATGCTCAATCTCGCTCTTTGAATAAATCAAGATATCATCAATAAACACAATCACTGATTTATCAAACATCGGCCAACACACTCAATTCATTAGATCCATAAAAGCAGCTGGTGCATTGGTCAAACCAAAAGACATGACAAGAAACTCGTAATGACCATAACGCGTGCAAAAAGCTGTTTTAGGGATATCCTGCTCCTTCACTTTCAATTGATGGTAACCAGATCGAAGGTCTATCCTTGAATACCAACTGGCACCTTGAAGCTGATCAAACAAGTCATCAATTCTTGGTAAGGGGTAGCGGTTCTTTATCGTCAACTTATTCAGCTCACGGTAGTTAATACACATCCTCATACTACCATCTTTCTTCTTTACAAACAGGACCGGAGCACCCTAAGGAGAGATACTCGGCCTAATAAACCCCTTATCAAGCAGCTCTTGCAACTGCTCCATAAACTCTTTCATCTCAGCCAGAGCCAACTGATACGGTGCCTTGGCAACAGGTTGGGCACCCTGTATCAAGTCAATCTGGAACTCGATCTCATGGTCAGGAGGAACTCCTGGTAAGTCTTCTGGGAACACATATGGAAAGTCACACACAACCGGTACATCGGACATGTGTGATGTTAGCGTATCCGCATCCTTTACATAGGCCAAGTAGGCACTACATCCACGCCTTATGCACTTTCCCGCCATTTCCATTGAGATTACTTTCGGGATCGTCGTGACCCGATCCCCATAAACTGCCATCTTACTCCCATCAGGCGCTATCAGTTGAATCATCTTCTTCCAACACACAATGTTCACCTTGTAATCCGCTAACCAATCCATCCCAAGAACCACATCGAAACCACCTAAGGTCATCACGAACGGTCTAACAGGAAATTTATGACCTTCTAGTTCCACATCACAGTCTTCTATCATCTCAGAAATCCTAGTAGACTTACCTATGGCAGTTTCTACATCAAAGGGCGCATCAACACTCCTACTACTAACAGGCAGGTTAGCACAAAAAGCAGCAGAAATAAAACTTTCACTGGCACCAGAATCAAATAATACGGAGGCAAAAGTTTGGTTTACTAGAAACGTACCTGACACGACATCAGGGTCCGTTCTAACTTCCTCCTGCGTCATCATAAATGCCCTGGCGCTCGCCCTCGGTCCTTCTCCTCTAGCCTTCTTCACCCTGAAACCCTCAGCTCTCGGCTTCTTACAGTCCCTGCTCATGTGACCCTCTCCACCACGGTTAAAAACGTCTGATCACACGACAGTCCTTCGCATTGTGACCAGGCTTCCCATATTTGTAGCATAGGTTCGATCCCATCCTACATTCACCAATATGCTCTCTTCCACATTCGCCACACTTCTTTGATCCTGCACCAGATGTGACCACACGGCGTTCATCTACCCGGGCCTTCTTGTTAATCGTCGGGACACCACGTCGACCAAACCTTTTCCCATTCCAATTTCGGTCACCACTGTAGATACATGTGTACCTAGTTTATGAGCTTAATGTAAAATATCTTTCATGTCTTACATATATGTAATAGAATGGGTATGAATGAAATATAATGTGTTTGTGATGCTTATAATGTTTAATACTTTATTGATTATTGTGTGTTAACGCATATTGAACTAACTATATAGGTTTGTGGTTGTTTACATAGTTCTTAGTCAATAATGATTGAGAAACGTGCTTAAACTTAATCGTGTGAAGTTCTCATGCGAATGGACCATGCTAATGGACCATACGCATGAATACTTCTTGCTAATGAACCAGTCGCACGTCTGAACCAGGAGACTGGATCAGTCGCACGATTGTAACAAGGGATTGACTCAGTCGCACAATTGAATCTTAAGTCGTGCGGATGGATCAACCGCATGCTTCAATCGTATGGCTGAACCATGCAAATGGTTCAGTCGCACGAATGGAAAACTCTAACCTATAAATTCTACTTAATTCGTGGAAAACGTAACAATTCAAATCCCTACTCACTAAGTCGTACCCTAGGCATCCAGAGACGCTAGAACACCTGTTCCAAGTTCATAGAGAGCAGTAAATCATCCAACTATCGTTCTTAACATTTAGTTTCATTCTTGGATTGATTATACTTGCGTTCTCACTGATTGGATCGCCAATCAAATAGGATTCCGCACTATTTGGTTTGGCACACACGTAAATCAAATAGTACACCATACCGAAAATAATCCTAACAAGTGGTATCAGAGCCTTGGCTCTTGTTTTGCGTGTGATTCAATCAATTTTGATATAAAAAATCGCGTTTTTAACTCAAAAACGTAATCTTTTTGTGTCAAATAGTGTTTTCGACGTCTCCAGGTCAAAAAGTTAACGTTTTTCTGGCATACGGCAATTAGGGTCATTGAGAAATTCGTGTTTTTGCGTCAAAGTACCTAAAACCATCGAATTTTCAAAAACCAGTAGCTTCAGTCGCACGATTGACTCAATCGCACGACTGGACTTATACGCACCTCCCATATGTACGATTGCACTTAGTCGTCCATCCATTCGTACGACTGAAGATTATCATTTGCATTGCTCAGCCGCACCTATCCAATCACCCGATTGAACCATCTGCATTAGTTCAGTTGCACGATTGAACCATTCGCATTGTTCAATCGCATGATTAGCCCAATCGCACTCTTCCATTCGCATATGTACAAAAGTTTGTTTTTAAAATCAAAAGTTAATAGCAATGGAAGATCAGTATTCAGCATTCACCGCAGGTAGAGATTCACGGATCCAGAATCTATTGCTTCTGGAAAATGAAGTGGGGAATCGCAATAAGCCTCCTAAGCTGATAACGTTAGATGATTACCCACAATGGAAGCAGAGGTTCAAGATCTACCTAAACGATGTAGACACAAATCTGTGGGAATCAATAGAGACAGGGTATAGCATGCCGGTCGATGTAGATGGAGTTAAACTTACCTTAGGAGGCATGACTGATGGACAAAAGGTAAAGTACAATGCAAAGAAGAAGGTGTATGCTTTGTTAACTCAGTCAATTCCTAAGGACATATTCCATTAGTTCTCTGAGAACAAGCAAGCAAAGAAGCTATGGGATGCTCTAGAAAAATGGTATGAAGGGAATGCCTCATTGAAAGCTCTAAAGGCTAAAGCGTTGAAAAAGGAGTTTGATAACTTCTCGTCAACGGGAAAGGAGAGCTTGGATGACGTTATCGACCGTTTCTACCACCTGATGAGTGAGCTGCACACTCATGGAGTTGTTACGTCCATGGAAGAAAAGGTATCGAATTTTGCAGATGGATTGCCAGAAAAGTGGGTCTCCTTTGTGTCAAACCTCAGTTAGAATGATATGCTGGCGAAGTTGGATATCAATGATTTCATTCTAAGCTGATAGAGGAAGAGTTGAGGATGAAGTACAGGTCTCAAAAGGCGTCATATGATTAGAACCCGTCACTTTACAACTCTACTCCTCAAGCAAAAACGTCCGGAGCACCACTTCAATAGCGTTTGTATCTAGTTCAGCCGCTCCGTCTCAAGCTACTACTTCAGGATCTGACACGTTAGGATCATCGTGCACCCAACATATAGCATCTGAAGCCAGTGCTACCAGATCGAAGATCGAGAATCTTGGTAATGTGACTGTAGAGGTAGCAAAGGAGCATATGGATCTCCTAGCAGCCGTCGTTCACTCCTATGACGGTCTAGTCGTGGGGAAGATTGGAAACTGCCATCTGGCTAATGAAGACTACGAACAAGTAGATGAGCCTGAGCTGGAAAGAATGTATATCATGTGGGCATTGGCGAGTGCTGTTTGGAGGCTAAGAAGTTTGTTAAAAAGACCGGATAGAACTTGATTGCCACAAAGGATACAACCTTTGGTTTTGACAAAACCAAAGTGACCTGTTTTATTTGTGAAGAGAAGGGGCATTTCAAGCGTGAATGTGTGAAGCCCAAGAAGACAGGAAATGGTAATCCGTTCTCATCCTACAATTGTCAAGAAAACCCACGAGTAGTCCTGCATCATGAAGCAAGGATCCTAAAGCCTTGACGGCTCACGATGACAAAGGGCAAGATTGGAGCTTTTGGTTTGTTTCTTCGGGAGAATCCAACATTGCATGCGTTGAGGATTTGGATGACGATTCTACAAGCGAAGGTGATATAGCAGTGGAACTCGCGATGTCAAATAATGAAGAACTACAATGTGGTAAATCACCTGAATGATAAAGGCCAAAGTTCAACATGTTCAGAATCACCTGCACCAAAAAGTCAGACTCTGCTATGATGGCTGATTCAACAGAACCATCTCGGGTAAGTTCCACTAACCAACTTTTCAATAATCATACTTGTTCTGATTGTAATAATTTAGAGAAAGCATAAATTTGAAATTTGCTAGGTTATTAGATCACAATGATAGCCTAGTAAAGGACTTGTAACTGTGCACTAAAGCAAATCGGATTTTAAAATTAAATAAGCACAGCTACAAAGAGAAAATAGAACTGTTAAATAAACAATTAAGGGAAACCGAAGTTGTGGCGTTTAACCAAGCTAATTATTTAAAGTTCTATTTAAACTCATTAGAAGAAACCAAGAAACAAAAAGTAGTTTTGGAAGTGGAAGTAAACTCATTAAAACAAAAACTGCACAGTTGGACTAGTTCTTCTCACATAGTCCAGCACTTAGTGAGAGAAGGAAACAACGGGGAGGGGTTGGGTTACAAAGTGGTTCCACCACCACATGAGACCTTTTTGAATGCTAAATTCAAACCAATTAATAACAACCAAATCAAGGATGATGTAGTGTCCACTCCTCTTGTAAGTGATCCAGATTCCACAAGTAAACCCATTGAATCTGTCATTAAACAAAAGGAGACCCTTTAAAGGCAAAAGGTAAAATGCTTATTGTTAATCTGGATGAAACAAATTGAGAAGGTTAAGGTAAATTCTAGTTCAAATATGTCTACTTTAGAACCCAAAAAGACTAAACAAGTTAACCAATCACGTGCATCATGTCTAAGTCCAAACAAACAAAAGGGTAAATATGTTAAAAAGGTTCAAACAATTAATTTTGTTAAACAAGATAAAACATCTAAACAAGAAGTGTCAAAACTCAACCAAGTCAAAGTCACACGAGCGTCACACACTTCTCCACAGCAACATCCATACTAGCATGTCGAAAGTAGACCTTGCTACAACTGTGGAAAGTATGGACATATCGTGTCTAACTGTCCTTACTATCAGAAACCTAGGAAGAAAGTTGAACTTTATGATCCTACACCTAATTTTTCTAAAAGGAGTTCTATAACTCCACCAAGAAGAGTTAGTGAACATAAAGTTCAAACCATAAGCCAATCGTCTGTTTATCACAAACATGCCTTACACAAAACTGGCTTATGGAAAGAAAAGTCTAGTTTAATGTCTGGTAATGAGAAAAAGAAGACGAATGATCTTCCCTCCCTCTAATGGAAAATGGGTGGAGTTTATGATGTGTGATGCCTCTGGGACACCCAAGCCAGTTAACGAATGTGTAGGGTGTTCGCTATAGTGCTGAAACAAACACTTGGATTGTAGATAGTGGAGCATCCAGGCACATGACTGGGAACGGACACTCTTGTCAAACGTCAAACAAATAAAAGGAGGTCATGTTTCATTTGTTGGAAACAAAGGAGGTTACATCATAGCTCAAGGGGAAGTGGGGACTCAGAAAGTGAAGTTTGACAAGGTAAACTATGTTCAACAACTTCAAAATAATTTTCTTTCTGTCTCCCAAATCTGTGACAAAGGATTTAAGCAGTATTTGACAACAAGAAAGCTATGTTCTGAAAAAGGACTACGTCATCCCGGAGGACCAAGTCTTAATGTCAGCTTCAAGATATAACAACCTTTATGTCTTGGATCTTTCAAAGGCCTCCACAACGGATCATCAAGTTCAGTGCTTCTTGTCCAAGGCTATTGAGAAGGATTCGATCTTCTGGCATAGAAGAATGGGACACATCAACCCACGGAAGATGAACCACTTGATCCAGAATGATCTAGTGCGAGGAGTAAACGTCAAAAACTTCCAACTACCGGATTTTTGTGTCGCCTGCAAGAAAGGCAAACAGACTAAGAAGTCTCATAAGGCAAAGAAATTTCATTCCATAGAACTACCTCTTGAGCTTCTTCACATGGATCTGTTTGGTCCAGTCAGTACAAGGAGCATCGTCGGCGGTACTGTTATATAGTTACATATGACTACTCAAGATTCTCTTGGGTAATGTTTCTAAAATCCAAATCTGAACATTTGAGTCATACAAAGAGTTAGTAACTACATTGGAGTCTCTTTACAAGCTGAAGGTAAAACAAGTATGCTCAGACAATGGTACTGAGTTTAAGAATCAGTGGATGGAGGCATTCTGCAAAGAAAACGGAATTGTACATCAGTTCATATCTGCCTACACTCCACTGATGAACGAAGTTGGTGAACAGAAGAACAGAAGCTTGATAGAGACAACCAGAATGATGCTAGCAGGTGCCTATCCAATTTTGGAATGAGGCAGTTGCCAATGCATGTTACACTTTAAATCAAGTCCCGATGGTAAAACGTTATGATAAAACATGATACGAGTTACTTCAACAACGTAAACCAAATCTAGAGTACCTTGAACCGTTTGGCGCACCTTGCACCCTTTTGAAGAAAACTCAAGAAGGAAAGTTCAGTGAGAAGGCTGAAGAAGGAATTTTCCTAGGATACAACATACCAAATAAGAGAGTTTACAATAACTCAACGGGTCAACTAGAAGTGTGGTGTAACGTGGACGTTCAGAGATACACCTCCCCCTCAGCTGGAAAAGGACCCGCATTCTTTTTTGATTATGATGGATTCTTTAAGTCCTTCAACATCCCTCTCTCCACTTTGAAGACGAGTTAGCAACCAAGATGATGTATGAGGTCTTAAACACATCGCCCCTAGACTAAACAACATCCAGCACCCAAGGCCATTCTTCTAGTAACTCAAGGGGAGCACTGAAAGTAAGCGACTCCTCTTCTGACGATGAAGAATTGGAAAATGTTCAAGTGGATCAGAAGGAACAGGTTCCAACTACTACAAGTACACATGCATCAGATGTTCAAGCCTTTGACACTTTGAAACCATACTCCACTGCCTCAGATATTGAACCTGTGGTTCACAATCTGGATAATGAGGTAGTTGTACCCACTACTCATGGATCTCGTCTAAATGTTTATCATTCTCTGGACAATGTCATAGGGGATGTACAATCAGGAGTACAGACAAGAAATCAGCTATATTCAGCTGATTATGCCTCAGTCATGGAAAAAGGCTACCTTCACAACGGTGCTTATCGATGTTTTATATCTCAATTTGAGCCAAAATATGTAAGTGATGCCTTGAACAATGAGGCTTGGGTGAGTGCCATGCAAGAAGAACTTCTTCAATTCAAGAAGTTAGGTGTGTGGACTCTGGTGGACAGACCTAAAGGTGCTAAGGTCATTGGCACTAAATGGGTTTTAAGATGCAATAAGGATGACCAGGGGTCATTATCATAAACAAGGCTCGGCTTGTAGTTCAAGGATTTCGACAAGTCGAGGGAATCGATTACAACGAAGTGTTTGCACCAGTGGCAAGAATGGAAGCCATCTGTATCTTCCTAGCCTATGCATCGTATATGAAGATTAAAGTCTATTAGCTCAACGTGAAAAGTGCATTCTTCATGATGAAATCCGAGAAACAGTGTACGTCAGTCAACCCGAGGGATTTGAGGATCCATATCATCGGGATAGAGTTGACAAACTGGACAAGGCCCTATACGGTCTTCATCAAGCCCCCAGAGCCTGGTATGAGAAACCCTCGACTCATCTTGTGAAACACGGGTTTTGAAGAGGAGTGATTGATTGTACATTGTTTATCAAAGAGAAGGATGGTGACTTACTGCTTCTACAAATCTATGTGATGACATAATCTTCGGTTCCAAGAATGAAGACTTATGTAAAGAATTTGAAGCAGTAATGAAGGTTGAATTTGAGATGAGTGCCATGGGAGAGATGAAATTCTTTCTTGGGTTACAGGTGGATCAGACACCACAAGGGATATTTCTATATCAGACAAAGTATGTAGGCGATATTCTCAGTCAGTTTGATATGGAGAATGCTTCCGCAGCTGAGACTCCACTTGCTACAAACCATGATATAGCGCCCGACGAGAATGGTGATCTGGTGGATGCTACCATGTACCGAGGCATGATTGGATCTCTCATGTATCTCACTGCCTCACGACCTGACATCATGTACGCAACGTGTCAACCATCCAATTGGAGTCAAATGGATATTTCGTTATTTGAAGGTACCCCAACACCGGGTTGTGGTATCCTCATGATGATGATTTCGAGTTTACAACGTATAGTGACTCGGATTACGACAGATGCAAAATGAACTACAAGTAACCATTAGCAGGATGTTAATTTTTTGGGAGAAGATTAGTTACGTGACAGTGTAAGAAGCAGACATCAGTTGCACTGTCAACTTGTGAAGTTGAATATGTTGCTGCGGCAAGCTTCAGTTCTCAAATCATTTGGATTCAACAGCAAATACGAGACTACAGTTTGAAATTCTCTAATACTCCTATATTTGTTGATAATTCTGCTGCTATAGTCGTAACTAAAAATCCGGTCCGACATCCTAAGACCAAACACATTGGCATTAAATATCACTTTATACGTGATTGCTTTAAAAAAAATTTAATCGATGTTGTTAAAATTAATACGGATTTGCGCTGACCTCTACACAAAAGCCTTTGATAAACCACGTTTTCTATATCTGTTAGAGGTCAATGGCGTTAAAAAGAAAAGTGATGTGATTTCTGACGATGACAGTACTTAGTCTGACAAGTAGATTCATTTTATTTTTAATTTTTCCTTTTTCTTTTATTTTTATTTCTTCACCTATTAAAATCCTAAAACGCAAATCTTTTACGGTTTTAGAACTTTAGAAGGGGAGAATAGGTTAAGTTAGTATTTAATTTCAGTACATAAATAATGAGAGAGGAGGACAGGCAAGCTAAGAGAAATGAGATTGTATGTGTGATACTAATTCAATAACTATGGAAAATGATAGTACATAGGAACAATAGTTTGGAACTTTAAAAGAAGAATTTGTTTAAATTGCAAAATTTGAAGTATAAGTCTGAGAAGTCTAAGCAACAATAAAAGGAAAAATGATAGTAAAACTAGCTACTACTAAGGTAACGCGGGAAAAGTAGACTTAGAGGTTGCTAGACCATTAGATGATGTGTCGGTATATTCAAAACAATAGATAAGTAGACCTCTTTGGTGATGTCAAGCTCAAACTAAGTTGTTCAACAAGCTATGGGTTATCATCTTATCCCTGGTTAACACATCAACAAAGTTCAATAAGGGGTGCCGAGCAAAATAAACGCCACGAAGTGTGCGGATGACCATAAAATGAGCAAAGCACATGATGAAAAATACAAAAAACAATCAAACTAACACCTATGTGGTTGTTGCGATCTGTACAAAAAGAATAAAATTGCTCAAACAAGAAGATAGGTGTGTGCTTCTTTGCTGTGCGGTGGCACTGACCTGAGGATAAGCATAACCTAAATATTCTAGAATTCATTGGTGTTTGCGCCTCTCAACTATGCGGTGGCACTAACCTGAGGCTTTGCAATTCTTTGAAAGCTCTAGAATAGTTTCTTCTTGAATACTACCCGTAGACCGCTCAAAAATCTTCTGAGGAATGTTGATTACCATATAAGCATGGGATCCACAAATGCTTGTTGAAATAATTAAACCTTAAACCATCACCAATCTGTGTCAAAAGTCTGTGTATGGATTTAAGAGGACAAGTATACTCACAATCATCGTGGTTGGAACGCTTGAAAGTCAATAACAATATGTGCATCTTGTGGTACTAGTATGATTTCCTAGACTTGCTAATGACTCTCGATGAAAACAAGAATCGAGCATCAAAAGGTTTTGATAACATGTCCCGAAAAATTTGACTTACCTGTATGATTCCATAATGAACCACTTATGGTCAAAATAACTTGAAGCTGCCTGTTCTAGAATAAATTGTTAGATATCTATCTTAGAATTTCCACCTCCACAAAATTTTTAAAAATATGTTTTAAATCTGTTTTTCAGTTCTAGTAATTTCATTTGTTTAATTTTTGTCAGTTTAGTTGTTAAAAGTCGGACTATGTATTGGAATTCTGTCTGGGATCTAATCACTAAAAAGGGTCATATCTGAGGTGACCAAATGGGTTTTCTAATGTTAAAAGGATCACGTCTGAGGTGATCGAAAGTTTTCGAAGTTGAAATGGTCATGTATGTGACTATAGAATGCTCAAAATGTTTTATCTATAGTTAAAAGGGTTAAGTATCAAATGATCATAAAGTTAAAATCATAAGTAGAGGCCACTCGCACGACTGGACCATGAGTATGGACCATTCGTACGATTGGACCATACTTATGAACCAGTCAACCGAATGGAGCATGAGTATGAACCATTCACACGACTGGATTACAAGACTGAGCTAATCGCTTGATTGGGGTTGACCGAATGAGTTAGTCGCCTGACTAAAACCCAGTCGGCCGACTGAATGTGACCGATTGAACCAATCGCACGACTGAGATCCAATCGCGTGAATGAAAAGAGTGAATGGATCCAGTCGCCCGATTGAAACCGGCTTCAGTATAAATAGGGCTAAAGTCGGTCACATATATTCATCACTCCTCATTCGCAAATCGCCCGATAGTGCCGTTACTCTGCCCGATTTTCATTTGACCTTTCTGGACTACAAGATGTTGTGTTCTAACGATTGCTAGTGATTATACAGGTGCAGTGCGGTGCAATCTACTAAATGTCAATCGATTTGTGCCCTACATGACTGAATTTAGCCCTAAATAGAATCGAGACTTAGTTGACTAATAAACTAATAAAACTAAATGTATCGTGAAAATAAAAGTTATTAGGTGTTATATCGGTCAATTGCGAGACTAATGAGCCAAACCATGACGTCTAACATTAAGTTTTAATCAAAATTTGAATTTTAATTGAACAGACAGTCTGTCATGCGAATGGACACCCTGATGAACTTCAATCGCACGACTGAGCTGGGCGAATGACTCAGTTGGCCGAATGAATGAGGCGTATGAACTCAGTCGCCCGACTGAACTCAGTCGCAGGCTCAGTCGCCCGACTGAACTCAGTCGCATGCTAAGTCGCCCGTTGAAGTCAGTCGCATACCCAATCAACAGACTAAACTCAATCGTATGGTTCAATCGTACGATTGAACCAGACTGATCTCAAACAGTTTAAAGTGAAATGGCTTCTGTTATGTGCTGATCTAATATGTATGTGTCTTGTGTTACAGATTCATGGCAGATAGGTGGATCATAAACACCAAGCACAATATTTATGCTCACTTGGATGCCACCACTTGGAATGCTGCCGAGTTTGCTGGTATTATTGCATTCCTAAGGAGATCGAGGATATATCGAGCGATATCTACACCTTGCACACCCTATAGGTCGATACAGCAGGCCTTTTAGGAAGGTGCTTCCGTTGACTGATCGACTGAGCCCTACAGTATACGTAGCACCATCTTTGGCCAGAAGATTGAGGTCACAGCAGCCGATCTGAGATGTGTTCTTGATTTGAGAGATGATGCTGCTTACCCCACCAGACTACATCCTCTTACCGTAAGGGGATGCTTCCTACGGATGAGGTACACTGGGGAATCTAAGCAGGTGTGCTTAATAAAAGCAACCTATGTCCCCAGTTCAAGTACCTAGCTCACATCATCCTGAAGTTCATTGCATCTCGAAGGGGTGGATTTGATGATTTATCGACCAAATCTAGAATGCCTATGTGGCACTGGTGCTAAATCACCCCTTCAGCTTCTCCAACATGATTTTCTCCTACTTGATCGAGAATATAGAGGCCAAAGGCAAGGAAGGCTTCTGCATGTACCCGAGATTCCTACAGATGATCATTGACGAGAAGCTTCCTTCGTTACCTAAGAAGAGCATTGATGTTGTATCTCTCGAGATCATGGATGACACCATTCTTGGAATAATGAAGGTATACAGGGTCAAGCATGTAAAGCCCCCTGTAAAGAGGCTATTTGGGCATTTGGCTAGAGAAGACTATATGGCGCCAGCTTGGTGAAAGTGGCGTCACGACGATAGTGACTCGGATGTAGAGCAGATTGCTCTACCCTCCGATGACTCCGATGGTGATGATCATGATGCTGATCAAGGAGGGGATGGTCAGGGTGGAACCGAACCAGCTCCTATTCACCCTGACTTCCAGATGGAAGAGGAGGAGTCTGAGGAAGAGTCTCTGGTACGAACGGTGGGGAGTCGGGTCCTAGCCATAGAGAGAGGTATAAGGGCGGTTGGTGGACGCCAAGGGGAGTCCAGGGATGCTGTTGATGCAGATACAGATCCATCATATACCCCGGACCCGCCCAGCAGCCATGGGGGAGCCATGGTGCCTAAAGGCACGAGGAGGAAGAGAATGGCTCACCCTTATGGCAAGAAGGGGAAGAGGCTAAAGTTTACATTGAAATCTGCAACAGCCACAACCACCACCTCATCCACTACTGCTACCACCACCACTATCACACCGTCTATCACTACCATACTCCCATCCACCTCCATCACAGCTACCACCACCACTACTACCACTTCACCCACCATCACCACTACATCCACTCCACCATCCATCTACACTACTTCCACCACCACCACAGCCTATCCATCACCACCCACTCACATACCATCACCTATATTCACCATATCCACCACTAGCCACCAAGCAGGACCGTCATTTCACCTATCATTCCCCTCAGTATCATCTCTACCTCCCAGTGGGGTAGAGGAACAACTGTCAGAACTGAATCATATGGTGCTGAAGCTATTGGCTGCCAATGACGAGAAGACTGCTCAGCTACGACAACTAGTGGAGCTAACTGCTGCCCAATCACAACAGATCTCTCAGCAGGCTCAGGAAATTGCCCAACTCAAGGAGCATAAAGCTCAATCAGCAAAGAAGATTGAAGAGTTGGAGACATCTAACAGGTCTACAATGCTCAAGCTTAAGGGATTAAAAGAAGAGCCTCTAAAGATCAGAGAAGATGATGATGATGACGGTGAGGATGAGGATGAGGAGGATGATGATGAGGATGAGACAGACGAAGGAGGTGATGTAGGAAGGGATGAGGATGATAGGGATGATGACGATGAAGGAGGTGATGCGGGTGCTTCAGAGGCCTCACATGCTAAAGAGGCGCACCAAGAAGACTCAGGACCAGGGTGCCTCGACCTCAGCCCCGCTTGAAGCAGAGCATATGATTCAAGATAAAAGTAATATTTAGACGTTTATGTAAATTAAATCGTGTGTAATTGAATCATGTATTAAACTTATGTACTTAATGTTTATGTATATATTTGCTATTTAACTATCTTGATTATTGACAAATGATTGATGTGTTAAATGTTTAAATTAAGCAGATCGGCCATCTCAGCAAGACCAGTATGATGTTGCTCCTTTACAACAAATCAAGACTCAATTCACTATGATACTTGATTTGCAAGGGATTATTAGGAGGTCTGTGAGTTACACTCCTGAAGAAGAAGAAATTATTCATGATCTTACTGATGAGCAACTGGCAGAGATGTTCCGGCTGAATCCGGATGAATTAGTAAAAAATGCTCCTACTGTTGACGTGGATAGCGACGAGGAGCTTAATTATGTGGACGAGATAGAAATTGAGGACGTCATAGCCTAGCCTATCCAGAGTATGCTGATAAAGAAGGTAATGTTGTTCCCAAATTGGGTGACACTCTTTTTAGTGATACATTCGAGACACTAGATCAGATGGAACAAGAATTAGAGAAGAATCCGGATCAAGCCCAAGCCTCAGACGCTGATGTCAACATCAAGAATGCTGAATGGGCAGAATGTTTTGCAGAGATTTGAGCCCAACGCACTGGTCCAAAGCCGAGTGCCTACACCAAGCTCTACAAAGTGAAGAAGCATCACAAGGTGTCAGGAAAGATTATCGCGTGGGCCTATTTTGAAGATCTAAATGTATATGCTGTCAAGAGGGAAAAGGGAATCGAGTACTTCAGATTCCCACATGATCTGAAGACTCTCCCTGGTTTTGAGCTCAACCAGTTGGCCAAACTGAAGCTATTATATGCTGACCCAAGAAAGATGTTAGGCTGGTTTGAGGCCGTATTACAAAAAGAGTACCATACCAGGTGGGTCAACTTCAAACCTCAACAACCGATGAGGTATCAGACGGTCTGAAGTTGATGCCATTACTGGAAAGCCAAAAATTGTGCTGAAGTGGAGTCCTCCGTGCACCATGTCAAGAATCCCTCTCAGGGAAATGCCACAAGACTTCACTCCACACTTCAAGTGGTGGTATTATGACTGGAGAATAGGTGAGGCGGTCATAGTTCTGAACAGAGATGGAAATATGGAAACCATCAGGGTATTTGACCCAATGTGGCTAACTAACTTGTCTTCTGATGATGTCAACACTTTGTACAAGTGGCTACTGTTCTATGACGCGCAAGACATTGTACAAGCCCTCCAGTTCCAAAACGTGATAAGACTCTGCTTTGTATTCAAAATACATGCAGGATTTACAAGGGAGGAGAAGTACAAGAAGTATGAAGAGCTGATGAAGAATGTTAGAAAATAGAGTAAACTAGGTCCAAGGGGATTTTGTAGATACATGTGTACCTAGTTTATGAGCTTAATGTAAAATGTCTTTCATGTCTTACATATATATAACAGAATGGGTATGAATGAATATAATATGTATGTGATGCTTATAATGTTTAATATTTCATTGATTATTGTGTGTTAACGCATATCGAACTAACTATATAGGTTTGTGGTTGTTTACATAGTTCTTAGTCAATAATGATTGAGAAACGTTCTTAAACTTAATCATGTGAAGTTCTCATCCGAATGGACCATGCTAATGGACCATATGCATGAATACTTCATGCTAATGAACCAGTCGCACGACTGAACCAGTATACTAGATAAGTCGCATGATTGTAACATGAGATTGACTCAGTCGTACGATTGAATCTTCAGTCGTGCGGATGGATCAACCGCATGCTTCAATTGCACGACTAAACCATGCAAATGGTTCAGTCACACGAATCGAAAAACCTAACCTATAAATACCACTTAATTCGGGAAAAACGTAACAATTCGAATCCCTACTCACTAAATCATACCCTAGCCATCCAGAGACCCTAGAACACCTATTCCAAGTTCATAGATCGCAGTAAATCATCCTACTATCCTTCTTAACGTTTAGTTTAATTCTTGGATTTATTATACTTGCGTTCTCACTGATTGGATCGACAATCAAATAGGATTCCGCACTATTTGGTTTGGTACACACGTAAATCAGTTAGTACTCCGTACCGAAAACGGTCCTAACAACCACTCCCTTTCTTGCTACCTTCAGCCACCACCACCACAGCCCTCTCATCTATACAACCTCCCAGCCAAATCTACCGCCGACCTAAACGTGCTCGGTCGGGCAGCGATCATGTGCCTGCGAGTATTCGCTAGCATGCCCTGAATGTATCTTTTAATCTTTCATGACAAAGGCGTCACTTGGTCTGGCACCAGTCGTGCCATCTCGTTAAACTTCATAGTGTCTTGCTGATGTGTCATGGTTCCCGCCTCCAGCTGCGGGAACTCTCTCTCAACTTTGTCCATTTCTCTATGAGAACAAAACTCCTTATTCACTAACTTCTTTAGTTTGGACTATCTCATCCTCCCAATTGCCCGACTACCCTCGGATTGAACTATATTGTCCCACCAGCACAGAGCCAAGTCCACAAAAGAGTGGGAAGCAAACTTCACTTTTTGATCCTCTCGGCACTCGCTGATGTTCAAAACAGCTTCCATTTCTCTCACCCACCGGTGAGCAGCAGCGTGGTGCCGTTACCATCAAAAGTAGGGGGCTTGCGTCGTTGGAACGCCTCGTAGTTACAGACTCGTGCCGTCTCCGGCGCATGCTCTTCTTCTTCCTCTCCTTCTTCGTCATCAGAAAGAACCGTCCAAGTCTCGGGCTGTCTCCTTTCGCCCGTAGGTCTACATCTCTCCTTCCTTTCACCTTCTCGTACAGCTTTAATCACTTCAGTCACTACAGACAGTAAGATTGTCTGCATGACCTGATACACCTCTTCAACCACAGCCTTTTTCACCGAGGCCCTTAAGTTTGCACTCTCATCACCACCCTCCCGATGAGGATCTCGGGTTCTTCATGAACCACCTTTTCAACTCTGGGTCTTCCTCTCTTGGGTCACGGTTCAGCACCACGACCTCCACCACGTGAAGCTTTTAAAGATCTACCACCGGCCATCCACACACACACTGAAAGATTCAAACACCAACATGGTCATTCAAGGGAACAACTTAGTTTATGTCAAGTATAGTAAGTCCCTAATTACAGTGTCCAGTTGTGATTAGCCACTTACTTTACTCTTCATACCCCAAGCATTACCTATCCTAAATAAATCAGTATTTAAATCTACAAATAACACATAACCACATAACAAGCGCACGTAATACCAGTTAACATTACGAAAATACCTGATGGCACGCAGCTACTCAAACTGGCATCCCTTCCCTTTCCGTCCCATTTTTAGTTTAAGTTAAGGTTTATTTTGAAAATTTACCCGTTTCACTTAAACTTTGGCTTTGATACCAACTTGTAAGGCCCCGTTCCCGAGATACTTACAACTGGTAAATCATTGCACATAAAAGATATAACTTTACATTTAACATTCATAAACATTGCAGCTGATCATTAAAATAACTTTTCATTTCCTTATAAATGCTTTTGCAAGTTAATACAATCGTTCATTTAAAATATCATTCGTTCGCATTACAATGCAAAAACATTAAACAAAAGAATGCCATCCAAAAGAGTTGAGTAGCCACCCCGTGCCATCCTCAGCAACATTACCTGCCAACTGGAAACACTGTTGCTGAGTGAGTTCTAGTTTTATAATAAAACATACTTTACTTTCATTAAAACTGTCTTTTACTTTTGCATGTGATCATACATCATACATACGCATAGATAATATCATTATTATCTTCATCTTTCGTTCATTGACTTTCGTTCATTCATTCGTTCATTATTACCATTCACTTTCATTACTTTCATTCACATTCATTTATACATTCATACTCTCATACTTTCATTCATACATTCATTCGTTACATCGTTTCATTACATCAATACCATGAACTTTACCCCACCGTCATGCATAAAGCGGGTACTGGCCTAAGTCTATCATAGACCTTCCGTCATGGCGCACAGTAGCCTGGCCACAGTACCTAAGGGTAAATTTTTAGGCGTACCATTGTCATGTGCTATACCCACCGTCATGCATAAAGCGGATACTTGGCCTAAGTCTATCATAGACTTTCCGTCATGGCGCACAACAGCCTGGCTATAGTATCTAGGGTAAGCGACAAAGGTTCTATACATATGGTCAATCACAAAGAAAGACCTCGATGTGCATCCTTCTGGGGGTAGCTAACCCACACACCGTTAGACTAACACCCTTCATTGGGCGTGTTTCGACATACAAGGCTTGCAAGACTTTCTTTACTTTCCATCGTTCATTAATGCATGCATTCATTCATCATGTTCCTCTTTTCATTATCTTCCACTTTACGTTACATAATACTTTCATTTCATTCATTAACATTCCACGTAAAGCCAAGGGAAAATAATCATGCATAATAATAAGGAACATCAACATACACAGTCAACATCATCATACAGGGCATCGTCATACATAACATACATCATCATCATGCATGCCTGACATAACCTCTATGGCCTCAAAAGTCATCTTACATGAACCCCTAGGAACCTTCCACATCAAAACTTACATCTACACTTTCCCCCGAAAGTCAGTAAATAACTATGTTCCCTCGAGTACACAAGCCCTACTTGGGCGTATGGGCACCCTTTAGTCGCATGGCCTCTCAGGTGACTGAACACCCTGCGGATGAACACCAAGCGAATGGTCCCTATGCGAATGGACACAATGCAGATGAATCCCATGCGAATGAACCTCATGCGGATGAATACCTATGCGAATGGACCTAATGCGGATGAACCTAGGCGTATGGACCCTAGTCGCATGACCCCCGTGAGAATGAACCTCAGTCGCACGACTCACAAGTGTATGGACTCCAGTCGCACGACTCACATGCGAATGAGCCTCAGTCGCATGCCATTCGGTCGCATAGCCCTAGCTGATGCAGAATGTAGTTCATTCCGAACCCATATGCACTTTTCGGCCTCCAAACCCTCTCCAACCTATTCTAAGCCCAAATCAACCATCCTAAACCTTAGGAACACATACCACAACACCATTCAAGCACACACAAGCCCGAAAACAAACCCCACTCGCATCACGCACAAACACATACACACAGGTTCAACCCACACATTTCAAAAACGGGTTTTACTATGTGTTCCATCCCCAAATCAGTTGAAAACGGGTCAAAGAAGGGTCCTATAACTCACACAAACAATCCTGTCAAGTAGAGCTTCAATCCAACCCACTACACCTCAACTTTCACGCTCGAATCCACGAAAACCGAAGCTTGAGACCACTTTTCTTCCTCTCTTCTCTCTGTACCCGAAAATTTATGAGTGTAGGGGAGGGTGTGGGCTGCCCTCCCCTCTTAATCTCCCACTCTTTCAAGTTTTTTCCCGTTTGGCAAGTTTGGTCCCTCGATTTTGGACTTTATTTCTTTTCTTTCTCTTTTCCTTCTTTCTTTGGCTTCAAGGAAAATAACCGAGTGTTACAGAAAGTAGGAACCCAGAGCAGACAACGCAAAACAAACCCTATAAATGAATATAATCGAAACACACATCAAAGACGTGTTGAGACACCAAAAAACCCCATCCTTAAACTTTGAACCCACACCCAAAACAAACCCTATAAAAATACACACATAAAACCAAAAAAATCCACCGACCAAATGAATTAATAGTAATAGATATTTAATTTTTATAACTCATAAATATCTTTTACAAATAATCAATGTTTAGCTTGAAACAAATAATTGAATAATAACAAAATTAAAATATATATAAATACGTCTTGTGTATTTAATTTATCATCTCTCATAATTTTATTATTATATTTCATATTTTATATTTTAGTTAATTTATAATGATTTAAAAAGATTAAAACCGAACCAGGTTGGGCCCGAAACAGTTTAGGAATCGACCCAAATCGATTTGTATAGGGTCGGATTTACTAAACCCAAAACCAGTTTGCAACCCTAATTGGTTTAGACAAAAACCTATTTCTTTTTTATCTAAAAAAACTGGTCCGGTTTGAAACCCGAACCGGTTTTGGAGGAAAAAAACCAATGTGTTCACCTTTACTCTGATACCATTTGTAACAGTTAGCCTCTCGTATTATCAATATTGTCTCTTTTACTTACAAGGAGCTTACGGTTTTGTTTTGATAGCCCGAGTGAAAACTACCAAAGAAGGTCACCCATCCCTAGATTACTGCCACCTGAGCACACTTGAATGTGAAGTTCTCATATCATCCACAACCAATAAACCCTAAACGCATTGGTCATATTACAGGGAAGACGTTCTTTTTGAAGACATTCTTTTTGGGTGTCACACTTATGAATCTCAAATCTCTCATGTTCACGACTGATATGAGATTTACCTAGGTTGTTACAACTTGTTTTCAACCTCTTCTAAAAAAATCTTTAGATTCATCACTATTATAAAAATAAATCATATTAAAAACAAAAATATAAAGGAAATACATCTATTAATGAATGACATATTAAGAACAATAGATGTATTCCTAAAAAACGTTGGACCCAAACATATATAGGGATGGCTAAATGCTTCAATCCGAAGGGAAACCAAAAGTTCGGAACATCCGGTGTATGGAATTGTATTCGGGTTTACTTAATAGAACTATATTCAAGTATGTCTAATGGAACTATATTTTGATACGTGATTAATAAAAAATATAATTGGTTTGGATATGAGTGTGATAGTAGGTGATACCCGATCTGATTCTCGAGGCATATATACCAGTTTACCTAATTTATATCTAAAAATATTTTCTTTTATCATTCAAATTTTCCTTATCCTTAGTAATAGAGCATGTGACTTGTCATATTTTGAACTTTTTGAGATATTAAAAGCCTTAAACTATATAGAAATTAGAATCATCAAAACCATACTTTGGGATTTTTTAAAGTTACAAGTTTCTTATACTTAAGTTAGTAAACTTCTAACATATTTGATTCATGTTAAGTTTGTATTATTTTCATGTTATATGTATAATTTCAATAAAGTTAAGAGGTTGTTGCAACACATAAGGAAAAGTAGAAGGTTGCAATTGTTTTATTGTAGAGCATATATTCGTCGCATTGGAGATTAGGGTTCATTAGAAGATACACACGTGCTTTCTAACTCTCAATACAGTCATCCTAACTCTCTGCCGATCATCTTGAATTTGCATCTTCTTGATACAGATTGGTCGTGTTTCTGTTAGTCATTGATCGTGCGAGTATTTAGGTGCATTTTAGTTGTAATTTTATTTGTAATTTTTTGTTACTAGTTTCATGAACCCGTGTATTACAGATATCAGATCAATTAGGAAATAAAATTAGAAGGGTTGTTGCATTTTAATAATCTCAACTTTTATAATTGGTCAGGATTAATTCCAACTCAGCAAATATTTATGAACACTCCCAACTTTAAGCTTATTTTACTGCAACAATCTTTTACTAACCGAGTTAACGTCGTTAGTTTTTTTAATAACGTGGATTACTTATATGGCCAAAACGCTAAGCAGAAAGTTGAAATCAACTGTCAGATCCATCATTCTAAAACTTTTGCAACCTGAAACCCATAATCTTCACCTTCTGATCTAACCACTGACTCGTTAAAGGTAGATTACAAATGACGATGGATGATAAACACTGAAAGAAGGACCTAATAAAGGTTGGGCGGCGGTGAAGTTAATAAATGGCTTAAAGTTAGCTTTATTTTATAAAAAAAACTAACGAGCTAGTGAGAGATCGTCGAAGGAAAATATGCTCAAAGTTAGGAGTGTCTAAACATTTTCTGAATTGGAATTAATCTCAGCCAATAAATAAAAGTTAGGATTATTAAAATCCAATAACCCAAATTAAAAATATACATTTTTTGTTTGTTTTAACTAATAAAAACGATTACATTAGATAAAAACCAAAAAATCCTACTACGTGTGATGGATAGGGAGAAAATGTAAGGGGAAAAATATGATGTTTTCCAAGAAAAATAACATGTAAATCGTAACAGAAAAATGATGCAAATTGTAAAAGAAGAATTTGTGATGACTCGATATCATTTTTAAACAAATATGGTAATGTATCGTTTGGAAGGGAACATTTAGATAGGAAATATAAAATTAGTGATGCGCGATAATCTAGTCACATGTCTATTTTAGTTATTACTATATTAGAGTAAAAAAGATTTAAAACAATGATTAGGGTTTATGTTGTAAAACATTTGAGTCAAGCATTTTTTTTTGTTTTCAATCATTGTCCATCAATTGCATTTGAAAATGTTTGCAGGAATCCTAGCAAGTAATTTAAACAAACTAAGGTAAATAGGTATACCCAAGCAGATGAACAATTAACCAGCTACCCAAATATATGAGAGAAATTATAATTAACATGCTTTTATGACTAGCTATAACACTAAGATTAATAATATCCTTCTCATTGTTATCCATGTTCCAAATAAAGACATTTGGATATTTATTTGTTGTACAAAGACACAAGATAAATTTGTGAGCAAACTAAAAATTATACGAACAAATTAAAGAAATACTAAAATATTCACCCGAAATAGATTTTTAGAATCAACAAAGATCTTCCATGCAACATCTTTTAGCACATGGCTACATGAACTTTCCATCGAACCACCATTTGATGACCTCATAAACCCTAAGTGGGCATGTGGTTAATTGAAGGAATTATTTGTTATTAAGTGGGAAACTTTTCTAAAGGATAAATAATTGCATCAAAGTGGAAGAACTACCCTAGATATTACCTCCATTATTACATAATTTATTCATTATTCATCAAAACAATTGTGGCTTTATACTGTTTATTAATAAATTTGAATAACAAGTCAAACATGGATTTTCCAAGTTAGAAGAAGCAAATACTATAGTTTAAGATTTCTTAATAGTTTTAAATGTGTTCCGTAATATACATGCATTAGACACACACAATAAAATAATAATAATAATAATACCATGCAGATTAGGGTTATAAAAAAACCAATTGTTTATATATGTGAACGTTTGGTAATATGTTTGTTTATATTTATGTATACGATCGTTATGTCAAACATTTAAGTTTAAATAGTATATGATCGTTTATATTAGTGAATTGTTTGGTTTGTGCTTGTAAACCATTCGATTATGTGTTCACGTACCGTTAGTGAACAAGTTCAATTACTTAATTAACGAACACAAACAATAATTTTCTCTCGGTTATGTGTTCGCTAACACTTTTAATATTTAATGGACGAACATAAGCAAAACTACTTTTGGTTTGATTTTAATTTTGAGAAGGATAAATACCATAAAAAAACGTACTATATGTATATTTTCACAAAAGTATTTCAATAATTGTTTTTCATGTTTTCTTGTATTTTCTTACGAAAATCACCCAACAATCTTTTGAACATATATATCACAATAGATACCCCATCTTCATCCACATACTCAAAATATACAAAAGCTGTCAAAAAAGTTTACTCCAACCCAATCCGCATCGCTATTCCACGTTGCAAACCAATTCCTCATATTTAACGTTTACTTTCCACTCCTGCTATATCAATTATTTCATACAAAAGTCTTTTAACAATTTTATATATACGAATTAAATTATGAAAAATAAAATAAAATAAAATAAAATAAAATTAAAATAACTTAGAATTGAAAGATTTGATTGTTTTGCTTCCATTTACTTAATTCATTTTTTTTTCTTTTGGCGTGACTTATAATTTTTTTACCTAAAACCAAAAACTAACATTTAATTTCAAAATAATTATATACTGTAATAAGATTTAGTTGAATATATATATATATATATATATATATATATATATATATAATATATATATATATATATATATATTTAAAAGCATTAAACAAGAAAGAACCATCTTTTTCTTTGATATATATCACATAACATGTATATTAGAAAGAAGTATTATCAAATTCTTCTTTATTTGTACATGTGCTTTTTTTAAAAGGAAAAAAGAATATTTCGTTTTGTGATCACCCGTAATTGCTTTATTTGTACATTAGGCTGTTAACATTTGATTTTTTATTAAATAGATATATTAGTAGCTACGGATTTTATATTAAAAAATAATAAATGGACTTACATAAAAAGAACATAAAGTATGTATGTTTTTTTATAGGCAAAAAGTTGTTAAGAGATTTTTGTGAAGAAAAAAAAGGTATATTGGTTTTTAGGAGTAAAAAGTTATTAAAGAACTTTTGTAAAGAAATATAGAAAGAATATTGAGTTTTCTTTGCCCTATTCAGAATTCAAATTATGATACCGATAATAATTTATAACATTAAATTTTACTAAAAAAATTAAACTTCTAACTTTCATTTTTTTGTCGAGGGTCATCCCACTCACATGATCATCATTATAAATTTACCCTTATTTTACATTTGAGTCCGCTCACAATGATGAATATAAGCATAATAAATTAACGTATTTTCCTTAAAAGCTTAATTTAGTGTGAGTTAAGTGCAATTCTGTTAGGATTAAATCATCTTGCTCTTAATAACGGATTTAATAAGAACATGATGATTATACATAAATTATTGCAACATAATAGCTAGTAATCAACACAATTGAATCAAACACGTCCTATAATTGATGAACATGTTTGATAATACAATTAACTGTCTTAGCAATGGCGATTCACACACTTAGTTCTCACATAAATAGCTCAACAATATCAAAGTTGACACAATTAAAATTGTGCACACTAACAAAGATTATAAAATCTTCCATTCTATTGTAGTGTTGGACGTGAAGAAGAGGATCCTTGAATAGAAGTCTTTCTGAGATCCTCATAAGAGGTTCATACCATGAGGCTGGGGCTGTTCGTGAGTTGTGCCGAATCAATCATTCTTTGCTCATGTTTGGCTTGTTTCCAAACTGAACCAAGCCGATCGGTCTATTTAAAACTGAGGGAAAAATCGAACATAACATTTTTCGAGCTTAATTTTTGATCGAGCATCAAGAGAGCCGAAAAGAGTAGCGCACATATTGTACAACTTAACTATCTAGTTTGTCATCCGATTTATATTATAATAAGAGACTGTGACAATATTTAGTCTTAGGTTTATGACTTAAAAAGCGGTCACATGTCATAACATAATATTGTCATGGATGACAATACGTTATGGCTGTCAATGAGCTAAGGCTATAGCCAATAACACGGTGAGCATATTGTAGAGAACGATACATGAGAACGGAAGATTATTGACTAAAAGTAAAAGCGTGGTAAAAAATTATCCTTAGTGACTTAAGATTTCACTTTTATGTGTAGTGTTAAACATATTTTTTAGGTTGATTGATCTAATATGTATAAATATAATTGTAAATTTGCATACAATAGGTCAAATCAACTACTAGAGTACATTGTATAAACTATATATACAAAATATAAAAAATAATCAAGCTGAATTGAGTCAAGCGAACCTTTGCTCATGCTTGGCTTTTTTACAAACCGATTCGAGCCGTATTTTTCAAACAAATTCCGAATGAACGGAGCGAAAATCGAGCGACCGGCACTTTAAATAGCCCTACATGAGATACAATCACTTGATCTAGTGATCAACTACTACATACATAAGAGGTTTTCCGGGGAATCTCATCAAAGATTCTTCATATCTTGAATACGCTCCACTAACTTGAGGATATATGATGATTATAAAAAAATGTACTGCCTTGAAAACCAAATAAAGCAAACATCAAATGTAATTCGTGGTAAATCATGATAAATCTAGTATAGATTATTATTAGTGAATAAATTATTAAATTCTAATTTACCATGATAATGTTCCTACCGTACAATAATTGTTAGTTATGTAGATAGTTTGTTTTTCTTTAATAAAAAAATCTCAAGTGATTATCATTCAAAATAACTTATTTCTAGAACCAGTAAATAAATGAATGTCAATGATTACATTGATGTGTCGATTGAGATAGTAAAATTTTGAACTTTAAAGTTTAATAATACTAATTGCCAAATAAAACATGCTTAAGCATTTTCCTGCAAAATTAGGATTAAATGAATCGAATATCCTTTAACTTAAAAAAAATAAATTTTACATATAATATATTTTATAAAATATAGATATAAAATACTTAGCTGAAATATAAATTACATATATACAAATGAAATCAAACTTCAAACCCATATCCATCTCCCATGCCTCATCATCGACCACTCTTAACTACCATTGTCGGTTCCCACATTCCACTATTAACTTCCCCGTAATCATAGGGGTTGTTGACCTCATTATTAATCATTTTCTTAAAGACTTAGGTTAATTTGTTCACATAATATTCTCTCATTACGCTGTTGAACTAGAGCGGTTAACCGAATAACCGATACTTATAAGATAAAGAACATAAACTTAATATCCGTAAGACCATGTACCTTGAATTAATACCAAAACCTATCACGGTAAGAATTACATCTGATTCATTCATGAACAATAACTCCACACCCTTATATTTCTAGTGGGTTATATTATGGTGAAGTTAGGTTTTGTTTGTTGTCGTCGAGTCGTATGACGTATGACAAGGTGTAACAAAAACTAAGGTAACTATAGGAGGTTGGCTTTTCGATTTAAACTTGGAAAGTTTCTCTTTGTTGCGGTCTATAAAAAACATTGTTTGTCTTTATTTGATATGATATAGAGGGTTTCATATAGTTTCACTTTGTAGCAATTTCAAATTGGGAGTTTTACTAATTCTATTGAACTTGGGGATAGGATCGGAACAAAGGAAGAGTCAAGAATTTTTAAATCAACATATTTGTTACGTGTTATGTTCTATATTAACATATTTAAATCAATAAATAACTACGTTATTCTAATTATTTATATTGATCAAAGTTACAAAAATAATTTTGAGCTGATACTATTATAATTTGTTAGTTAAATTTCAAAAAGATGACAACAGACAACGAGTTGCAATCAAATCTATCATCTATAATAAAAAAAAGTTTGAGATGTCACATATCAACATATTAAACATTTTTATTTTTATTTTCTCACATCTTTCTCCTAATAAATGATAATAATATATAGTAATAATATTACTTAAAATATTTTTAAATTTAAAAATAGATATTGTAAAAATCTAAAATCTTGATATTATAATGAAAAAGTACACTTTAAACATTATGACATGATTTTTTTTAAATACGAAGTATTTTAATACCATTTTTTTCTAAGTTTTGTAAGATAATTATTTTTTCAAAATAAATTTTAAAAATAGACACCAGAATGTTTAAGGAAACGAATAAAAAAACACAATCTAATAAAATGATATTATTTTTATTTTTACTTGAACTACTTATTTATTTCTAATTTAATTATATCCTATTTACAATATCATTTATAATTTTAAAATTTTTATTACAAATTATTTAATATATTATTTAATCAATCCGTGTATTATACCGAATACTATACTAGTTCATAATAATTATGGAGAATTAACACCGGACTAGACCCACCTTTAATACTAATTCATGGATCGATGTCATAAATAGATTTTACACACAAAGTAAATCTTTGGTTAATCGAAAGAGTTGCATCGTTGTGATGGTTCCTACCTATCATAAAGAAGCTTTTTGTGTGTTTAAAATGCACTAGCTAACAAGAACTTTGTTCTTTTCAAATGACATTTTTATAGAATTTTTCGTCTTATCCGATTGAAATTCCATACCCATGAAATACTTTAATTTGACAGTATGGTTTTCACGATTTAGAAATTTATCCCAAACTATAGAAAATAGGAAACCAACAAACAAAACCGAATTATACCAACACATTTTATTTTGTATTATGATAAAATGGTTCTAACGGTATATGTATAGTGGTTGGAATAAATAATTGAGTCAAGGGTTGATTGTTCATTTGACTAGCTTATAGTGTATTATTGTTCTCTTTAATTCTTTTTTCCCACATACTCTTTGTCGGATGACTTCCTTTCTTCCAATAGTGCATCTCCAATTATAATAACAGAAAGCTTCCAAAATTTTTCATAATCCACAGTGACTTCGATTCCCAAATGTTTTTACATGAGATCTCGTTACCAGTAAAGTAAACTTACAGAATCTATTAGTACCTACTAACAACCGGCAAATGATATTTTACGCTGACAGGTGGCAATCTGAAGATTATGACAGGAACAAAGATGCTTATCAATGCATCATCCTCGAAGGTTTTTGATTCCCGATTTTGAAACCCCACAATACAAATTGTTGTTCAATGAACATAGACGAGTTTGTTGCCACAATACATGATCCATTTGTGTGGTCACTTGGTCTATTGCCACTAAGATTCCCCACACCAACACAGTAGCCATTTGCCCATTTCTATAGACCTTTATTGGTGGAGTGGGTTAGAAGGTGGTATATGGGCTCTACAGTGGACCTAGGTACGTTGGTTACTTAACCATGACAGTTGATTCCTTGTACACATTCTTTCACATGAATCAGGTATGGAGCGAACGCATTCAGTTGAACCTTCGAGCTGCATGCGGCTTCATTGGCGGCTTCTTGTACACGCAGAATTACACAAACCTTTTAAAATACCTTAAGACAATGTGTAGTTTAAGTTCACATATGTATAGTAAATTATCAGTATATATTATTATCAATTAACCAAGGACAATAATCTCATAGCGCAAACAGGAAGCTAATGATCATTGTACAAGGACTGAAAGAACCAGCATTAAGAGCTTTGTTTGACTTATTATGTGCCTATGACCCATAAATGTTTTGGTGGAGAATTGAAGAAGGCATAGAGTTGTGGTGGAATGTAACCATGGCCGACCGGTGGTCCAAAGAAGGCATATATCTAGCTATCGTGTGGATGAGTCGCGAGCATACCACCATCTCATGCTTGCACATATCCATCATTTCCTTTTAGGTGTCATGTTATCCCATTATGAGATCCTTGTTCCACTTTTATTATGATCCATAGGTACAACTTATTACTGTAGATGTTACTGAAAATATACAGTTTCACTTCTTGTATACAGTTTCAATTATAGCATCCACTCATGGTGGTATTACCTAGCTCACTACTTTTTTTCATTTTGTGGAAGTGTGAATATATTCAACGAGAAGAGATACACGATATAGGAATAAAGGTATAGACTTTGCAGCTCTATTACTATTAAAGTTTATAAACTTCTTTGTGACCCGATAGAATGATATACACGAGTTTATAATGAAACCTAATGCATACGATTTAACCTATGGATTTAATCCTATATTACATTCCTAATATTAGTTTATAAATATCTTGGAAGTTAAATTATATTAGGATAAACATAAGTGTAGTATAAATAAAGAGTCACATTCATTGTATTTAGTATGGTTTTATGCATAACAATATTCCTAGAGTTGAAACGGGTTATCTTTATATTCTTGGTGTGTTCTTGTGTTCATATTATTGATTCTTGGCCAACAATTGGTATTAGTGCCATTGTGTAACTCATACCCGGGAAGGAAGGCAAGAGATCAAAGACTTGGGTATAGTCAAGATTAAGAGTCATATATTGTAGGAAATGAACATGAGACGGGAAAGACAAACCACCAATTGTACCCGAGAGGAACAATTAAACATAGTGAAAGAAGAAGTTTGTGTTGATTCTTATGAAATCGATCAAGGTGAGATCGGTTCTGCCAACAATACCATCAAGGTTAGGATCAACAATAGATTTTTTTCCCACCAATGATAAAAAGGAAGTAACCATGGTAGGTTGCTATTTTGGCAGTAGATATCCGATCAGATTTGCAGATAGTCGGATAGAAAAAGATTCGTTATAGTAGGAGGCTTTGAATCCTGTCGTGCCTAGTAGGTAAAAAAGAAAAACAGTAGAAGTATCAACGTAAAGGTAATAGGCTGCATTTTTCATTCATCGTTGATCAAGAACATTGTAATTTTAGGACCTGGAGAGGAATAAGAGTTGTAGAGATCTAATTAATGAGGTGATGGATGAAAAAAATGAAAAGATGATTTTGTTGCTAATTCGTGGGAAAAAACCACAAAAACTGATGGATTTGATGGTGATGAATTTATGTGTTTTTGTTCAAGTGTTTGGACGTATTTTAAATGTAGAGTAAATTACTATTTTCGTCCCTGTAGGCTGCATTTTTTCGTTGATCGTTGATGAAGAACATTGTAGTTTTAGGACTTGGAGAGGAATAAGAGTTGTAGAGATCTAATTAATGAGGTGATGGATGAAAAAAATGAAAAGATGACTTTGTTGCTAATTCCGGGGAAAAACCACAAAAACTTATGGATTTGATGGTGATGAATTTATGTGTTTTTTTTCAAGTGTTTGGACGTATTTTAAATGTAGAGTAAATTACTATTTTCATCCCTATGGTTTTACGAAAATCACGGTTTTAGTCCAATAGTTCATTTATTACACTAACGTCCAATATTTTCACGTTTTGTTTCAATCCGACCCACACCACTAACACCATTAAAATTTTCTGTTAAATTAATCTAAAATGACAAATTTACCCCTGTGATTTAAAAAATATAAAATAAATTACAATACTCACCCCATTATAATCTGCTCTCTCTCTCTTTCCTATACTCTTTATCTATCTTTCTCTCCACCCTAGACTCACCCCCAAACCCAACCCACTGCCACCGGACCTCCACCACCCTACAACTCTCTTTTCTTAAACAAAGTTAGGGCTTCTTTATCACCATCTCTGCATCTTTATTACCTACGACCGAACACCACTAAAATGTCGTCGCCGGCGACCGACCACCACATAACATAATCGTCGGACACCAAATACCACCAACAAAATGTCATCGCTGGCCACCAAACACCACGATGTCTTCATCGCCGACCACCAAACACCCCCACCTTTATCGTCGGTCACCAAACACCACTAGATCTATATCGCCGACCACCAACACCTTGAATAGATTTAAAAATTGATGGTGAAGGCGAAGGAGGGAAGAAGATGTGATGGTCTAAGACAACCCTGGTGATGATTATACCGGTGAAGACGCTGCTTGATGGTGGTGGTTGAAGTCGACGGTGACGATGATGGTTACGATGGCACCCTAGTTTGGTTTCGAAAACCCCAGATTTTACAGCACCCAAGTTCTGACGTGGGTGGTTACGATGGTATATGACGTGGGTGGTTACAATGGTGAGTGACGTTGGTGGTCGTGGACCTGTGGTCATAGGATGTGGTGGTGGTGGTGAATGGTGATGATGCAATATAGAGAGAGATAAAGAGGTAGGGAGAGGGAGAGGGAGAGGGATGGTTTTACTCAAATACCACCATCCCCAACCACCTTCGGCCACCATAGTTGGAATCACGATGGTGGTGGTGGATGGCAGTGAGGGATGGTGGCGTAGTGGCGGTGAGGGATGGTGATGGTGGTGGTGATTTGGGTTAGGGTTAAATGACAATGGTAGATGATGATAAAGGGTTTTATTTTTTATTTTTATTTACTAAGGGTAATATAGTCAATTCACATCACTTAACAGAATTATACTAACAGAGTTAATGGTTTGGGTGGAACTGAAACAAAACGCGAAACTATTGGACCGTCAGTGTAATAAATGAACTATTGGACTAAAACCGTGATTTTCGTCAAACCACAGGGACGAAAATAATAATTTACTCTTAAATGTATTTACTACAAAGGACTTAAAGAAGACTAATCAAAAGGTCTGTGTCTATGTGATTGTTGCAGGGTGAAAGCAAAAGATTACAAACCAAGATTGAAGAATTACAAGTGTTACATGATAGTCTAGATCCATGTGCAACATATCAAGATTAAGAGAAAGAATGAATGTTTAACATTGAATTAAATAAATAAAATTAATATTAGTTTATAATTATCTTATAAAGTTTGAATTAGATTAGGATAAGCATAAGTGTAGTATAAATAGAGATTCATATTCATTGTATGAGATGTGATTTTGTGCATAGCAATATTCGTAGATTCGAAACGGGTTAATATTCTTGATTTGTTTTTTTTTTTCTTCATATTATCGATTCTTGGCCAACAAGAAACTTGTGTATCTCAAGCATTAAATTAAAAATATATATATGTTGAAGGAAACATATGGTGATTTAAGTATTGTTTTACACTTGCAAAGGAATGATATGTTTTACGGATGAAAACAAAAGAGTGAGCATATTTTATGAATTATGAATACTAGAAGGGTGTCCACATAATGTGACGGGATAACATTTTACATCTGACACGAGTTTTTTTATTTTTTTTAATCTTATAGTAATTTTACAAAAGTTTATTATTTTTATAAGCTAAAATTTAAAACACCAAATAAATAAAATTTGTATGACGACGTGTACATTTGTGCATTAATTTATTGTACCTTGTAAAATTCATATTAGTTCCGCAAAAAATTTACACGAAAACATTTTAAAAATACACATTTTCAGTTGTAGTATCAAAAATTTTGAAGTATGATAGATTGATATAACAAAAATCTTAAAATAAATTAAGTTTTTTTTTTTTGTTTATGGGTAGATAATATAAAATTTTATGTAATTTATAATAATTATAAAGTTATTATGTAACTATTTATAAGGGGTAATTTGTAAATAATGTTAAAAATACTATTTTACCCTTAAAAATGATTGTACCTTATATATTGAATAATGTAAATGTTTTTAATTTAATGGTATCTTAAAATAACATTCTCATATGTTTTATATATAGTATAAATAAATATAAAAACTTTGTATATCGGAAGAAAAGGAGTGAGCATATTTTACGAATATAAATTAATATGGAAGCTTTGTATATTGGAAGAGACGATGGAAGAGAAAAAAATGAGCGCGATAGTAAAGGATACAAGAAGATAATTACACTAGTATAAAAACCCTCTTTTAAAATAGTCAAATACTTTCATTTAAAAGGTTTTATAAGAACTGCGCATGTCCAAATTGATATGTCCAAGAAAATGATTTACCATATTTTTTACCAACTAAAAAAGTTAAATATTAAAAGAATACGTTCATGTACATATATTGTATGTTTTGTAGAAATAAGTTTGAAGAAACTAAATGTCTTACTTTTGGTGCATAGAGATACAAGCGCAAAAATAAACCTAATAAATATGATGACGACGTGACGAAGAATGGATGCCAACTAAATCATTATGTTATTTTCTTATAATACCGTGACGGAAACGTGTATTTGCTAACACTAAAGAATAAAATTATTGAGTTCGTATGGTGATAAACGTAAAGATGATGGAAAGTTAAGTCATATGACAAATTCACCTCAATAGAGAAATATTGATTACAAGTTTTTAGATTTTGGTAATGAGATTAAAAACATATGATTCGAGAATATGATTAGTCGTTATGGTACTTGGCTGGTTGCTTATGTATCTACAACCTTCGACCATGGGTATGCATGAAACAAATATACAATATAATGTCATTGTTAATTTAGGATCCAAAACAACCTTTTAATGACACTGACGTTTATTTATCACATTTGATTGACATGAAAACGCAATATAGTATAGGCGTAATTGTTTATGATGCCTATAAAAAGGAGAATTTTAAGATCAGATTCATCATTTTTTGCATCATAAGTGATTTTGCAACATATAGCAATTTGTCATGATATAGTACTAAAGGTAATCAAGTTTAACTTGTATGTGAAGACGAGATAAGTTTAGTATAGCTAAATAACTGCAAAAAAACCATGTATATGGGGCATCGATGAAGCGGAAGTGTTTGATAGAAAGACCAAGCTTCGAATGGATAGGAAAGGTCTTGACGCTTTTGCATGCGTTGAAAATATTAATACTGTGTTAGGAAAATGAAGTCACACCGAAAACGAAGTCCATTGAAAAAAGGTTGTTTTTTGGAATATACCTTACTGGAATTATTTGGAATTCGAGAGTATCTAGATTTTATTTATATTTAAAAAAATGTATGTGATAGCTTGTTGGGCTTATTATTAAAATTCTTAAAAGAAAGTAAAGACAAGATTAATATTCATAGAGATATGAGAGAAATGAAAATACATAAAGAGCTTCCCCCGGCTGGAATACATAATGTGGATATGGGATGACCCACTTAATCTTCACACACTCGCATCACCGAAGTTGTCTTAGTATTTTTTTAGGGCAAAGGAACCTTCTACTAATCAGTTGCTTGATATAGGGTGTCGAATTGAGTTCCCATAGTACGGTTGTGCTGATGAGAGGACGTTCCTTTTTATATGAGGAAGAGCAAAGGTTGTGGTCATCAGAGGATATCAGAGCAACGTATAATTCTTTTGATTTAGGGATGTCAAATTCCTTTACCATGATACTCATTAAAGATTCATAAAGTTCATCTCATGAATGGATCTTGTGTTATTCATTAGTTACGGATGCTTCCCGCGCTGTTTTGACATGTCAAAAATGGTGGTTTCAGTGAACCATATTAATCCACTTAAATTGAATTGAACTTGTAACTTACATGATTTCAATTATGAGTTTGTGTGTGTATATATAATATACTTCAGAGTTTTTTTACACAGAACATAAAAGAGCCATACACTAACTTCACATCGAATTAGTAAGGGTACTCTATAATCAATTTCATAATCTTTTTTCATTTTCATACAACACAAAGAATACCATTTTACGTAGTGCCTCGAACACGAAGACATTTTTGGTTGTTACATACTCTTCTCGTTGTTGTATCATAGGAGACAGGCTAGTTCTCTCAAGGAAGGCACATAATATATTATAAGGGTTGCATGTTAAATACAAATCATCAGCAATACTATCAAATAATGCTTAGGTTAACCTTTGAAGACTCTAGAGTCAAGGATACTACAAGAAGATTTTTTAGAAATTTCGTCAAAGACATCAGTTTTGAAACATGTTCATTACATATAAAACTGTACTTTATATTTATTTTCATGATTTCTCATGTGTAACAAGAGTATCATTATTATTATTTTATTAGTTATTTGATCGGGTGGTGAAAGTTTAATGTTTAACGGTTTTATTTCCATAGTTAACATATAGATTTATGAGAAATAGAGTTATTTTTGAGATTATTTTATGGTTTCAGGTTAAACATGAAGAATACAAAGAAATTTAAAGAAACCGGACGAGAATTGGAGCTCAAAATGTAAAGATATGATAAACCAAAGTTGCACGACAACGGTATCTTAAAACGGCCATAACTTGAGCTAGGAAAGGAGTTACGGGACTCACGACCTATCAACGGAAAGGTCACGAAAAGTTACACATGAAAATTTCACAGGGAGGTGGCGCCACCGACGCCTCCATAGGCGCCACCGACGCCAGAATTCGGGATTTTATTGAGATTTGACCTAAATTGAAGGGATTTAAAAGGGAAAAACCCTAATTTGAATTATAAATTTTACACAACAATTTTGGATGAAAATTAACAATCTTGGATCATTCTCAAGTGTGACACTCGGTCCAATCAGGTCAACGCCAACTCAGCTTTGTCTAATAATAATAAACGTTTAGTTATTACCTCTGACTCATCTGACTTTCTGAGACCTTGACCAATAATTTAACGTGAACTCTCGTTGCCAATTAACCGGTTGAGACACAAGATTCATATAAGATAACAATAAATTAATAATAATTATATTTGTAATTTGGAAGGCATGCATGGATGACAACTAAGTCATTCACATCCCCACAAAATCCCCTCTTAAACCCCACTCAACCCTTCACATTCTCACATCCCTTCCACTCTTCCACACACACACACACCACCACCCCATCGGCCATCCCCTACCGCTGCACCTCCACCACCGCCTGCCCGCCGCCGCCCACCTCAACACCATCACCCACCGCGACCACCATCCATATCATCATCCACCGTCGCCATCACCACCTTCAACACCATCACCACCGACCGCAACCATCACCATCACTATCACCACCGACCGCAACCATCACCATCACCACCGACTGCAAACATCACCATCTCCATCACCATCGACTACCGTCACCACCATTTCACCATCGGCCCCCATCGCCACTGCAAGCACCATCACCACCCGTAACTAACAACCCCCCTTTCTCTTCGGTAACCGCAAGCACCACCACCACTAGTGACCTTCACCTACATTCTCTCTAAGATTCTAGTGAAATTTCGAATAGAACCCGAAGTTGTGATCGGAGTTGAAGATTACGTGCTATCGTTGTATGCATTGTTCATTCTATTGTACTTAAGGTATTCTTGTGTAAGGCCTCGTTCCCGGGCACCTTACAGCCGGTGGTTCATCGCACATAAAACATTAGAAAAGATACATTAATTTTGCAGCGGAATTTAAAACTTTCATTTATAACTAAAACATGTCCTTTACAACATTAATTTTCATCTCAAAATACATGACATGTCAAAATACGGAAGCCGGCCTCAAAATGCTCCCAGTAGCTTATGCATCCATGCCTGCAACTCCTCAGCATCAACATATACTTGCCAACTATCATGCATACAAAAGTCAGCGACGCTGAGTGAGTTCTAGTTTTATAATAAAACATACTTTTCTGAGTTAAAAACCGTTCTTTACTTTATTTCAAAACATACTATACTTTACATCATTTGTGATCACGCATCATACGTACATACAGATAATAACATTATTATCTTCCATTACGTTCATTAGCTTTGTTCATTCAACGTATTACATTATCGTTCACTTCTGTTTCTAGATCCGGTCAGACTTTACCCTCTTCGTGGCACTCAGCCACGATTACTGAGGTCGAATGACAAGGATCCTATTATGTACATTAATACGATAATTCATTTATGTTCATTCTTACGTTCGTTCTTTCATACATGATCTTCCGTTCATTACTCTTTATCACTCGAATTTTGCCTCTTGCAATATCCCTGACTCATGCTCGAAAGCTGATGCTGTGCCGGGGCCTGCTCACAAACCCCCGACTCATGTCCGAAGACTGACACAACACCGGGATACGTGACAAAGATCCCATACGAGTCAATCACAGAGATTGAAATCCATCCGAGTCTGTTGCAATACAAAGTCGCTCATCTAATTATCTCGTCTCATGGTTAAAGACCTCTGTCGAGTCTGTTGCAACATAGAGTCACTCACCTCATATCTATGCTTGGCCTTATGCCAAACCCCCAAAGTTATACATGACTCGGGTAACAACATCCCCACCATCGTGGGTAACAATCCCATGAAAATGGGTAACAACACCCCCACCGTCGTGGGTAACACCCCCATAGAAATGGGTAACAACACCCCCACCGTCGTGGGTAACACCCCCATAGAAATGGGTAACAACACCCCCACCGTCGTGGGTAACACCCCCATAGAAATGGGTAACAACACCCCCACCGTCGTGGGTAACACCCCCATAGAAATGGGTAACAACACCCCCACCGTCATGGGTAACACCCCCATAGAAAGGGTAACAACACCCCCACCATCGTGGGTAACACCTCCATAGAAATGGGTAACAACACCCCCACCGTCGTGGGTAAAACCCCCATAGAATGGGTAACAACACCCCCACCGTCGTGGGCAACACCCCCATAGAATGGGTAACACACCCCCACCATCGTGGGCAACACCCCCATAGAAATGGGTAACAACACCCACACCGTCGTGGGTAACACCCCCATAGAAATGGGTAACAAACCCCCACCGTCGTGGGTAACACCCCCATAGAAATGGGTAACAACACCATCGTGGGTAACACCCCCATAGAAATGGGTAACAACACCCCCACCGTCGTGGGTAAGACCCCCATAGAAATGGGTAACAACACCCCCACCGTCGTGGGTAAACCCCCATAGAAATGGGTAACAACACCCCCACCATCGTGGGTAACACCCCCATAGAAATGGGTAATAGCACCCCCACCGTCGTGGGTAACACCCCCATAGAATGGGTAACAACACCCCTACCGTCGTGGATAACACCCCCATAGAAATGGGTAACAACACCCCCACCGTCGTGGGTAACCCCCCATAGAAATGGGTAACAACACCCCCACCATCGTGGGTAACACCCCCATAGAAATAGGTAACAACACCCCCACCGTCGTGGGTAACATCTCCGAGCATACTTTAGGATTTGCTGAACCTCACGCGGTAGAGCTTAAGGCATTTAGAGCCGTGCACCTCTGTAGATATTGCTTTCAAGCCTTTCTATACTTCTTTCTTTATTCATTTATTCATGCATGCATTCATTACGTTCCTCTTTTCATTATCTTCCACTTTACGTTACATAATACTTTCATTACATTCATTAACGTTCAACGCAAAGCCAAGGAAAGACATACGTACATAATAAGGAACATATATATAAACATAAACATACATCATCACCAATACAGGCACATCAACATGCATAACACACATCAAACAAGCCATATCATCATAACCGAGCTTATCTTCCCATTTTACCCCTTAAAATCCACTTAGAAAACCTCAAGTCCAAAGTGGGCGCATGGGTCCTTCCAGGCGCATGAGCATAAAAATTCTAAGTATAAAACAGTCTGGGCGCATGGGCACTGTTTGGGCGTTCTGCCCTGTTCAGGCGCATCACCAACACTTAGCCGTTTCAAGCTCTTGGGCGCATGGGCACTGTTTAGGCGCATGGCCAATACTTAGCTGTTTCTTTCACTGGGACGCATGGGCACTGTTTAGGCGCATGGTCCATACTTAGCCGTTTCTTTCACTGGGACGCATGGGCACTGTTTAGGCGCATGGTCCACACTTAGCCGTTTCTTTCACTGGGACGCATGGGCACTGTTTAGGCACATGGTCCACACACAACCTTTTCATCACTTGGGCGCATGGATACTATTTAGGCGCATGGCAACACTTGGGCGCATGGCCAATACTTAGACGCATGGGCCAACATGCTGGGCGCATGAGCCACTATTCAGGCACATGACCCACTCTTGGGCGCATGGCCAACACTTAGACGTCTGGTATCTCATGTTGGATGCATGGACACTGTTTAGGCGCATGAACCACTGTTCATGTCCATCAAACATTCTGCAATCTTTTCTATGCTACCAATTTCACCCGATTCTCATTCTGAGCATACCCAAACACAGATCTAACATACTAAGGCCATCTAAGCATGCTAAACATCATCTCTAACCCATAATCAACACTATAACATGCATACATACATACAACATTCGAACATAAGGCTGTAACCCACGGTTTTTTTAAAAGATGCTTACATCGTATGCATAATAGCCCCAAATTAGTTGAAAATCAGTAAAAGAGGGGTTCTAGAAACTCACCTTAAGCAGCTTTTGAGCAGCACTCTTCCAGTTCAAGACCCACTTCGATTCAGCTCTTTGAATCCCGAAAGTAAACTCTAAACAACCGGAACTTCGGTCAAGAACTCAATACTTAAATGAAACCGAGCTCAAACAAGAGAAGACTTGCCTTTTTCAGCTTCTTCTTCCTCTTTCTCTCTCTAGAACCTGGCTCTCTCTCTTTCTTCTTCTTCTTCCGAGATCAAGCAGCATTCTGCTTGATATGGGTGACCATGCCCTTTAATATCTTAAAATATTAAGATTTGTACTTTGTACACTTTATCCCCCTCTACTTGTGCACAATTTCTATTCTTTCTATTTACTTTTCTTTTCCTTCCGTTTAAATAGAAATTTCTGGGTGTTACATCTTGACTATATTATTTAGATCTCTTCATGCATGGGTGATAAAGATAAAGATCTTGATGAACTCTAGTTTCACTCACTTTAAGGTTAACAAAAGTTGTTGTTTTGATGATTTTGGTTATAAAAATATGTTTAGAATAGGTTGATACTTGATGAAAATGATATGATTGGGATTATATGAAGACACATGCATGTAAGTATAGATATGAACATGTTGTGTATGTATTTATGTTCATATAAGATTGAGAGATTTAGATGATAAGAAAGTATAGATATGTATATGTTGCATATGTATGAATGTATTGATATATAACTTGGATGATTAGTGGATTATGGCCTTGTTAGAAACATTAGGTAATTTTATTGGTTTAAGAATTATTGATTAGTATGGTGACATATGATAATACAAGGAAATAATGATAAAAAATGACTAAGTTGAAATAAGTAAAATAGAAGTATAATACTTGGACATATTGAGAAATTTCACTAGATAAAAGTTAGATTTGTAAGACTAAAAATCATGATCAATTATAAGACCAAAAGGACGTTATGACCAAGGAACTCGACTAAGACATCAAATGCGACCCCAAGACCTTATAAAATAAATTTATATAAAACTAAAAATTATACATAGTTGGACAACTCTCGACTAATAGAAATTATAGTATATATATTTACATTTTAGATATCCGCTTCAAACTAACGGATTTTATGTATTATGAAAATAATATATGTTTTAGTAACTAAAAAAAATTATTTCATAAAAGCTCATTATTTAATGAAATTATTAACTAAAGAATAATATATATATATATATATATATATATTATATATATAATATATATATATATATATAAATTTTAGAGGGATTATAATCTTGTAACATAAATCATTTAGATAAGGAAGCACTAGTTAAACGTAAGTTATAAAAGTAAGATTCACGAGTAGAATAGTAATAACATAAGATATCTAGAATAAGAACAAGAAATAGATATTAGTCAAAAGAGTATAGGACGACTAAGGAAATAGACTTTACTAAAAATTTACAAGAGTATACATTTTTAAATAATAAAAACATGTTATTTTAAAACGACTAAATAAGTGGGTGAAAAGCATTCGTAAGCATAAATCATCATATATTGACCATAATGTGCATTATTAGGGTTTCATTATCAAAGGACTGGCACGTTGGTTCCTTTTGTTAAACAAATTCAATGTGAGTCATTCGGCCCCGTTTTAAATATTATTTTTAACTGTTTTGGGGAAAAAGCATGAAACCATACTTTAAAATATATGATGGGTTAAACGGGATAATATATTATGAGGGTATAAGTTGGGTAAGTGGTATGGATATATACCATCGAGCCCCTAAATCCCCCCATAATCATTAACCTCAATGGTGAGGCCACAGAGTATGTGGTAGATCTATCGGGTTAGAATGGCCCGCTCTCGCGACTAGTCGCCCTTGTCAGGTTGTGGCGAGGGAGTTTATATGTCTGGACTGTTGTGGGGCAACAACGTGTTTCTTGGTTTGATTATTGACTTATGACCTGAATTTATCATAGTACATAGCTAGTCTATATGGAATATATTTTGCCTTGTTTTATCATATTATTTTCAAAATAGATGTTTGTAAAACTGAAAAACCCCGAAAGCTCACCAACTTTATGTTAACTTTATTACCCTTCATGCTTTTTAGGGTTATAGGTGAGCTCTATGCGAAATTCCGGAACTATGTCTTTGGAGGGTCAAACGTTTCAAAAGTCTTTAAATAACATTAGGTTCATGAAATAAAGACAGTATTATGTGTCAAATGTCAAGTTGTTTAACTTTGGCTAACAAAATACTTTTGTAATCTCTTTTATGATGTTAGTTATTTGATTTTCATAATTGACGTTATTTTCTAACACATTTGACTATACAAGTCGGGTCAACTCCAACTTCCGTTACCACCACGTCACGCAATCTTCCGTTGCGATTTTCGGGGTGTGATATCAAGCTCCTCCAATCTCGAGATTATCAATTCTACATGATTCAAATGATCATTACAATTGTGTTGAAGATTCAATGATGATGCAAGACTAGTTCGTTTATGATTTACTTCGGGGGATGGGTTTGTGTAAGTTATTGTTTTTTCAGTTTGTAACCTAGATTTGGGATTGGATTTTGAAACTTTTAAGTTCTTTGGGATTCAATTTATGATTTGATTATTTAAACGGTTTGATTATGCTTGAACCTAATTTTGATATTCTATAACTTTGGTTGTCTTTAATCATTGTGTGATTGATTATTAGAATTAGGGTTTTATTATTCAAATAGTAATTATATGAATAAGATCCTTTAAACTTTAATTTATGATTATCACTTAAATCATATTATGTGTAAGTCACCATTAATGAGCTCTAACTAGGTTTTATTCAAGAAAAATTAGAAATTTGCCAAACTTGAATCCTAAAGTGGATTGCTTTTTCTCCAAGATTATTAAAAACCTAAACTTTTATTTTCTTAATTTGATTTTTTATAATTCAATTAATGAAGCAAATTCCTTTTTAAGTTGGATAATGATACTGTGATTGATAGTGATATGGTTGAAGAGGTTACAACACTTCAAGAGCATGAATATGTATGCTTAAAGTTGATAGAATACATAACACCTTTAGAGGAGCCAAAGCCTAAAATAGTCTAGTTTTATCCCCATCCTTCTCCCGTGCTTATTATTCCAACCAACAAAGTTGAAAAAGAGGTTTTGAGCACAAAAAAGGTGGCATTACAAGACATTGGACAAATCATCATAAAGTGGCTTCGTAACAAATATTCAATAAGCTTGCCGATAATTAAGAAAAAACTACAGAACCGGCATGTCAACTACCAAGCGTTTGTCATGAATTCAATAGGTAAATGTGCACTTAAACCACTATAACAAATATCATGTACGGTCTGGCTGAAGACCTAAAACTTAGCGCTACTTGGGAGGCAACCCAAGGTATTTTGTTTTTTCTTTGTTTTTTTGTTTACTTATGATTTTATTTTATTTTAAGAACTTTGTGGGTGCATTCACTAGAAACCCTCATTAGACTACACTCGTTCACCTGACTCTACCGGATGGTTTAAAAGGCTTGTTGCAAATGCTAAATGCAACCATGATTCCTATGAAAGTGAGTTTAGGACTTTTTGTACTTTAAGTGATTTTTTATATTTATTTAATAAGTTAACTATTTTAATCAAATTTCCACTTAAAAGTTGCATTAAAATGCTTTAAGTGTGGAGAAGTGGATGCATTATTTATTTAAATATGAGGTGCTAATCATGAAGTGAGAACTTCGGTTCTACATGGGTTTTAGTATGTTTTGTAGATTAGTGGACGAGATGTTGAAGATCACTATACTACTAAAGATCTTGCCATAATGATATAATCAAATGCATTTGTTTCCCTTGTTAACTATTAAAAATATTTAATTTGTAGTTAGTTTTAATTTTCGGTTATTGATGGTGAGACCCTGACTAATTGTAAATGATGTGTGAATGTAATAAGATTAGGTTTGAACTTAAAATTCTCTTGTTTTCACACTAATAGTAACACTTAATTAGTACATTGGGGGTAATTGTCACACCCCTGCTAAGAGCGGAAACACGGAGATGTAACGAGACGGGAATCGTCATAACACATGGTAAGCGATAGAGATGCAATAATAATAATGATGACAAGCGTGTCATGACGAAACCCGACAACAAAGGGACTTGTGTCGTGTTTAGTCAGTATTCACGACAACATAGCCATAAGCATAAACATGATACATGAATCATATAACAAAGATGATAACATTGTATGCAATTCCCACAACCCGGGAACAAGTTACAAAGTATAATGTTGTTTGAAATAGATACAACAATTGTTTCCAAAATGACAAGTTTAGCCCGAAAATGCATCCTAGGGTCTCCACTAAGGCAGCACACCTAGAACCTCAGCTAACCTGATCACCTGAAAAGATATGCTCAAAATGGTCAACAAAATTATTGGTGAGTTCGCAGGTTTAAAGTAAATAAGTAATTGATGCTGTATAAAGTTGTTGCAGAATACCGTGCATACAGTTATAAGTAAGCAAAATCACATGACAAGAGCTTTACAACCAAACCTAACGACGTACACAAAGAATCTTGTCGGAATATATTCACCCAAGGCCCGTTCCTGGCTTTTGTTGGTACTAACTAGTATACCAACACGAGGGTTGGGGTGTCAACCCAGTAGTACTACCAATACCTATTCGTCGGTTCCCACACTGGAATTAAATGGTTGAAAGAAAGAACCACAAAGCAGACTCATGCATGTATCAGATAAGTACCCACAAAACAGTAGCACGTTGATTCCAAGTATGTAAATTGTATGTATGTTGTACAACATAGAAAATGGGCGAGCATACTTTTCCCCCATGTTTGTAAAGTAGTATAAGCATAAAAAAAGGCCACGAGACTCACATGTTAAGTGGTAAGTATGAATGATCAAGATTTCCAACAGTTGAATGCAATGAACGGTCAAACACCTATTTGACAGTTATTGTTAAGCATTAATGATGTGTATAAAGCATATAATAATGTTTGGTCGGTTCGAGTTGTATCGGTTCGGTCGTGGGTGGCACACACACAAGCGGACACAAGTATAAGATCCTATGTAGATCCAAGTACTAAGAGTAGTGGTCATTGCTTATGACATCCATATAAAGATCTCATTGTTATGAAAGATAGCACTTATTAAGTATCTGTAGTTCCAAATGGGTTGTTGATAATTGTAAAGTGTTAGGTTAATTTAAATTGAAATAGTATGTGCCTATTGTTAGCGTTGACTTTAATCTTTGTGGTCAAGCAATGACACTTTTACTGATGTTACCTCATCATCATCAGATGTTAAGGTAGGAAATTCACACTCAACACATTCGTACGAATCAACCTTCAATCGTACAAATCAGCTTCATTGGCGCGATTGAACCTTCATTCGTACGACTGGCATTCAGTCGTACCACACAACACCCAATCGCATGACTTAACCTCCATACGCATGAATCAACCTTCATTCATACGAAACAACTTCATTCGTACGACTAAACCTTCATTCATACGATTGGCCTTCAGTCGTGCAATACACGCACAATCACATGCATTCATTCATCCGTATTGACTCAATCGCACACACACACACACATCCGCATTGACTCAATCGCACACACATTCATTCGATCGCACAACTCAGTCGCATGACATCCCTAGTCGCACGATTCAGTCGCCCGAAAGACACAGTCGCATGACTCAGTCGCACGACTCACCCAGTCGCACGGCTCAGTCGCACGACTCACCCAGTCGCACGGCTCACCCAGTCGCACGGCTCAGTCGCATGACAGACCCAGTCGCCTGAACTGCAGGTTCGCGACTGCTGAAGTGCAGAGCAGCCTTTGGCTGCCCCAAGCACGGGTTTTACACATCAAGAACTTCCAGAATCACACAACAAACACACACGGACAAGAAGCACACGCCGAAAGTCATCACACGCACCCACACGACCTCTTATGTTCGAGTTGACCCGAACACCCGAACCCTAGAAATGTACAACAGTAAAATGAGCAAGAAATGGACAACCAAGGTCGTCTACCTGCAAGGATGGAGTAGACTAGGTTGTAGACGAAGTCTAGACGACGAAAATGAGACCAAATGGAGCGATTTTGGTGCTAAGATGAAGATGTGAAGTGGAGAAGAAGATGATGAAGAAGAAATGGAGAGGATGAAGAAATGGCTGGGAATGGGGTTTTTATACCCATCCCAGGTTTGCAAAATGTCAATTTTAGTCCATGCACTTGGCCCCCGAGTTTCCAAAGTTTGCTTCAGTTGAAAACGACTTTAAAATGTCCGTTATATTAAGGTTAAAAGCGTGTTTAATGGTAATTGATAGCTAAAATTGGTTTTATTAGTGACAATGGTTATAATTAAAAATGATATATTTGGTGGTAATGGTGATGAAATTTATAATAGGTTTATGCTTAGCACACGTTCACGGAGGAAGTACAGGCACAAGGGTAACAAGTAGACATGATTCCTTAAAGCAGGAGTTCATGAAGAAGAGGAAGAATAAATAAAATAGTTCTATGGTTAATTATGTCGTTCGACGGACCTTAAGGTGACGGATGTCACAGTATCCCCCAGTTGAGAGAATTTCGTCCTGAAATTCAGCTGGAGTTAGGTCCAAGAGTGTCATCCACGAATAGGTGTGGGTATTTGATTTTCATTTGATCTTCGCGTTCCCATGTAAACTCTAGCCCTCGTTTTGAATTCCACCATACGCGAACGATTGGTATTCTACTGCGCTTCAACTGTTTGGCCTTACGATCCATGATCTCAATGGGTTCCTCAATAAAATGAAGCTTTTCATCGATTTTGATATCCTTAATTGGTACGTGAAGTGATTCGTCAGCAAACACTTCTTGAGGTTCGACACATGGAAAGTATCATGCACACCGTTGAGTTCTTGTGGTAACCTTAATCGGTAAGCCCTGGACCAATTCTTTCTGTAATCTCGAATGGTCCAACGTATCTTGGGGCTAACTTCCCTTTCTTTCCAAACCGAACAACTCCTTTCCAAGGAGAGACTTTGAGTAATACTTGGTCCCCAACATTGAATTGTAGATGTTTCCGACGATTGTCGGCATAGCTCTTTTGGCGATCTCTAGCGGCTTTCAGTCTATCTTTGATTTGGAAGATCTTGTCGGTTGTTTCCTAAATGATCTCTGGGCCTGTTAACTGACTTTCACCAATCTCGGCCCAACAAACAGGTTATCTACACTTACTTCCGTACAACGCTTCGAACGGAGCACACCCAATGCTGGTGTGGTAGCTGTTATTGTAAGAGAACTCAATCAATGGCAAATGAGTATCCCAACTACCACCAAAGTCGATTACACACGCTCTCAGCATGTCTTCCAGTGTTTGTATGGTTCGTTCACTTTGGCCATCTGTTTGAGGGTGATAGGCGGTACTCATGTCTAATTGAGTGCCCATCGCTTTCTGTAGTGTCAGCCAAAATCGTGAAGTGAATCGGCCATCACGGTCGGATATGATTAACACCGGCACTCCGTGTCTTGTCACGACCTCTTTTATGTACAATCTCGCCAACTTGTCCATTTTGTAGTCTTCTCGGATTGGCAAGAAGTGTGCTGATTTCGTCATTCGATCCACTACGACCCATATTGAGTCATGCCCGTTGCTCGCTCGAGGGAGTTTGGTAATGAAATCCATAGCTATGTTCTCCCATTTCCATTTGGGATCTCAGGTTGTTGTAACAGTCCCGATGGTTTCTGATGTTCAGCTTTAACTTTCGAGCATGTCAAGCATCTGCTGACGTACGTGGCAATGTCTTTCTTCAAGCCTGGCCACCAGTACAGATCTTTGAGATCATGGTACATCTTTTCTGCCAGGATGAATAGAATATCGCGTCTTATGTGCTTCATCCATGTCCAAGGTAGGTACACCTCCCCACTTGGGTACCCATATACGGTCCACGAAGTACTGTACACCATCGTCCTTGCACATCAGTTGTTTATCCAACCCTCAGAATTCTTCTCCCGCAAGGTTTTCTTCTTTCAACGCCTCACTTTGTGCAATTTGGATCTGAGCTTTCAAATTTGTTTGAATGGTCAATCCCAAAGCTCGAGCACGTAGTGGTTTCACGCGTTCATTGCGGCTTAGAGCATCAGCCACCACGTTAGCTTTTCCCGGATGATACCGAATTTCACAATCGTAGTCACTAAGAAGCTCTACCCAGCGTCTCTATCGCATATTGAGTTCCTTCTGATCCAGAATATGTTGAAGGCTTTTATGATCTGTGTAGATGATGCATTTGGTTCCATACAGGTAATGCCTCCATATTTTAAGTGCGAATACTACAGCGCCCAACTCAAGATCATGAGTCGTGTAGTTCTTCTCGTGCACCTTAAGTTGTAGCGAAGCGTAGGCAATCACCTTATCTTTCTGCATTAGTACACATCCCAAACCTTGATGCGAAGCATCACAGTATATCACAAAATCATCATTTTCGTCTGGGAGGGACAATATCGGTGCATTGCACAACTTATCTTTCAGTGTTTGGAACGCCCGTTCTTGTGCATGTCCCCAATCAAACTTCTTGTCTTTCTGAGTCAACAATGTCAACGGTTGAGCGATCTTTGAAAAGTTCGCAATGAAACGATGATAGTATCCGGCTAATCCTAAGAACTGCCGTATCTCTGAAGGTGTCTGGGGTGTATCCCATCTCTTTACCGCTTCGATCTTGCGGGATCTACATGAATCACGTCCTTGTTAACCACATGACCCAAAAACTTCACCTCTCGCAACCAGAATTCACACTTCGAGAACTTGGCGAAAAGTTTCTCTTCCCTTAACAGTTCCAGTATTGCCTGAAGGTGTTCTTTATGATCCTCTTTCGATCGAGAGTAGATAAGTATGTCTTCTATGAATACGATCACAAACTTATCCAAGTAAGGTTTGAACACCCGATTCATCAGGTCCATGAACACAGCTGGTGCGTTAGTCAATCCGAACGGCATGACTAAGAACTCATAGTGCCCATAACGAGTTCTAAACGCTGTCTTCGGTACGTCCTCCTCGGAAACCCTTAGTTGGTGATATCGAGATCGAAGGTCGATCTTGGAAAAATACGAAGCTCTTGTAACTGATCAAACAGGTCGCGATCCTGGGGAGAGGATACCGTTTCTTCACAGTTAATTTGTTCAATTCACGGTAGTCGATGCACATACGGAACGAACCATCCTTCTTCTTGACAAATAACACGGTGATCCCCAGGCGAGTGACTCGCCGAATAAAACCCTCTCCAGTAGATCCTGTAACTGGCTAGATAACTCTTGCATTTTAGACGGAGCCAACGATACGGTGTCTTTGCTACCGATGTGGCTCCAGGAACCAACTCAATATGAAATTCCACCTGCCGTGGAGGAGGCAAACTGGACAAGTCGTCAGGAAACATCTGGGTAATCCGCCTACAGGGATATCTACCAATTTCTGCTCCTCTTCTTCTTCTTTTCTACCACATGAGCCAGGAAAGCGTAGCACTATTTTCGTAAACTCCGGCGTGCTTTCATGCAGGAGATAAGCTTTTAAGTTTCTTCCCGGTCGTTCTCCTTGAATTCTGTGTACTCCTTCGTCTGACATAGGGATTCGTACTACCTTGTCCCGACAGACGATCTCGGGTCCGTGTTTCGACAACCAATCCATTCCAACAATCACGTCGAAACTTCCTAACTCAAAGGGGATCAAGTCTATATCGAAGGCTTGGTTCTCCAATATCATCGAGCACTTTCTAATAATCTCGTCGGCCTGAACAATCCTACCATTGGCTATTTCTACGGAATAGCTAGTTTCTAGCCCACTAGGACTCAAATCAAGCAATTTCACAAACTCAAAAGATATGAAGCTATTGTCTGCTCCAGTGTCAAATAGTACAGATGCAAAGTGATTATTGAGTAAGTGCGTACCCATGACAACATTTGGGTCCTGACAGGCATCATTGCTCCAATGACAAAAGCGCGTCCCCGAGCCGCATTCCCTGGTTTGTCTGGCCTTGATTTCTAGCTATAGCCATAGTCTGATGCTGGTTGTTCCCTTGTTGGCCCGGTGCCCGATTCAGTTTGGGGCACATGTTCTGGTAGTGATCAGGGCTTCCACGCTCATAACAGAACTGCTGGCGGGGTTAACCGTGTTGACTGGTGCGACCATATTCGGTGTTGTTCTGCAGTCTCTTGCTAAATGCCCTGGACATCAGCAGTTCGCGCACACCCGGCACAACATAGCTGGGGGATGATGAGAGTTGCACCTATCGCATCTGGGGTGCGGACCCACATATTCTCGCCTGCCCTGGGTCACGGCCACAAAATTTCTGGTTGTCTTGGCCCTTTTCTCGAATTTCTCGGCACTCGACCGGCTCGTTTCCCCAGCTTCTTTCCTTTTCTCTGTTCCCCTGCCCAATACCCCTGTTCTCACCATCTCATCAGTTAGAGCGCCAGCCTTCAGAATTGAGCTCTGAATAGTAGGAGGAGCAGTAGCGGTTACCATTGCCCGGATTTGAGGTGCAAGTCCCCAAATATACCTCTCTATCCTTTTTGATTCCGGGGTGACCAGATGCGGAACCAACCTTGCTAGCTCGTGAAAACGATCGGTGTAAGCTGCGTGCCCAGCCCCCACCATGGCATGATTCTAGAACTCATGCTCAAGTTTTTGCATCTCGTTGAGAGGACAGTACTCCTCGATGATTAGGCTTTGAACTCATCCCACGACATTTGCATCGCCGATTCTCTTCCCCTAGCCTGAATCTGAGTGTTCCACCACGTTAGTGCCTTGCCCTGTAGTGAGCACGTGGCGTACTTAATCCTCTGACTGTCGAGGCATTCGCTGATGTCGATCACGGCCTCCATCTTTTCAAGCCATCTGGTCAGGGCTATGGCTCCACCTTTGCCATCAAACTCTCTTGGTTTACAAGCCACAAATTCCTTGTATGACATCCCCGTCTAATATCACAACCCCGGTCTCATTAACAATTCCAGTTTCGTTACCGCCTGTACCACCATTTCCGGTCTCCTGATTGCTTTCGTTCCCAGTCGAGTTCCCGTTATCCTCATTATCATTGCCACCATCCCCGTGGGGGTGAGAATTCTGAAAAGCATCACTCACTTGGGTCACGATAGTCGGAATCAGTGCGGCCAGCTGTTGAGCGATTAAGGCTGCCATATCAGCGTTTCCTGTTCCTGGAATGACATTGGTAGGACCATCACTTGTTCTCGGTGCTCTACCTCTGCCTCTGCCTCTCGGGGCTTCACTTCCGCCACTGTTGTTGCGGGTAACTCTTCGAGGCGGCATGTTCTAATCATAGAATAGCGAACGCATAAGTTTTAACCATTGCAAGGCACATTATCCATGCCACATTAAGGTCTAACTTTCCAGGTTAAGACCATACTTATGGTTGTCACACATCGCATACAAATCGTGAAATTCTCACACCATGCATAAGTAATGTCCAAACAGTAGTCCATCATAATAATGACATGTCCATGCATGAAATCAAGTTTAGTCTAGCGGAGGTTGCCTATTTCCTCCTCTCACGAGGTCTCAGACATAACCTCCTCGGGGTAAATCCCAGTGCTTAACGTCAAACGCAATAGCATGATCTATGAAGATCTCTTTGGGTTCAATACCCGGATTGATAAAGCAACTCGGTGCGCAGAGGGAAACGGAAGATCCAATATAAACATCCCGTAAAGAGTGAGCACAAGGGCTCTCTCACAGGGTGATAAGATCACGAAACAGATAGATAACCGAACAAGTAGTGAGGAACATGTATGAGATATAAAATGCACACAACCCTGGCATGCAAATCTACATGGAGGTTCCTAGGTTATAGTCTAGGTCAAGTGTATTGCCTAATTCTCTATAACCAATGGCTCTGATACCAGTCTGTCACACCCCCGCTAAGAGCGGAAACATAGGGATGTAACGGGACGGGAATCGTCATAACACATGGTAAGCGATAGAGATGAAATAATAATAATGATGACAAGCGTGTCATGACGACACCCGACAACAAGGGGACTTGTGTCGTGTTTAGTCAGTATTCACGACAACATAGCCATAAGCATAATCATGATACATGAATCATATAACAAAGATGATAACATTGTATGCAATTCTACAACCCGGGAACAAGTTACAAAGTATAATGTTGTTTGAAACAGATACAACAATTGTTTTCAAAATGACAAGTTTAGCCCAAAAATGCATCCTAAGGTCTCCACTAAGGCAGCACACCTAGAACCTCAGCTAGCCTGATCACCTGAAAAGATATGCTCAAAATGGTCAACAAAATTGTTGGTGAGTTCGCAGGTTTAAAGTAAATAAGTAATTGATGTTGTATAAAGTTGTTGCAGAATACCGTGCACACAGTTATAAGTAAGCAAAATCACATGACAAGAGATTTACAACCAAACCTAACGACGTACACAGAATCTTGTCGGAATATATTCACCCAAGGCCCGTTCCTGGCTTTTGTTGGTACTAACTAGTATACCAACACGAGGGTGGGGGTGTCAACCCAGTAGTACTACCAATACCTATCCGTCGGTTCCCACACTGGAATTAATGTTTGAAAGAAAGAACCACAAAGCAGACTCATGCATGTATCAGATAAGTACCCACAAAACAGTAGCACGTTGATTCCAAGTATGTAAATTGTTTGTATGTTGTATAACATAGAAAATGGGCGAGCATACTTTCCCCCATGTTTGTAAATGTTTGTAAAGTAGTATAAGCATAAAAAAGGGCCACGAGACTCACATGTTAAGTGGTAAGTATGAATGATCAAGATTTCCAACAGTTGAATGCAATGAATGGTCAAACACCTATTTGACAGTTATGTTAAGCATTAATGACGTGTATAAAGCATATAATAATGTTTGGTCGGTTCGAGTTGTATCGGTTCGGTCGTGGGTGGCACACACACAAGCGGACACAAGTATCAGATCCTATGTAGATCCAAGTACTAAGAGTAGTGGTCATTGCTTATGACATCCATATAAAGATCTCATTGTTATGAAAGATAGCACTTGTTAAGTATTTGTAGTTCCAAATGGGTTGTTAATAATTCTAAAGTGTTAGGTTGATTTAAATTGAAATAGTATGTGGATGTTTTTAGCGTTGACTTTAATCTTTGTGGTCAAGCAATGACACTTTTACTGATGTTACCTCATCATCATCAGACGTTCAGGTAGGAAATTCACACTCAACATCATCAATCACACAATAGGACCAGACGCTCGACTCAACGCTCCATTCATACGAATCAACCTTCAATGGTACAAATCAGCTTCATTGGCGCGATTGAACCTTCATTCGTACGACTGGCATTCAGTCGTATCACACAACACCCAATCGCACGACTTAACCTCCATACGCACGAATCAACCTTCATTCGTACGAATCAGCTTCATTCGTACGACTGATCCTTCATTCGTACGATTGGCCTTCAGTCGTGCAATACACGCACAATCGCATGCATTCATTCATCTGTATTGACTCAATCGCACACACACACACATCCGGATTGACTCAATCACACACACATTCATTTGATCGCACAACTCAGTCGCATGACATCCCTAGTCGCACGATTCAGTCGCCCGAAAGACACAGTCGCATGACTCAGTCGCACGACTCACCTAGTCGCACGGCTCAGTCGCATGACAAACCCAGTCTCCTGAACTGTAGGTTCGCGACTGCTGAAGTGTAGAGCAGCCTTCGGCTGCCCCAAGCACGGGTTTAACACATCAAGAACTTCCAGAATCACACAACAAACACACACGGACAAGAAGCACACGCAGAAAGTCATCACACGCACGCACACGACCTCTTGTGTTCGAGTTGACCCGAACACCCGAAACCCTAGAAATGTACAGCAGTAAAACGAGCAAGAAATGGACAACCAAGGTCGTCTACCTGCAAGGATGGAGTAGACTAGGTTGTAGACGAAGTCTAGACGACGAAAATGAGACCAAATGGAGCGATTTTGGTGCTAAAATGAAGATGTGAAATGGAGAAGAAGACGATGAAGAAGAAATGGAGAAGATAAAGAAATGGCTGGGAATGGGGTTTTTATACCCATCCCAGGTTTGCAAAATGTCAATTTTAATCCCTGCACTTCGCCCCCGAGTTTCCAAGTTTGCTTCAGTTGAAAACGACTTTAAAATGTCTGTTATATTAAGGTTAAAAGCGTGTTTAATGGTAATTGATAGCTTAAAATGGTTTTATTAATGACAATGGTTATAATTAAAAATGATATATTTGGTGGTAATGGTGATGAAAATTTATAAAAGGTTTATGCTTAGCACACGTTCACAGAGGAAGTACAGGCACAAGGGTAACAAAGCAGACATGATTCCTTAAAGCAGGAGTTCATGAAGAAGAGGAGGAATAATTAAAATAGTTCTATAGTTAATTATGTCATTCGACGAACCTTAAGGTGACGGATGTCATAGTAATGTACATCTTAAGTGTGGGGATGAGGGGAGTTATGGAGAATTAAGAAAAAAAATTAACATCATGTCAACCTTCAATTTTCTTCAAAAGTTTTCTAGTAAAGTTTAGTGTGTTTATGAAACTAGAATTTTCAATATAAGTTACTTGTTGTTTATTAAAAGATTGATATAGATCGTAGGTTATGGCCATATTCTGTAAGATTCGGGAAAAAGTTTTCTAGCAGATTATTTTTGGAAATGTGATGGATGCCTAGTTAGGATTAACGAGTTTTGATACAATAAACTCATGTGCACATCGGTAGCCTGACTTCTGTCACACCGCCTCTTATAGCGGAAACACGAGAATGTAACGGACGGGATCATCATAACACATCGTTAATTAATAAAGATGCAATAAAGGATGAAAGTCAACGTGTCATGACGTCACTCGACACAAATGGAGACTTATGTCGCAATTAGTTAATTCCACGACAAACATAGTCATACAAATCAATAAGTATAAATCCCACAACCGGGAGAAAATGATTAAAATGTGAATAACATATAAAACTCAATGCAATTGTCAAAGACATCCAAGTTTAAATAATGTAATCTAAGGTCATCGCTAAAGCAGCATCCCTAGCAACCCTTAATGATTATTACCTGAAAATATATACTCAAATGATCAACATATTCTTGGTGAGTTCGCAGGTTTAAATAATAAACAAAACTTGATGCTGTGTAATAGTTTAGTAGGACATGAGTGCATACAGTTATAAGCAAGTAATATCACATGTAATCATGAGTATCACAACTAAACCTACGACGTACACACATAATTTGTCAAAACATATTCACCTTAGGGCCCGTTCCTGGCCACTGTCAGTCCTAACTAGTATACTAACAAATAAGGGTGGGGGTGTCAGCCTAATAGTACTATCAATATCTGTCCGTCAACTCCAACACCGGAGTTAAATAGTTGTGAATACAAAACCACAAAGACAACTCATGCATGTACTAGATAAATACTTACAAAACAGTAAACACAACAGTCTCAAAAACTTGAATAAGTTCACAACATAAAAAGGATGAGCATACTTTTCCCCTAGTTTATAAATATTTAAAATGAAAATGGGGCCGCGAAACTCACCTTGAATAATGACGAATAAAATAAACAAAAGAACTTCAAAAGATGGGAGCAACAACGATCAAACACCTATATATAATTATAATTAATAACTTTAAACATGCTCAAAGAGAAAAGAGTACGCTCGATCGGTTTGGTTCGGTTTGGTTCGGTTCGGGTCGGTTCGGGTTCAAGGCGCGACTCACACGTAAAATATTAATGTTGACACTTATAATAATAATAATATTATGCATACTAATAATAAAATAGCAATTTTAGTAAAAAAAAGTTTTTAACATAATGATATGTAACACTAAAATAAAAATATGAGCACAACTCACACTACATGTTACACACACTCACACTCATATATACATATACATATACATATACATATACATATACATATACATATACATATACATATACATATACCTATACATATACATATACATATACATATACATATACATATACATATACATATACATATACTATACATATACATACGCATATACATACGCATATACATACGCATATACATACGCATATACATACGCATATACATACGCATATACATACGCATACATACGCATATACATACGCATATACATACGCATATACATACGCATATACATACGCATATCCATACGCATATCCATACGCATATGCATACGCATATCCATACGCATATCCATACGCATATCCATATGCATATCCATATGCATATGCATACGCATATCCATATGCATACGCATCGCATACGCATACGCATACGCATACGCATACGCATCGCATACGCATACGCATACGCATCGCATACGCATACGCATACGCATAGGCATCGCATACGCATACGCATACGCATCGCATACGCATACGCATCGCATACGCATCGCATACGCCTACGCATACGCATACGCATACGCATATGCATACGCATACGCATACGCATATACATACGCATATCCATAGCATATACATATACATATACATACATACATACATACATACATACAACATACATACATATATACATACATACATACATATATATATATATATTTATACACACACACGTACATATACATGTACACAACAACCAAGGGCTGCCATGTTCCCTTCAGTACACACACCCATCACACTACAATTGTCAATCTCTTCATTACACATACACACACACACACACACACACATATATATAATATATATATATATATATATATATATATATATATATATGCAACACACATGCATATATATGTACACTATCTACTCAAGATCAAAATATATGTCGAGAGGCCTACATACGCAGCCATATAAATGCATACAAGCATCGAGTACCCATAACATATGAACACATACATACACACATTCAGATGGCACACTTAACACACACCACAAACACACACAGGTACACCATTGAATACGCACCGGAACACACCCGGTCACATATATATACATATATATCATGCACAGTCACATATATGAATATATACATACTTGCACAACCCACACACACCCTCACACGCAATATATACTTACATACAACCTGCGCACACACATATATGCGTGTATATACAGTCGGGTACATGTATATACACACAATCGATACATTCATATGTATATATACACACTACCAAACACATATATATATACACACAAGCAACATATATATAGGCATAAACACACACTCACGACATATATATACATATATACATGCGATTGACACATACACACACATACGAATGTACACATACATACGAACGTACATATACATACGAACACACTCTATATATACATACAAATCAGACTCAAAACATCCGAACCAATTATATGACCCATGAAATGAAGCGAAATTAAACAAAACGAGGTTCACGATGACCGGTTACCTGTGAAACAACTAAACGGCAAAGCGACGACAACGAAGGTGGCTAACGACGGCGGAAGGAAGCTGATTCGGTGGTCTCATAGGGTTCGATCGCGACGGCAAGGTAGGGTTCTATGGGGTGTCGACGGTAAGAAGAGTTTGTATATATATTTCCAGTTTTCACTTTGAACCCTTGTCTTTCAATTATTTATTCCCTAAGTTTGGTTTAATTACATTTTAGACCCTAGACTTATTTATAATAGTAATAATAATAATAATAACAATAATAATAATAATAATAACAGTGATAATAATAATAATAATATTATTACACTAATAATAAATAAATTTTCTAAGTTATCATTTATATCATATTCGTCAAATTGAGATTATTATAATATTAGGGTGACACAAAACGGATATACGAAGAGATTCGATTCGAAAATGAATTAATTTTGCAAAATAATAAATGCACGAAAAGAGAGTGAACGAATTCTGAGTCAATTGACGGACCTGATAGTGACGGATGTTACAGTATCCCCCAGTTTAGAGAATTTCGTCCTGAAATTCAGCTGGAGTTAGGTCCTGAAGTTGTATCCACGAACAAATGCGGATATTTGGTTTTCATCTGGTCTTCCCGTTCTCACGTAAACGCAGGCCCTCGCTTGGAGTTCTATCTCACTCTGACAATTGGAATTTTGCTGCGCTTCAGTTGTTTCACTTCTCAGTCCATAATTTCTATTGGTTCTTCCACAAAATGTAGTTTCTCGTCAATCTTGATTTCCTCAATCGGTACATGAAGGGATCCATCGGCTAAACACTTCTTAAGGTTCGATACCTGAAATGTATCATGCACACCACTAAGTTCTTGAGGTAACTTTAATCGATACGCTACGGGACCAATTCTTTCTATGATCTCAAATGGTCCAACATATCTCAGAGCTAATTTCCTTTTCTTTCTAAATCTTACAATTCCCTTCCAATGAAGAAACTTTCAATAAGACACGATCACCAACATTGAACTCTAAGGGTTTGCGACGGTTATCAACGTAGCTTTTTTGATGATCTCGCACTGCCTTAAGCCTATCCTTGATTTGGAATATCTTGTCAGTAGTTTCCTGGATAATCTCCGGGCCTGTTAACTAGCTTCCACCTACTTCCGCCCAACACACTGGAGATCTACATTCTTCCATACAATGCCTCAAACGGAGCACATCCAATGCTCGTATCATAACTCTTGTTATAAGATAATTCATCAACGGTAAGTGGGTATCCCAACTCCCACCGAAGTCAATCCCCATTCTCTAAGCATGTCTTCTAGAGTTTGTATCGTTCATTCACTTTGACTGTCTGATTGTGAATGATAGGTAGTACTTAAGTCCAAACGAGTACCCATCGCCTTCTGTAGAGTCTGCCAAAACCGAGATGTAAATCTACTGTCTCGATATGATATAATTGACACAGGCACTCCATGCCTAGTCACGATCTCATCACATATAATCTCGCTAACTTCTCCATTTTATAGTCCTCGCGAATAGGCAAGAAATGAGCAGATTTCGTCATTCGATCCACGATAACCCAAATCGAATCATGCCCACTACCAGTTTAGGCAACTTAGTGATGAAATCCATCGCTATACTCTCCCATTCCATTCGGGAATTTTCGATTGTTACAATAGACCTGACGTTTTCTGATGTTCGACTTTGACTTTCGAACAAGTCAAGCATTCACACACACACTTTGCAATGTCCTTTTTCATACCTGGCCACCAATACAACTCCTTAAGATCTTGATACATCTTGTCTGTACCAGGATGAACAGAATACTTGGACTTGTGCGCTTCGTTCATAACTAGGGTTCGAACATCTCCAACTTAGGTACCCATATACGATCCACAAAATACCGTACACCATCCTCTTTATAGTACATCTATTTGTCTAACCCTCGAAACTCTTCACTTGCGACATTCTCCTCCTTCAGTGCTTCGCCCTGCGCCAACAGTATTTTCTCTTTTAAATTCGATTGAATAGTCATCCCTAACGCTCGCACACATAGGGTTTTTACACGCTCCTTCCTACTCAAGGCATTAGCTACTATGTTCGCCTTTCTAGGATGATACCGAATCTCACAGTCATAATCACTTAGGAGTTCCACCCATCTTCTTTGGTGCATATTCAGCTCCTTTTTGATCAAAGATGTGTTGAAGACTTTTATTATCAGTGTAGACAACACACTTAGTCCCATATAGATAATGCCTCCATATATTAAGTGCAAACACTATTGCACCTAACTCCAGATCATGTGTTGTATAGTTCTTTTTGTAAACCTTAAGTTGACGTGAGGCATAAGCAATTACCTTATCTTTTTGCATAAGCACACATCCTAGGCCTTGATATGATGCATCGCAGAATACCACAAAATCATTTGACCCATCATGGAGGGTTAATATCGGTGCATTGCATAACCTTTTCTTCAATGTATGAAATGCCTCCTCTTGTTTATGTCCCCAATCAAATTTCTTATCCTTTTGTGTTAACATCATCAACGACTGAGCGATCTTAAAAAAGTTTGCAATGAATCGTTGATAATAACCAGCCAATCCCAAAAACTGTCGTATCTCTGAGGGCGTCTTAGGAGCGTCCCACTTTTTAACCACTTCAATCTTTCGAGGGGCAACGTGGATTCCCTTTCATTAACCACGTGTCCCAAAAACTTCACTTCCTGCAACTGAAATTCACACTTCGAGAACTTGGAGTAAAGTTTCTCATCCATAATAATTTGAGTATCGCTCGAAGGTGTTGTTCATGGTCTTCCTTTGATCTAGAATAGATGAGAATATCATCTATAAACACGATTACAAACTTGTCCAGATAGGTTTGCACACCTGATTCATAAGATCCATGAACACTGCTGGAGCATTGGTCAGCCCAAATGGCATGACTAAGTACTCGTAATGCCATGTCGAGTTCTAAACGCTATCTTTGGTATATCCTCCTCACGAACCCGTAATTGGTGATAACCTGATCGGAGGTCGATCTTAGAGAAGTACGAAGCCCCTGTAATTGATCAAATATATCATCGATCCTGGGAAGTGGATATCGATTTTTCACAGTCAGTTTACTCAACTCTCGATAGTATATGCACATTCGGAACGTTCCATCCTTCTTCTTGACAAACAGTATCGGTGCTCCCCATGGCGAGTGACTTGGTCGTATGAAACCATTATCTAGCAACTCTTGTAGTTGGCTCGATAATTCTTGCATTTCCGAGGGTGCTAATCGATATGGCGTCTTTGCTACTGTCGTCACTCCAGGGACCAAATCTATGCGAAATTCCACTTGTCAAGGAGGGGGTAAACTAGACAAATCATCAGGGAATACTTCCGGAAAGTCTCACACCACCGGAATGTCTTCCAGATCCCTTCCTCGGGTTTCTTCTCCACCACATGTGCCAAGAACGCATAACATTGCTTCTACAGACAATGAAGAGCTTTCATACATGAGATGATCTTTAGACTCCTTCCCGGTCGTTCCCTTGAATCTTGAGCACATCGCCATTAGGCATAGGGATTCGCACCACCTTTTCTCGACAAACAACTTCAGCTCCACACTTCGACTACCAATCCATTCCCACTACCACGACGAACCTTCCCAATTCAAAAGGTATTAAATCTATATCAAAGGCATCATCCTCTAAAGTAATCATGCACCCTCTAATTATTTCACTAGCTCTCACAAATTTACCATTCGCCATTTCTACTGAGTAGCTAGTCTCTAAACAACTAGGGTTCAAATGAAGTAGAGGTGCAAATTCTGAGGACACAAATTTATTGTCTTCCCCGTTATCAAATAGTACAGATGCAAAGTGTTTATTGAGAAGGTACGCACCAGTAACAACATTCGGGTCCTAGCTCGTGTCATTTGCATAAATCACAAACACACGTCCTCAGGCAGCATTTCCTTGATTACCTTGCCCTTGATTGCCTGCAATTGCCATCACTTGGTTTTGGTTATTCACTTGTTGACACGGTGCCCGATTCAGGCTAGGGCACACATTTCGTAATGGTCGAGCTCTCACACTCATAGCAAGCCCTAACATTTCCGGCTAGATTGATTGCATCAATCGGTACAACCAATTGAGTGCCACTCTACAATCCTTTGCAAAGTGCCCGGGCGCCTACAATTCACACAAACTCGACATGGCGCCGCTGGAGGATGATGATTGTTACATTTCCCACACTTAGGATGTGGCCTGACATAATCCTTTCTCCCTTGGTTCACCACCACAAATCTTCTAGTCACTTTTGCCTTCTTATCGAATCTTCCCCTTGTTTTTCTACTCGATTCCACCATATCTCTTCTTTTCTCACTACCTTTACCTAGCACCCCAGTTCTTACCATCTCATTAGTTAGAGTGCTCGCTTTCAAAACCGCATTCTATATAGTCGGGGGTGCCATAGCAGTCACCAAACCACGTATTTGAGGTACTAAACCCCTAATGTAAAGCCCAATCCGCTTTGAATCAGGTGTCACCAGGTGTGGCACCATCCTTGCCAACTTATGAAAACGGTCAGTGTAAGCGGTATGACCCGACCCTACCATCGCATGATTCCAGAATTCATGCTCCAACTTTTGCATTTCTTTCATTGGACAATATTCCTTAGTTGCCAATGCTTTGAACTCCGCCTAAGTCATGGCCATTGCTGCCTCCCTTCCTCGAGCCTGCACTTGGGTGTTCCTCCACGTTAACGCTTTTCCCATTTAGTGAACATGTAGCATACTTCACCTTCTGATTTTCAGAACAGTTGCTGATGTCCATCACAGATTCCATCTTCTCAATCCAATGGGTCAAGGCAATGGCTCCACATTTTCCATCAAACTCCTTTGGTTTACAAGTCATGAACTCCTTGTAAGTACAACCAACCCTTCCTCCATGTCATTCCCATTCATGTTTCCATTACCATTCGCACTGCCCATTCCACCTCCTTCTCCATTGTCATCTCCACCTCCATTTCCATGTTCGTTCTCATTATCCTCTTCATAACCGCCATTTTCATCATTATGTTTGTTATTCTCATTACCACCCCCATTATTGTGATTCATGATGTTGTCACTCAACTATGCCACTATTTTTGGGATGAGTGTTGCCAGTTGTTTAGCAATCATGGCGGCTATATCAGGTTTCCAGCTCCCTGATTATTACCACCCTGCCCACCTTCATTTCCGCCTACAGGTGCTTCACCCCTACCTCATGCACCTCTTCCTCTACCTCTACCTATTGGGACAACACCACCACGAGTAACTACGGATAATCCTTTTGGGCGGCATTTTCTAACTTATTCAAAGACATACATAAGCCTTAAATCTTAAAATCAATCAATAAAGTAATACATGTGCAGTGAGTATCATTGCTGAGCTACAACCCTTTGAAGACCAGATATTTTTCAAGGAAAAAGTTGGTTGCATAATCATTGAAATGCTAGAGAGGGTGTTATCTCATAGGGACTAGGACCAATGTCACAATATAATCCCATGAGTCTTTAGGTGGGTTAGAACTCATGTAAGTAATAAGGTGATGAATGATTCATCAAGATTGATAAGGTCTCATAAGAAACAAGACACTAATGTCCTAAGCTATGAAGTTGAGGATTCGTGCTAATTATGACCGTTATCTTGCGGCAAGATTGACTAGACTTTGCATGCACGACAAATTGCATTTACGTGTCCACCCGTAATTGAAATTTGCTTTGCATGGTCAACCCCAGCTCATCCTAACTGAGTCAAACCGCCTTGTGAAGTACAAAGTCTTATTCAAGAGAGAAGCATCAAATGTATGATCAATAACCAAGAGTTAATTATCTGAAGTTGAACAAAGGAAATGAAATAGAATCATTAACACATTGCGGAGCATGAATAGTTTCAACAATTAAAGAACAGACACGCATAGTTAAATGCACATAAATCCTAATATGCATTCTACATATAGGCTCTTAGGTTATAGTCTAGGTCGAGTGATCCACCTAATTCTCTATAACCAATGGCTTTGATACCAATCCGTCACACCCCCGCTTATAGTGGAAACACGAGGATGTAACAGACGGGATCATCATAACACATTGTTAATTAATAGAGATGCAATAAATAATGAAAGTCAACATGTCATGACGTCACCCGACACATATGGAGACTTGTGTCACAGTTAGTCAATTACATGACAAACATAGTCATAGAAATCAATAAGTATAAATCCCACAACCCGGGAGCAAGTGATCAAAATGTGAATAACATATAAAAGTCAATGCAATTGTCAAAGACATCCAGGTTTAAATAATGTAATTCTAAAGTTATCACTAAAGAAGCATCCCTAGCAACCTCAATGATTATTACCTGAAAAGATATGCTCAAATGGTCAACATATTGTTGGTGAGTTCGCAGGTTTAAATAATAAACGAAACTTGATGTTGTGTAATAGTTTAGTAGGACATGAGTGCATATAGTTATAAGAAAGTAATATCACATGTAATCATGAGCATCACAACTAAACCTACGACATACACAAAAAATTTGTCGAAACATATTCACCCTTGGGCCCGTTCCTGGCCATTGTCAGTCCCAACTAGAATAATAACAAACAAGGGTGGGGGTGTCAGCCCAATAGTACCATCAATACCTGTCCGTCAGCTCCAACACCAGAGTTAAATAGTTGTGAACACAGAACCACAAGACAACTCATGCATGTACTAGATAAATACTTACAAAACAGTAAACACAACAATTCTAAAAGAATTTAATAAGTTCACAGCATAAAAAGGGTGATCATACTTTTCCCCCTAGTTTATAAATATTTAAATTGAAAACGGGGGGCCGCGAAACTCATCTTGAATAATGACGAATAAAATGAACAATAGAGCTTCAAAAGATGGGAGCAACAACGATCAAACACCTATATATAATTATAATTAAGAACTTTAAACATGCTTAAAGAGAAAAGAGTACGCTCGGTCGGTTTGGTTGGTTCGGGTCGGTTTGGGTTCGAGGCGCGACTCACACATATATATATATATATATATATATATATATATACTATATATATATATTATATATATATATATATATACTATATATATATATATATATATATATATATTATTTTTATTTAGAAACACGCATATATACTATAAGAGTAATACTAATGTTGGCACTTATAATAATAATAAATATAACATACTAATAAATAATAGCAATTTTAGTAAAAAAATAAGTTTTTAACATAATGATATGTAACACTAAAATAAAAATATGAGCACAGCTCACACTACATGTTACACACTCACACACACACACCACACACACACACACACACACACACATATATATATAATATATATATTATATATATTTACACACACGTACATAATACATGTAACAACAACTAAGGGTTGTCATGTTCCCTTCAATACACACACACACAATTGAAACACACACACCAATCACACTGCAATTGTCTATATCTTTCATACACACACACACACACACACACATATATATATATATATATAATATATATATTATATATATATATATATATATATATATATATATATATATATATATATATATATATATATATATATATATATATATAAACAACCCACATGTATATATACATACAATTATCTACTCAAGATCAAAATATATGTCGAGAGGCCTACATACGTAGCCATATAAATGCATACAAGCATCGAGTACCCATAACATATGAACACGTACATACACACATTCAGATGGCACACTTAACACACACCACAAACACACATAGGTACACCATTAAATACGCACCGGAACACACCCGGTCACATATATATACATATATATCAACATGCACAGTCACCTATATGAATATATACATACTTACATAACCCACGCACGCAATATATACTTAGATACAACCTACGCACACACATATATGCGTATATATACAGTCGGGTACATGTATATACACACAATCAACATTCATACACACACTATCAAACACACATATATGTATATATACACACACAAGCAACATATATATAGGCATAAACACACACTCACGACATATATATACATATATACATGCGAACGAAACATACACGCACATACGAACGTACACATACATACGAACGTACATATACATGCGAACACACTCTATATATACATATAAATCGACTCAAAACATCCGAAAACGATTATACGACCCATGAAATGAAGCGAAACAAGAAAAACGAGGTTCACGATGACCGGTTACCTGTGAAACGACTAAATGGCAAAGCGACAGCAACTGAAGGTGGCTAACGGCGGCGGAAGGAAGCTGATTCGGTGGTCTCACGGGGGTCGATTGCGATGGCAAGGTAGGGTTCGGTTGGGTGTCAACGGTAAGAAGAGTTTGTATATATAATTTCCAATTTTCACTTTGAACCCTTGTCTTTCAATTATTCCCTTAAGTTTGGTTTAATTATATTTTAGACCCTAGACTTATTATAATAATAATAATAATAATAATATAATAATAATAATAATAATAATAATAGTGATAATGATAATAATAATAATATTATTACACTAATAATAAATAAAACTTCTAAGTTATCATTTATATAATATTCATCAAATTGAGATATTATAATATTAAGGTGACACGAACGGATATACAAAGAGATTCGATTAAAAAAATAATTTCGCAAAATAATAAATGCACGAAAAGAGAGTTACGAATTCCGAGTCAATTGACGGACCTGATAGTGACGGATGTCACAACTTCCTACTTGGTGAGATTTTGAGCTTATTACTTAAAATAATCATATATATTTATTTGTTGAGGGTAGTCCATATACCACTAGTGTTACAGAACTTGTATTGTTTGATGCATACCAAAATATAAGAAAGGTGTTTGCACAAAAATGCGAAGATGACACATATTTTTTGTGGACCTTCTGTCATTGCACGTTACATAACAGGGGAGTTTCAGTTTTCCCATTTCTTGCACTTTTATTATCTTAATTGCTTATATTTTTCTTTTTTGTTTAAGCATTATGGACAATGTTTGATTTAAGTGTGGGGATAGGATACTTGGCAAAACTGAAACATTTTAGGCTATTGATATAGATATTAATTGATAAATCTTTGAAATTGAAAATAAAAATGAAAATAAATAAAGATAATAATTAAAAATCAAAAAAAGAAGAGAGAAAAAAATGCATAGTATGATTCGTCCATGCATATAAAACACGTCTACGCATATAAAACACGTCTTGCACGAATTATATTGTGATGCCGATTAGCACTAACTAGTTATACCTAGAGCATGATTAACTTTTCAAGTCACATGACTAAGTTAACTTAACAAACGATTTTTAAAATAACATGGTATAGACGTCTAATTGAGTGAGGTAAATTAAGTATGATAAACGTGTAATTGTCCACAACTTATACCTTGATTACCTCCGTTTTCATGTGATTTTGAGCCTTTAATTCTTGATTATTGCATTTCACATGCATTTCTTTGTTTGAGCGTCTATATCACATGATTATGTGCAATTTAGAACTTGTCTAGGTTATACGCGTCGAGACCATGAACTTTGAACTTGCACAGAACTGACATAGGCACCTAGGATTTAGCCTTGTGTTTATCCTATGAATACTCTACCCTGAAATCACCCATTAGTTAGCCACTTTCAGCCGTTTATTTACCATTTTCTTTTGTTTATACCCATGTTTGTCTGGCCTTTATCTGTTTAAGCCTTTTTGTGTTAACCCGTGTGTTTAAAAATCCGACTAAGTTACTGTTTAAATAGTATGATTCAATTGTTATATATGATTAGTTAATCTAAAAAAATAGAGAAAAATATGAAAAAAGGAATGAAAAAAGAGAAAGAAAAAAAAGTGAAAAAAATGACCTGAAAAAATATCTATTAGTAGATATTTTGTTAAAGGATACAAGTTGGGTCCTTTGTTTCTGTTTATCATTTGCGTATTATGTTTGTGTTTAGTATAACAAAGTCGGATTTCTCTAAACACCTTAGCCTTGTTTTTTTCCACTTCTTTATTCCTACCCGTTGCCCTAGCCATATCACAACCTATGTCAAGACCTACTTGATTTGTGCAAAGTTCAATTGTTAGTTGGTATAGATGTGATACCTTTACAAGCTTATGATAATGTCGTGTCGTGATGATATTAAAAGTACCACATATATAAACTAGTAATCTTAGATTAGTCCACTAAACAAGCTGAGAGGAGAGAACATTGTGAGTAGTTGTGGATGATTATGTTTTTAGAGTCTTTCAATTAACTAAGTTTAGTTAGAACGCTACTTCTAAAAAATTTGTATCATGGTTGCTTGTTAAGTTGTAATTCTATTGATTGTGACTAAATAGTTGATTGTGTCTTTAGAAAAACGAGTTGCTCTAATTTAGTTTTACATCAATGAATATAAACGTGTTGATGTTAGATATGTCGTGGGATGAGATTTGCTTACGGACAAGCAAAGTTTAAGTGTGGGGATATTTGATGTGGTTAAAATTACACTTTTATACAAATGTTTCATACACGTTATATAGGTTTGGATTCGTTTCTATTAAATATTGCTTCTACTTGGTTCAAATTTATATTAAAGATTTCAAGCGATATGTAAGGCCCGTTCCCGGGACGCTTACAGCTGGTAAATCATTAAACATATAATTACATTGACTTCAATAAAGTATTGCAGTGAAAACATTCAAAAATGACATTTCATTTCATTATAAAGGCTTTTGCAAAACAATACATCGTTATCCGGTTACAAAAATATATTTTGCATTACATCACAAAAGCATTATAAAAATGGATGCCATCCTAAAAGAGCTGAGTAGCCACCTCGTACCATCCTCAGCAATCATTACCTGCCAACTAGAGAAACACAAAAAGTCAGCATTGCTGAGTGAGTTCTAGTTTTATAAAAAAAAAACATACTTTATCTTTCGTTAAGACCGTTCTTTACTTTCATGCGATCATACATCATACATACACATAGATAATATCATTATTATCTTCATCATTCATTCGTTCTTCATTACATCTTTCTTTCCATCAACCATGAACTTTACCCTTCATCTCCTGGTACTGGGCCGAAGCCTATCATAGGCTTCCATTACGGTGCACAGCACCTCCTGGCCACAATACCTAAGATAAAGTTCAGGCGTACCACTGTAATGTGCTATGCACTTCTGTCTATTGGTACTGGGCCGAAGCCTATCATAGACCTTCCATTACGGTCCACAACACCTCATGGCCACAATACTGTAGGCAAGCAACAATGGTTCCATACAAATGGCCAATCACAAAGAAAGACCCTGATGTGCATCCTTCTGGGGTAGCGAACCCGCACACCATTGGGCTAACACCTTACAAAGGGGCGTGTCCCGACATACAAGGCATGCAAGACTTTTATTACTTTCATCATTTATTAATGCATGCATTCATCATGTTCCTCTTTTCATTATCTTTCACTTTACATTACATAATACTTTCATTTCGTTCATCAACAATCAACGTGAAGCCACGAGAAAGATGAAATACATAATAAGGAACATCAACATACACAGTCATCATCATCATACAGAGCAACATCATACATACATAACATACATCATGCATAAACAGGCAACATCATCATCATGCCTAACATAACCTCTATGACCTCAAAAGTCAACTTATATGAACTTACGGGAAACTTCCGAGTCAAAACTTACATCTACACCTTCCCCCGAAAGTCAGTAATTAAACTATGTTTTCCCCCGGGTACACCAGCCCTACTTGGGCGTATGGGCACCCTTCAGTCGCATGGCCTCCAGGCGACTAAACATCATGTGAATGGACCAATGCGGATGAACTCAATGCCGATGAGTCCCATGCGAATGGAACTAATGCGAATGAACACCCATGCGAATGGACCTAATGCGGATGAACTCAATGCGGATGAGTCCCATGCGAATGGAACTAATGCGAATGAACACCTACGCGAATGGGCTCTTAGTCGCATGACTACCCATGCGACTGGCCCCTTAATCGTGCGAATGAACTTCAATCGTGCGAATGAATCTCAATTGCACCTCATTCGGCCGTATTGCCTCCATTCGGTGGCCTAGCCCTAGCTGATGTAGAATGCAGTTCATCCCGAACCCAATCTGCCATTGTCGACCTCCAAGCTCATCCAAACCATTCTAAGCCCAAATCAACCATCCTAAACCTTAGGAAAACATACCACAACACGTACAAGCACACACAATCCCGAAATCATACATCACTCGCATCATACACAACATATACACACGGGCAAACACACACACACGGGCAAACACACACACACACTTCAAAACGATTTTCAGATGTGTTACAGCTCTAAAATCATTCAAAAATATGTATAAGAGGGGTCCTAGAACTCACACAAACGACCATAACGAGAAGAGCTTCGATTAGACCCGCTACACTTCGATTTCCACGCTCGAATCCACTCGAACCAAGCTTGAAACCCCTTTTTCTCCCTTTTCTCCTTCTCTTTTTTTCTTGGCTGATTTTGTGTGTGTGGGGAGAGGGTGAGGGCTGCCCTCTCCCTTTAAATACCCCCACTCACCCAACTTTCTCTCGTTGGCGAGTTTGGTCCCCCGACTTTGGACTTTATTTTTTTTTCTTCTTTCTTCGGCTTCAAAATAAATAACCGGGTGTTACAAGTCCACCCCCCTTAAATAGGTTTCGTCCCCGAAACCTATTATTCCTCGAACAAACGTGGGTAACGATGCCTCATTTCTTCTCTGTCTCCCATGTTGACTAGGATCCCTTCCTGTGCTTCCACTGTACACACACAAGAGGAACCACTTTATTCCTCAGCCTCTTCTCCTTCGATCGATGATTGCCACTGGTTGCTCCACATAATTGAGCCGTTCGTCCACTTCGATATCTCCAGTGGAATAATCATATCTTCGTCTGCCAAGCACTTTCTCAGATGAGATACATGGAATGTCGGGTGAATTCCACTTAACTCATCTGGTAACTCCAATATATAGGCCACCTCTCCTACTCAAGCAATGATTCGGAAAGGGCCTATGTACCTCGGGCTCAAATTGCCCTGCTTTCAAAACCGGATGATACCCTTCCAAGGTGAGACATTCAACATAACCCGATCACCCACCTGGAACTCAATCGGTCTGCGTCGTTTATCAGCATACGAATTTTGTCTTTCTTTGGCTGCCTTCATGAAGGCCTTGATCTTTTCAAGCTTCTTAGTCGTAGCCTCGGTTACCTTGACGCTCCCTAGTTCTTTCTAACCAATATCACCCCAACTGATGGGTGTTCTGCATCTCCTACCTTATAGCATCTCATAAGGTGGCAGACCAATGCTCGCATGATAACTGTTGTTGTATGAGAATTCAACTAACGGTAAGTGGTCATCCCAACTTCCCCCAAAATCAATAACACATGCCCGAAGCATGTCCTCAAAGGTCTGAATGGTCCTTTCTGACTGACCATCAGTCTGAGGATGATAAGTCGTGCTAATATGTAACCTCGTCCCCATGGCATCGTGGAATTTCTTCCAGAATTTAGATGTAAACCGAGTGTCACGATCAGACACAATGGACATCGGCACACCATGATGAGTTACAATCTCCTTGATGAATAGATCAGCCAACCTCTCGGATGAATATGTCTCGCGAATCGGTAGGAAGTGAGCACTCTTCGTCAAACGGTCAACAATCACCCATATCACGTCGTACCCTTTCGGAGTACCCGGCAGCTTCGTAATGAAATCCATGGTGATGTGCTCCCACTTCCATTCCGTTATATCCAAAGGTTGGATCTTCCCATACGGCTTCTAATGCTCGGCCTTCACCTGTAGACAAGTAAGGCATTTACTCACATACTGCACCACGTCACGTTTCATACTCGGCCACCAATAATCCTTCTTCATGTCTTGATACATCTTTGAGGCACCTGGATGAATAGAGTATCGAGTCTTGTGAGCTTCATCCATAATCTTCACTTGTAGATCCCCAAAACGAGGAATCCACACCCGTCCAAATCGGTTTTAACACCAAGTGTGTTTTCACCCATTCCACAACCAGACCTCTCATTCTTTCTTAGTTAAGATGAACTTCCTTCAGTTCCTCATCTTGAAACTCTTTAACTTGCTTCATCACATCAGAGGTCATGATTAGCTTATACGCTTTCACCCGAATCTATTCGGGTCTCTCTTTCTGACTAAGGGCATCTGCCACCACGTTGGCTTTGCCCGGATGGTAATGGATCTCACAGTCATAATCTTTTATGAGCTTCAACCATCGTCTTGTCTCATGTTCAGGTCCTTCTGCTCAAAGAAGTACTTCAAGCTCTTGTGGTCAGTGAAAATGGTGCACTTCGTTCCATAAAGATAGTGCCTCCAAATCTTTAGTGCAAAGACCACGGCTGCTAGATCAAATCATGAGTAGGATAATTGACCTCATGAACCTCAACTATCAGGATGCATAGGCTATAACCTTCCCTCTTTGCATTAACACGCACCCCAATCCTGAGTAGGAAGCATCAGAATAAACCACCAGATCTTCACTTCCATCGGGTAATGACAGAACAGGAGCTTGAGTCAACCTCGCCTCCAATTCTTCGAATGCCTCCTCTAGAGCTTGACCCATACAAATTTCACATCTGTTGGGGTCAACTTGGTTAGTGGAGAAGCGATCTTGGAGAAGTGTTGAATGAATCTTCTGTAGTAGCCCACCAAACCCAAGAAACTACGGATCTCGGATGGCGTCTTTGGAGACTTCATTGCATCACCGCCTCCACCTTTGCCGGGTCCACCATAATCCCATCAGGATTCACCACATGACCCAAGAATTGAACCTCACGCAACCAGAACGCGCACTTGGAGAACTTGGCATACAACTTCTCATTTCTCAACGTCTCCAGAACCTCCCGAATGTGACCGGCATACTCAATCTCGCTCTTAGAATAAATCAGAATATCATCGATAAACACAATCACTGATTTATCTAGCATCAGCCGACACACTCGATTAATCAGATCCATAAAAGCAGCCGACACATTGGTCAAACCAAAAGACATGACAAGAAACTCGTAGTCACCATAACGCGTGAGAAAAGCTGTTTTAGGGATATCATGTTCCTTCATCTTCAGCTGATGGTAACCCGATCGAAGATCTATTCTTGAAAACCAACTGGCACCTTGGAGTTGATCGAACAAATCATCTATTCTCGGTAAGGGGTATCGGTTCTTGACCGTCAACTTGTTCAACTCACGGTAGTCAATACACATCCTCATAATACCATCTTTCTTCTTCACGGACAAGACCGGAGCACCCCAAGGAGAGATACTGGGCCTAATGAACCCCTTATCAAGCAGCTCTTGAAACTGCTCCATCAACTCTTTCATCTCTGTCGGATCTAACCGATACGCTACCTTGGCAACAGGTTGGGCACCCGATATCAGATCAATCTAAAATCTGCCAGGTGGCACTCCTGGTAAGTCTTCTGGGAACACGTCTGGAAAGTGACACACAACCGGTACTTCAAACAGTTATGGTGTTGGCGTATCCACGTCCTTTACATAGGCCAAGTAGGCACTACATTCACGCCTCATGCATTTTCCTGCCACCGCTATTGAGATTACCTTCGGGATCGTCGTGACCCGATCCCCATAAACAGTTACCGAACTCCCGTCAGGTGCGGCGAGACAAATCATCTTCTTGCGACACACAATATTCGCCTCGAAGTCCGCTAACCAATCCATCCCAAGAACCAAATCGAAACCACCTAAGGTCATCACGAACGGTCTAACAGGAAACTTATGACCTTCAAGTTCCACGTCACAACCCTCTATCATCTTGGAAATCCTGGTGGACTTACCTACGGTAGTTTCTATATCAAAGGGCATATCAACACGTCTACTACTAACAGGCAACTTAGTACAGAAATCAGCAGAAATAAAACTTTTACTGGCACCCGAATCAAATAACACAGAAGCTAAAGTTTGGTTCACTAGAAATGTACCGGACATAACATCAGGGTCCGTCCTAGTTTCCTCCTGTGTCATAGTGAATGCCCTGGCGCTCGCCCTCGGCCCTTCACTCCCCGTTTTCTTCACCCCAGAACCCTCAGCCCTCGGCTTCTTATAGTCCCTACTCATGTGACCCTTTTCACCACAGTTAAAGCACCGGACCATATGACAGTCCCTTGCTATATGCCCCATTTTCCCACATTTGAAGCCCAAGTTTGACCCCAGCCTACACTCCCCACTATGCTCTTTTCCACACCTACCACAATTCCTCAAGCCCGCACCCGATGTGACCACCTGGCAGTCGTCCACTCGGGCCTTCTTGTTATCACCCCGACCAAACCTCTTCCAATTCCAGTTTAGATCGCCACCACCCTTCCTGCCACTTTCAGCCACCACCACCACGGCCCTCTCATCGTACAGTCTCCCCGCCAAATCTACTGCCAACCTAAACGTGCTCGGTCAGGCAGCGATCATGTGTCTGCGGATATCCGCTGGCAAGCCCTGAATATATCTTTTAATGTTTCATGACAAAGGCATCACTTGGTCCAGCACCAGACGTGCCATCTCATTGAATTTGGTGGTGTACTGTTGGTGTGTTATCATTCCCGCCTCTAGTTGCAGGAATTCTCTCTCAACTTTATCCATTTCTTTATAAGGACCGAACTCCTCAATCATCAACTTCTTCAGTTCAGACCATCTCATCCTCCCAATTGCCCGACTATCCTCGGCTTGGACTATGTTATCCCACCAGCACAGAGCCGAGTCCACAAAAGAATGGGCAGCAAACTTTACTTTCTGGTCCTCCTGGCACTCGCTGATATTTAAGACGACTTCTATTTCTCTCACCCACCGGTGAGCAGCAGCAGCAGTGCTGTTACCATTAAAAGTAGGGGGCTTGCATCGTTGAAACGCTCCATAATTACAGCCTCGTACCGCCTCCGATACAGGCTCTTCTTCTTCCTCTTCATCATCAGATAGAACCGTTTCAGGTTCTGGTTGCTCCCGTCCTCCCGAGGACCTATTCCTCTCTTTCCTTTCCCCTTCCCGTACCGCCTTGATAACTTCGGTCACTACAGACGGTAATATTGTCTGCATGACCCCATGAACTTCCTCAACAACTGCCTCTTTTACTGATGCTCTCAGATTGGTACTCTCGTCCCCACCCTCCGGATGAGGGGTCTCTGGTTTTTCGTGAACCACCTTTTCTATTCTGGGTCTTCCTCTCTTAGGACGCGGCTCAGCACCAAGCCCATCACAACCACCACCAGGAGCGGCTTTCGAAGATCTACCACTGGCCATTCACACGCACACTGAAAGATTCAAACACCAACACGGTCATTCAAGGGAACAGCTAAGTTTATGTCAAGTATAGTAAGTCCCTAATCATAGTGGCCAGTTGTGATTAGCCACTTACTTTACTCTTCATACCCCAAGCATTACCTATCCTTACTACATCAGTATCTAAATCCATGAGCAATACATAAACCACATAACATGCGCACATAATACCGGTTAACATTATGAAATACCTAATGGCACGTAGCTACTCAGATTGGCATCCCTTCCCTTTCCGTCCCATTCTCAGTTTAAGTTAAGGTTTATTTTGAAAATTTACCCATTTCACTTAAACTTTGGCTCTGATACCAACTTGTAAAGCCCCGTTCCCGGGACGCTTACAGTTGGTAAATCATTACGAATAAAACATATTATTACATTGACTTCAATAAAGTATTGCAGTGGAAACATTCAAGAATGACATTTCATTTCATTATAAAGGCTTTTGCAAAACAATACATCGTTATCCAGTTACAAAAATATATGTTGCATTACATCACAAAACATTATAAAAATGGATACCATCCCAAAAGAGCTGAGTAGCCACCTCGTACCATCCTCAGCAATCATTACCTGCCAACTAGAAACACATAAAAGTCAGCGTTGCTGAGTGAGTTCTAGTTTTATAATAAAACATACTTTATCTTTCGTTAAAACCGTTCTTTACTTTCATGCAATCATACATCATACGTACACATAGATAATATCATTATTATCTTCATCATTCATTCTTTCTTCATTACATCTTTTCTTTCCATCAACCATGAACTTTACCCTTCATTCTCCTGGTACTGGCCGAAGCCTATCATAGGCCTTTCATTACGGTGCACAACACCTCCTGGCCACAGTACCTAAGATAAAGTTCAGGCGTACCACTGTTATGTGCTATGCCCTTCCGTCCATTGGTACTAGGCCGATGCCTATCATAGACCTTCCATTACGTTGCACAGCACCTCATGGCCATAGTACCGAAGGAAAGCAACAATGGTTCCATACAAATGGTCAATCACAAAGAAAGACCCCGAAGTGCATCCTTCTGGGGTAGCGAATCCGCACACCATTGGGCTAACACCTTACAAAGGGGAATGTCCCGACATACAAGGCTTGCAAGACTTTTATACTTTCATCATTCATTAATGCATGCATTCATCATGTTCCTTTTTTCATTATCTTTCATTTTACATTACATAATACTTTCATTTCGTTCATTAACATTCAATGTAAAGCCACGAGAAAGATAAAATACATAATAAGGAACATCAACATACACAGTCATCATCATCATATAGGGCAACATCATATATACATAACATACATCATGCATAAACAGGAAACATCATCATCATGCCTAACATAACCTCTATGACCTCAAAAGTCAACTTATATGAACTTACGGGAAACTTCCGAGTCAAAACTTACATCTACACCTTCCCCCGAAAGTCAGTAATTAAACTACGTTTTCCCCCGGGTACATCAGCCCTACTTGGGTGTATGGGCACCCTTCAGTCGCATGGCCTCCAGGCGACTGAACATCATGCGAATGGACCAATGCGGATGAACTCAATGCGGATTAGTCCCATGCGAATGAAACTAATGCGAATGAACACTCTTGCGAATGGACCTAATACGGATGAACTCAATGCGAATGAGTCCCATGCGAATGGAACTAATGCGAATGAACACCATTGTGAATGGGCTCTCAGTCGCGTGACTCCCCATCCGACTGGCCCCCCAATCGTGCGAATGAACCTCAATCGCACCTCATTCAGCCATATGGCCTCCATTCGGTCGCCTAGCCCTAGCTGATGCAGAATGCAATTCATCCGGAACCCAATCTGCCATTTTCGACCTCCAAACCCATTCTAAGCCCAAATCAACCATCCTAAACCTTAGGAAAACATACCATAACACCATACAAGCACACACAAGCCCGAAATCATACATCACTCGCATCATACACAAACACATACACATGGGTCAAACACACACACACTTCAAAACGATTTTCAGATGTGTTCCAGTCCTAAAATCATTCAAAAACATGTAAAAGAGGGGTCCTGGAACTCACACAAACAACCACAACGAGAAGAACTTCGATTAGACCCGCGACACTTCGATTTCCACACTCGAATCCACTCGAACCAAGCTCAAAACCCCTTTTTCTCCCTTTTCTCCTTCTCTTCTCTCTTTTGGCTGATTTTATGGGTGTGGGGAGAGGGCGAGGGCTACCCTCTCCCTTTAAATACCCCCATTCACCCAACTTTCTCTCGTTAGCGAATTTGGTACCCCGAGTTTGGACTTTATTTCTTTTTCTTCTTTCCTCGGCTTCAAAATAAATAACCGGGTGTTACACGATACTAACCAAAATGAAATAATTTAGTTAGAGTTGGGGGCAATGGATTAATTATAACTATTTATGTAAATTATAAAGAAGTTAAAACAAAAAAATCATATAAAATATGTTATTAACATAAATCAACTTTGATTTAATTTTTATTTTTGGTCAAACATTTATATTAGTAAATGACTTAGATGAACATGAATACATGTGCACATGATTGGATTGTTAATTATAACCAAAGAATCTTTACTTTCAATTTAAAATTCAAATATTAAAAGATATTTTGGTTAGGGATTAAAAGAAATATAAAATCAAGCGGCGGAACCGACTTGAGAGATGACGAGAAGAAACATAAAAGAAAGAAGGGAGAAACCTAATTCAATTTCCGAAGGAGGCGACAACAGAATATGGAAAAAAAAAGAAGAAAAAGGCATTTTTAACTTCATTCAACTTGGAGTTTGAGTACAATTAGAGAAATCTTGAAGCAAAAGATCAAGATTGGAAAGATAGGGCTGAAACGTATAAGCATTGAAAGTCATTCGGTTCGATTCATCTTTCTTATTATTTATTTGTTTTGTCGATTCCGTCATATATGTTTAGAAAGATTGAATCTTTACTAGTGTTTCTTATGTTTAGATTAAATTTTTGGTTTTAAATTCGTATATTTATTTATTAATCTTAGATTTTGATTATTTTCTTAATTGAATATGGATGTGTATATTATTTTATGCTTGAAAGTTATTGTCATGCTCATGTATGTTTGATCTAGATTGATTGCGTGACATCTAGATTAGGTTTGCACGTTAAAATTAATTTCTTTGTGTTTTTAATTTTAAACTTTGATTAGAGATAATCCTAGAAGCATTGGTTGTGATTTGATAGTATTTTTCAATATGCTAATTTATCTAAAACCTAGGAGTGATAGATATTACTTAAAGTCTTCTGCCCATTGCTTGTTAGGTTTAGATTTCGCGAGAGCGTGTTTTACCTTTCATTCTTGATGTTAGTGTTTTAAAGTATTTAATTAGATTTAATAAAGTTGTCCTTTATCTTAGGGTTAGAAAATATAATCTTAAAGATAATATGGTAGAAAACCTATGGGTGATCTTCCATTAGACATTTTAATAAGCCTATCTTATGCTTCACACGTGTTTTCGGTTTTCTTAGGGAGTAACAACATACCTAGTTAACCCTAGATCTGTATTTTTAGAGAGTCATACCAATCATTACTTTTAGGTCATCACATCTTAGTTGGATTCCTACCCAGGTAGAGACTTCACGTATTTGATCATATATTCAATTTTCCAAGTTTGAATTAATCTTAATTTATTTCTTCCAATCGTCGAGTTTAGATTAATTAACTTTAGTTAAATTGTTTATTTTGTTTATTATAAATAATTTAAAATAATTAAATTAATTAGGTTAGAAGTTGACAAACCGCCATTAATGTCCACTAATTCGATATCCAGACTTACCTAAACTTTACTATATCACGACTGGTACACTTACCATTTGTGTGAAGTTTAGTTGGGAATTTCCAATTTTTAAAACTAATGTGTGAAAAACAATTTTATAATAATTTAATATATATATTTTCACACATCAATGGTTTACATATAAATTTATGAGAAATAGAGTTACTTTTGGGATTATTTTATAGTTACATGTTAAACATGAAGAATACAAAGAAATTGAAAGAAACGGGATGAGAATTGAAGCTCAAAAAGTAAAGATATGATAAATCGAAGTTGCACGACAAAGATATCTTAAAACGAGCATAACTTAAGCTAAAAAAAGAATTACGGGACCCACGACCTATCAACGTAAAGGTCTCGAAAAGTTACAAATGAAAATCAAGATTTCACAGGGAGGTGGTGCCACCGACACCTCAATAGGCGCCAACGACGAGGGGTTCAGGATTTTGTTAAGATTTGACCTAAATTAAAGGGATTTAAAAAGGAAAAACAAATCTAATTCGAATTATAAATTTTACACAACAATTTTGGACTAAATTAGAATTCTTGGATCATTCTCAAGCTCCTCCAACCTCAAGATCATCAATTCTACAAGATTCACATGTTCAATTACAATTGTGTTGAATACTCAATGATGAGGCAAGACTAGTTTGTTTGTGATTCACTTCGGGGACGGGATTGTGCAAATTCTTGTTTTTCTTAGTACGTAACCTAGATTTGGGATTGGATCTTGAACCTTTTAAGTTCTTTTGGATTCAATTTATGATTTGATTATGCTTAAACCTAATTCGATATTCTATAACTTTGGTTGTTTTTAATCATTGTGTGATTGATTATTAGAATTAGGGTTTCATTATTCAAATTGGTAATTATTGAATAACATCCGTTAAATTTTAATCCGTGATTATCACTTAAATCATATCATGTATAAGCCACCATTAATGACTTGTCATTAGGTTTCATTCGAGAAAAATTAAAACTTTGCCAAACTTGAATCCTGAAGTAGATTGCTTTTTCTTCAAAATTGTTAAAAACCTAAACTTTTATTTTCTTAATTTGATTCTTTATCAATTCAATTAATCAAGCAATTTTCTTGTAAATGTTTACTAGTTTTAAATTAATCATTGCTAACACTGTCTTGTGATTCCTTGTGCATTCAACACCCTGCTTACTCTTTACTATTAAGGGTGATTAGGTACTCTTTGATATATATTTTTGACCGACCACACGACATCGATCATTATTTAATAAAAATGACCTAGTTTATATGATGGTGTATAGTCAATATTCTATACACATTTTAAATTTTAGATTAAACCGCTTGAAGTATTTCTTGTGCGCCAAAAACACATATCTCTTGTGATTAAGTTGGGATACAAACAATGTTGTGCAATAACATAGAGAGACTCTACTTGATTAACTGAAAACATAACTCAATCAATTCAACTACATTGCAGTGTAACATTTAATCACCTATACCATTAAATTAGGGAAAATATCCAAAATGTTTCTTTTTCTTTATTTTTCCTTCAAATCCCCTCCAAACAAATATGCACTGAAATGTTTTTACCGGAGAAGGCGCTAACGCCTGTGCGTGTTCAAAGTAGGTGTCACCGCCTCTTTGACATCATTGTTGTGTAGGAACAAACGCCCTACTATTGGGTATAGGCACCTGCTTGTGTGGGTACACAGACCCCAAAAGTTTGGATACCTACTGCCACTTGTTTGGATACGTGTTTAATTCTAACTCGTTCGTTGTAGAGGTACCCAGACCTACTTGTAGACACATCAAACCCTTGTCAGATAGGGATATTTTAAGAGATATTTGTTTGTAGGATACACTATATAAAAAACATATAAAAATTTACATTTTAGGAATTTACCATTAATTTTATCTCCAGGTTTAGCTAGCACTACGTGTGTAGAACTTTTTGAAATTTAGTCTTCCTAATTTGGTCGCCTCATGGATGAGACGAGACTTGTGGAAGATGCTATAGTATGGTAATTTACAAACAAATGAGCAATGACAATATTTTTTTTAATAGTAACTATTAAATGTATTTATTAGAGTAAATTACTATTTTGGTTTCTTACGTTTAGTCATTTTAACTATTTGAGTTCAAAAACAAATTTCTAACAAATCAAGCCCTATGGTTAGTATTTTATAACTGTTTCAGTGCAATACACTAACAAAATTAGATTTTTCAGTTAGTTTATAATAAATAACCAAAATACTCTTGGACTGAAATGGTTATTTTTAATAACCTCATGTACCAAAAACATAATTTACTCTCTCACACAAATATATTATAGAGTAAATTATTGTTTTCGTCCCTAAGGTTTGACGAAAATCACGGGTTTAGTCCAATACTTCATTTACTACACTGACGGTCCAATAATTTCAAGTTTTGTTTCAATTTCACCCAAGCCACTAATTCTATTCGTGTAATTCTGTTAAGTTAATATGAATTGACTATATTATCCTTAGTAGATAAAAATAAAAAATAAAACTATTATCATCACCTACCATTATCATTCAACCCTAACCTAAATATCTCTCTTCCCATCTCCATCACCACCACCACCACCACCACCACCAACCCTCACCGCCACTGCCACCATCCTTCACCGCCACTACAACTATCCCTCACCGCCACTACAATCGTCCCTCACCACTACCCACCACCACCACCATCGTGCTTACATCAGCATCTTCTCATCGTTTTTCATCTTCATCTCCTTTTCTTCTTTTGATTTCAATAGATCTATAAAGATCTACAAAGAGGCAATGGGTGATTGTGGTGGTGGTGAGCAACAGGTGGTTTCGCCCTTTTTCTCTTCGATTTCACAACGGTGGTCTGTTGTACGATGGTGAGCGACAGTGGTCTGTTGTATGATGGTGCGGCGGTGGTTCTGGTTCACGATGATGCGACGGTGCTGGTGGTGGCTGGAGAGGGCGGTGGTTGTGCGGGTAGATTAGGGTTTGGGAGGTCTTGAGTGAAGATATATATATATATAATATATATATATATATATATATAGAGAGAGAGAGAGAGAGATAGAGAGAGAGAGAGAGAGAGAGAGAAAGAGGGGTGGTGGCATAAGGTGGCGGTTAGAGTGGTCCGGAGTGGAGGTGGTGATGGTCGGAGGTGGAGGCGACGATGGTGGTCGGAGGTGACGAGCGGTGTTCTTGATTTTTAGATGATAGAGAGATAGATGGGTTGGGGTTGAGGGTCTTGAACTCTAATAGTGGTGGTCTTGTTAGGAATGATAATGGTAGTTGTGGTGGGTGGTGGTGGTGGTGGTGGTGGTGGTGGTGGTGGTGGTGGTGGTGGTGGTGGTGGTGGTGGTGATGGGTGGTGGTGATGGGTGGTGGTGGTGGTGGTGATGGGTGGTGGTGGTGGTGGTGGGTGGTGTTGGTGGATGGGATATGGTGTAGGTATCTAATGATGAAAATAGCAAGATGATGGTGATAGTTGTTTGATAAAGATTTTTTTTATTTTATATTTATTTATAAGGGTAATAATGTAAATTTACATTAACTTAACGGAAATATTTTAACGGTGTTAGTGGCTTGGGTGAAATTAAAACAAAACTTGAAACTATGGACCGTAAGTGTAATAAATGAATTATTGGACTGAACCGTGATTTTCGTCAAACCTCAGGGACGAAAACAGTAATTTACTCTATATTATATTATATTATATATACATATTACATATTACATATTATATATTATATATTATATATATATATTATATATTATATATTATATATTATATATTATTTATTATATATTATATATTATATACACGAAATATTTTTATTTTTATTTTTCAAAGTTTTTTAAATTTTAATTTAAATCGCTTGATTTTGAACATCGTATTTAAATCATCATCTTATCTAAGAGATTATTTAAAATCGTTTTGATTTATTTTACTTTTTATTTAAGTTGTTAAACTTACTTAAACGTTATTTTAGTGTATTTGTTTTATTTAAACGGCAAAGTCATTTTAACTATTATTTTATTTAATCTATTTTTAATCGTTTAATTCTATTAAGCTTCTTTTATAAACTTTTTTTGTATTTATATATATTTTTAGTTACTCGGCTCGGTTGAACGAAATTTTATCATGATATTTTATTTAAACGTCTTTTTATTATTTGTTTATTAAAAAACTTCCTTTTTAAACCAACCTTTTAAATTTATTTAAGTAGTTAACTAATATGTGTGTGTATGTATAAAAGGTTGATTTTCAAACAATTTTTAAAATCATTCATCTTCAAACCGTTCGTCTTTAAAATCTTTCGGCTTTTTAAACACATTTTTGTAATAATGTTTGGCATTTTAAATTTATTTTTTAATCGTTCGTCTTACTTAAATGTCTTTTAAAATCTCTTCATTTTTCAAATATTTATTAAATACATTTTTAAATCGTTCAACTAATTAAACGTCTTTTTAAATTTGTTTGTCTATTTAAATGTCTTTTTAAAACGCAACAACTGACTTAAAAAGTTTAAATAAACTAAACGCATGTAATTTTATTATCATAAAAGCCCTAATTGTAATCATCAGAACTCAAATTAATCCTTAACTTAATACAAATGACATAAATTTAAGATCACTTTCAAGTCAACTTGAATAAAAGATGACAAAAAATATTAAATGAAAAAAGATGTTTTAACAAAATGAATTATTTAAAAATTAAGCTTTTTTAATAAATGAATAGTAAAAGGACGTTCAAATAAAAGAACAGGATAAAATTATGTTTAAACGAGCCTAATAATTAAAAATATGTATAGATAAAAAAATCCAAAAAAGTTTAATAAAATTGAACAATTAAAAAATGACGTTTAAATAAAATAACAGTTAAAAAAATTTACGGTTTAAGTAAAACAAATAGATTAAAAGGACGTTTATGTTAGCTTAATTGTTTAAATAAGAAGTATCATAAGCCAAAACGGTTTTAAATATTCCATTAGATAAGATGACTGGTTTAAATATGACATTAAAACCGAGCAATTTAAAATAAAAATTTTTAAAAACTTTTAAAAATAAAAATAAAAACATTTTGTGTGTGTATATATATATAATATTATATATATAATATAGTATATAATATATATATGATTGAATATGTAAAATATAATATATATATATATATGTATATATATATAATATAATATATAATATATTTGTATGAGAGAGTAAATTACGTTTTTGGTTCCTGAGGTTATTAAATATAATCATTTCAGTACAAATGTATTTTGGTTATTTTATTAAAAAACTAACTGAAAAATCTAACTTTGTTAATGTGTTGGACTGAAAGAGTAATAGAATACTAACCATATGGTTTGATTCGTTAGAAAATTCGTTTTTAGACTCAAATAGTTAAAATGACCAAACCACAAGGATTAAAATAGCAATTTACTCTATTTAATATTTATATGATGTTTGAAAGTAAAAGCAATTTGTATGATATTGAAACTTTCTTTTAATTTTTCCTATTCTAAAAGTTAAAATAATTAATTTTTATCCGTTAAAGTAGAATAACTTTTATGATTGTTCTCCTTCAAAAATAATATTTTCTTTTATACGTACATCAACTTTGTTTCTGCATTATAGCAATTGACAGCCAAAATTCATGGTATCATATTAACAAAAAGCTCTAGGTGTTTGTCGTATACTCATCATTCTTTTCCTTTTTATTTTCATAATTCAAAATAAAAAAAGTGTATCCATTAAAAAATTTTAATGATTAATCAAAAATATCCATTATGATTTATTGAAGAACCAAAAAGTATGTACATGTAATTTTATATCAATACATAAACGAGCCAAAGTAAGCAAACCAACATTAACACAACTAAATAAACAAAAATAAATGAACATATATGAGCTTGTGAACATAAACGAACATTCACGAACGTAAATAAACGAACATTCACGAACGTAAATAAACGAACTGTATTTGTGTTTGTTTGTTTAATTAATTGAATAATTTTTTGTTCATGTTCTTACATGAATGTTTGTTTTATATTTACACATGGGTCATCTCATGCAATGATGCTTAAGCTCAAGTCCCTTGTTGGCTCATCACCCTCTTTGATCTAGACCGTAACCCTATAAACATGGCCGACCCAGTAGCAAAATAAAACCGAGAGCATTAGCCTCTCACAAGTTAATTAAAACCTTGTTCAAATAATATATCACATTCTAAGCATTAAGTATAAGTGCATTATCCGGTTATCACAATTATCAACGTATTCTTGATATCATGTATGTGCATGGTTGCATTATAATGATCAACGAGAAAACACATTTTAATAGTAAACACATCAAAATATGTGATTATGATCAATTAATTGTCATGATCAATGATTCATGGCACTATCGTAACTTTTAAAATTTTAAGGTTATTTTAAGATCCAAAGGATAGAATAGAAAGGTAACCTTGTTTTTATTTTCGAAACCACCCGCTAAAAGAAAATCTTTAAGGGTAAGGCTGCAAATGAACCGAACAATTATGAACAAAACTTTGTTTATGTTTATTTATTAAGAAAATAAATTTGTTTATAAACTGTTCATGAGCACTTACCGAACGAAATTTCTAGTTCATGTTTTTCATTAAGAAAACAAACATGTTTATGAACTGTTCACGAACATTTATCAAACGTAAACAAACACAAACACATGTAATAATAAGCATAAATGAACATAAACAAAAGTAAATGAACACAAATAAATACAAATGTTAATAATCTATTGTAAGATTAAATTTGTATTTTCGTTACAAACATTACACAAAACCATCAAAACTAAATAAGCACGTAACATAAAATACCAAAAATACTTAATATAATTATCATAAACATATAACTGACACATTAACAAACATAAACGAACATTCACAAACAGAGATTAACGAACATAAACGAATACGTTTTCGAACGTTAATGCACATAAATGAACGAACTGTCTCATGCATATTCGTTCTTTTAACTAAACGTTTAATTTTTATTGTTTGTGTTCATTATTTATTAAACGAACAAACATAAATAAACTTCATGTCAAATAGTTCACGATTTATTTGTAGACCTACATAAAATTACTATTTTCTGTCATACACGTGTTAGATACGAGAGCAAAGCAAATACAATGATATAGACGTGTTGGCTCCAAAATCAAATGTTTGAGATACATCTTCTCATACTTCACACAATTGTTCTCTACTATAACAGCCACCATAATCTACTATGACAATTAACCAACAAAATGCAATATCAATGTAGAAAGCATATAGAAATTGAAATTCACTTTGAGAAAAAAAACCCGTTATAGATTTTTATAGAGTTCTTCATGTCCTAAAACAATAACTTAAATCCTAACACAAAAGACATATCATACACTCTTTTTACTTCAAGGGTGTAATAATGTAAATAATAACGTAGTTACACTAACAACATTTCTAAGCAACCTAGCATGTTTTCTACCTTGTATGTACCTTTATATATAACACACTAAATATGTAAACCATATCACAATTAACACAAAGCTTTCATAGGTTCTAATTAATGCTAAACTTCTCAAGAAATGCGAACCACACAATTATATGTTTTTGGTTTCCTTATATTTAAAAGGAATTGTAGACCAATTAGAATGCATCTACAAAAAGCATTGAACTTGATCTTGAGTAAGACCCATGAGTGGGTGAGGCTACGTCAATTTCTTCAACTTACACATTTTGCTAGGTGATAGTTATACAAAGGGTACATGAAATAAACAATTCGAAACATTAAAGTGTGGAGAGGGTGAAGAAAGCGAAAGACCAAAGAATGTGGGAAGCTGGCCATGTGGTGCATAACAAAAGGCAAGACATGTGCCTGTAAAAGGTTGGGCGCCTATTATATTTTTAACCACAAATCGACTTATCTAACTTTAAAGGTGGTTTGGTACATATGATGTAATGTGCTTTGTTGTTATTAATCGGATCGGATCAATCAGTCAAATCGAGAATGATCTTCATTTTGTCCTTATGGTGCCTACCATTTAACCTGTTAACTTGTTAAACTGGACTGGATCTTTTATGTCCTTTTATTTTTTTCCCCTTTCAGTATCTCATTTAGTGACTTTATTTTTTATATATTCTAGGCTTTATATGTTGTTGACAATGTTACTCTGCACCAAATGCTAAAGTATTTTCATATTCTATTTTAAAATAGTTATATGTAGTATTAAATTATGTATTACGTTATATAGTTTCTAGAATGGATCTTACTGATTTGTCCAGTGGATTGGTAAGACGACCATATAATACTATGAAAACATTTGTAATATGTCATGTGTAGTCGACTTTTATAAATGCATGAAAATATTGTAACTCAAAAATGATGCTTAAAATCATAAATTTTCTTAGCTGACACAGAAGATGAGTGAATTTACAATACTTTGATTGTAAATACCACTAAAATTAGGAAATAATGGAAATAAAAGTGTTAAATACTGGTTGTATCCTTAATGATAGGCCAAAATAACATTTCATATTACACCAACTATTCCCGTCATCAAAACACATCTCGTGATTGCTTGTGAACCTCTTAATATTATTCGATGTAAAAGTTATAATGTTTAAAACTATTATTTTTCTTGATAGTTGTACCCACACTTCTACAAAATCGACTTACTTAATTGCTTCTAACTAATACCAGTCATGTTAACTTATAAATCATGTTTTATTTGACGCATGAAATTGTATCACTTGAATAAAAATATATGTCTAAAAACTGGACCGAATATGAAATTGGCCACCTAGTGGGTGCACTTGTTTAAGCATTCTAGGAAGTGGAGTATTTTGTGTGTATATTGCAAGGATAGTGTTGATTAATGGATTGTTGATGGTGTGTCTCACAACTTTATCCTTTTATTTAAGAGACTTATGTATTTACATTGTTGTATTGTAGTTAGTTGTTACTGTTGGTGATGTTGTTCTTATCATTGTCGTCGTCGTTGTTGGTTGTGGTGGTGATTGTGTTGTTGGTATGTTATTCTTGTTGTTGGTGTTGTTGTTGTGGGTGGTGGTGGTGTTGTTATTATTATTGTAGGTGGTGGCCGGTGGTGGTGAGGGTGGTGTTATTGTAGGTGGTGGTTGTGATGTTGGTGGCAATGTTGGTGGTAGTGGTAGTGGTGTTGCTATTTTTGTTGCTCGCATTGTTAAATTTGAAAATGAACTGAGTACACCAGAAACATAAATATGAAAGCCTTATGCTCAAGCAAGATCATCGTTATAATGAACCACATGCTAATATATTTTTAGGATGTTGTTTCTTTTTGGGTAGTAACACCACTGTAATAGGGATATTTGATTCCAAAGCTTTACTCATCCAAAAAAATGATATTATGAGATTCGAAAAATAGGGCTATCTTATTCAATTAGTTCAAGTTTATGTAAAATCATTACAAAATTATACCATTTTATTTTTTTATAATAATATTTAGATTTCATTGTACAATAAAAAAATATTTTAACATGCACTCAACACTTTTACGTTAATACAATGGGATTTATGATTTTGAGTGAAGGTAAACTGCAATTTACCAAAAAATAACTTTAGTTTATAACTATGTAAACGACAATTTGCCTTATTTTGTAAACTGTAGTGTATAGGAGGTGTTGTATATGATATAAAACACGTAGTAAATTCAATTTTTTTTGTTAGAAGCAGTTAAATGATTTTATTTTGTCTTTTTTTCCTTCAGAAAAATAACACTTGCCATTCATACATCATCTTTGGGAGTTTGGGCTCCCATCACGACAGTTGACTACCAAGATACCGAAGTTCCATATTATTCCCAAAAGTTCCTGGTGTTGTCCTATTCTAGTCAAACTTTTTTCTTTTTGTGAAACTAAAAAATAAAACAGAACAAATTTTGTTGTCAATTTTAGTCCATCCATAAGAATATCCTTCACATGAGTAGATAATGGTCCATATACAAACACATCTCACACATTTAACAAAAGGTTAATTTTAAATAAGACAATTACATAATCATAATCATGTAATGTTAAATAGATATTATGAAAGAAATGAAAGGTGATAATATGGTTACATAATAGCTTTAAATACTACAATAAAAATAATATGTAAAAATGTTTATACGATAATTTAGGATCTTTACTAGAAATTAGACTCTTGTGTGTTATATTCATAATGTTCAACAAATACGATGATATATAAACAACAAGGAAATGACACCTTTGATTAAATAAGCATACACAGTTTGTACAATTTTCATTTAGATTTGACTGTTATCTTTGGATACAATTTTTATAAATTTTGTAAATACGATCTATTTAGAGTGTTTTATCTTTTAAGTCCTAACATTAACAACTCTAATGTTTTATCTTTTAGTCCTAACATTAACAACTCTAACTAGGTCATGTTGGTCATTTTCACTTTTTTCTTCTAATTTGGATTCAACAACAATATGCATATGGTATATAACAATAAACTTTTTAAATACACATATGCATTTGTTTCATATGTTGTTAGTTTTAATACATGTTGAATGTTAATTTTTAAAAACTTATATTTTGATATAATTAACTTTTAAAGCTCCATTAATATCTAACCATATTATAAAAGATAAATGAAAATGGAAACCTATAATGTTATGTCTTCTTCCTCTTTTTCTTTTTTTTTTCTTTTTTCATTTTATGCTTTGGTTTCTTGTACGTGACAACGATTCTCAAGCACAATTAATTTGATGCAAGTGGAGCATAAGTTGATTCTGTATTTTGTTTTTTGAGCACAAATAGACCTAGAATTAATTGGGTTACTATGATATATTTTCCTAAAAGATTATCATGTATAGTTAACTTAATATAAACATACTTCATTATGTGTTGAACTTGATACTAATTCAACTTATGTGTATTGAACCTAAGAAATGTATTTTTGATGTAACCCTCTCCATATTCTGCACAAAGTGGAAGCTAAATCAAGTATATGGTACATTTAATAACATCAAAGTTGATCATTTAACATAGTCTAGTAACAAAAAGTATATAAATACGTCAAAAATAAGTTTCAAAAGTTTGACACATGTAAATCGTATATGATTTTGATACATATACTCATTCTTGACACTTTCATGGTATGATAGATTATCTATATACATCTTGCATCTTATCTATCATTGTAACTCGACATTCGAGGGTTCTGATGATCTCGAGACTCTAGCCTTGAGACCTTGTTCCTTTACATGTTATCAACTAGATCCAAAATACGAATGATTTGGACTCACATGACCTAATCAACTAACCTCCTCCTAGCGGGGTGTTGCAGACATGCAGAAAAAAAGTAACAAAGCTATGTTGTATGTGGATCGTTATATACAAAAGTACTTTTTATATGGTAAGTTATTCTACTTTTAAAATATGTTCCATCATTGGAAAAAAATAACAGACTCGATTATCAGAATGGAACATTTTACAAGTTAATAATGTCAGTATGTACTTTTAGAAATATCTGTAGGTTTTAAAAGAAAGAATAAAAAAATAAAAACAAAAAGTTATCTTCTTAACAAGGTCCGTCCACTGGCCTTTTCCTGGCATGTAGAACATTGGTTGTAAAATAATGGGCTTTGACTTGACGTCAAGCACTCAAGCCCATATCATAGGTACAAATAAATTTTATACTTTGGGTTTGATTAACGGTAATTAGTCAAACTACCTTTCTAATCTCCGTCTTTATATTTACACTAAAATATTAATTTTTTCTTCTTTATTCTAAAAATTTATTACACGGTTGGTCCCTATGGTGTGTTCATATTGTAATATTAGTTACAACTTTTGAGAAATTACAGGTTTGGCCTCAACTGTTACTAAATCATAACACGATTGGAATGGCACTAAGTTACGTTAAGTTTCTTAGTTAAATGGAGTTGAAATGTCCTAAATACCGTTGAACTTAAAGACGCAATGCTTGATCATTTGTCTAACATGATGGAAAAAGACCTAATTCTTGTTGGTGCAACTGCAGTGGAGGATAAACTTCAGCCTGGGTATTCATTATTGATTAGTAGCACCTTATCAAGGTTTAATTCTTTACTTTTTCCTCTTTTAGTTAATGGTTTTGTTTATAGGTGCATCAAGGTATTGATAAACTAGCACAAGCTGGTTTAAAGTAACGGGTTCTTACTAGCGATAAGATGGAAACTGCAATCGACATGGGGTATGATCTAAATACCTAATTGGGTTTGTGAATTTTTGTAAAAGAATATGAACTTTTTTTTGGGCCATGCAGATTTGCTTGTAGTTTGCTTTGGTAGGAGATGAAGCAGATAATTATAACAACAAACTTGGACATGGTGACACATGCTTTAGAGGTACCTTTTCTATCAGGTCATACAAAGTGGTGGTGGTGGTGTGTAACACCGGCTATTTTAACCAAAGAAAGAAGAAAAAGAAAGAAAAGATATAAAGCCCAAGTAGAGGGACTAAAGGTGTCAAAAAGTACAAATTTATTATAATTTTGTATAAAAGTAATATGGCCGCCCATGTCATGCTACTTTTCACCTTTCTTCTTACGGATTTCAAAGAGAGAAAGAGCAGAGTTTTCGGGTTCCTTGAAGAACAGAAGGAAAAGTGCGAATTCAATGTAAGAATTCATAGTTTTTGAGTGTTCTTAACCGGTTATATCCTCAGGTGTGTGCTTATGTATGTTCGTATGTGTTCGGGTATGTCTTTGGTGGGTTTCTAGGCAGTTGAACTCAACTTGCAAACGGGTTTTGAAGAAGTCATAACCAGAGGCTGCTAAGGTGAGTTCTAGGACCCCCTTTTTACCTATTTTTAACTGTTTTGGGACTGGAAATGCATGTATGAACTTTTTATAAAAGTTGGTTTATACCCGTACGTGTGTTTGTGTGTATGATGCAGGTGGGGTTGATTCTTGGGCTATGTATGTGTTTGAGGTTGTTATGTATATGTTTCTAAGGCTTAGAATGCATGATTTAAGCTTAGAATAAGTTTGAGAATGATTGAGAATTGAGTTATGATGTTTAAAGGTTGTTATGTATATGTTTCTAAGGTTTAGAATGTATGATTTAATCTTAGAATAAGTCTGAGAATGATTGGGAACTGAGTTATGATGTTTAAGTGTGAAATAGGCTGCTCATGCGCCCAAATAGGGTTCAGGCGCCTAGTATGGAAATCTGCCTAAGTGTTCCCATGCGCCTGAAACCTCATGCGCCCATATAGTGGTCATGCACCTAGAAATAGGCAAAATTTGACTAAGTGTTCATGCGCCCATATAGCTCATGCGTCTAAGCACTCATGCGCCTAGAATTTTCCCAAAATAGACTAAGTGTTGCTCATGCATCCCAATAGTGCTAATGCACCTGAAAGTTTCCCATACGCCTAAGTGTTCCTCATGCGCCTAAAAGGCCATACGCCTGCATAGTGCTCATGCGCCTGCATAGTGTTCATGCGCCTAAAGACTTAGAATATTTTCTGATTTTTGGGAAAAAGTGAAATATAGGGTTTGACTTGGGATGATCCCGGAGGAATAGGAAGTTGACTTTTTGAAGTCAATGGTGATGTGACGGGCATAGTATGTTGATGTATGTTTGATTCTTTTTGCATGATGATATGTTGCATGTATGTTATGCATGTGTGATTGTGCCTTGTATGGCAATGTGATGTGTGACTATGTTTATGTTCCTGTTATGTATGTTTATCTTTCTCGTGGCTTTACGTGTTATAATTGTGAAGGAAATGATATAAAGTATTATGTAGTGCAAAATGAAAGATAATGAAAAGAGAAACATAATGATAGAATGCATGCATTAATGAAGAGAAAGTAAAGAAAGGCTTGCAAGCAAAATGTACGGAGGTGCACGGCTCTAAAATGTCGTAAGCTTAATTATGTGTGGTTTAGCTAACCATTAAGGATACACGCAGGGGTCCAGTCTTTGTGACTGACCAGTGATATAGTACATGGTTTATAGTGATTACTCACCTCGGTTCTGGTGCCAGGCTTTATGCGTTATGGAAGTCATTTATGATTTTTGGCCCAGTACCCGATTTGTTTGGGGTGTAGTATACAGTGGGGATCTTTATCGCTTACCCCGGTGCTGGTGCCAGGCTTTGTGCGTTATGAAAGTCATTTATGATCTTCGGCTCAGTACCCATTTGTTTGGGGTATAGCTGATGACACTGATCCGGAAAGAGATACAGAGATAAAGAAAGAATGTGATGAACACTAAAGAAGATAATAATGTTATTATCTATGTGTACGTACGATGTGTGATCATGTACGACAATATAGTATGATTTGAAAAAAAGTAAAGAATGGTTTTAAACAAAAGTAAAGTATGTTTTATTTTAAAACTAGAACTCACTCAGCAACGCTGACTTTTATGTGTTTCCAGTTGGCAGGTATGGTTGTTGAGGATGGCACGGGGTGGCTACTTGGCTATTTTTGGATGACATCCATTTCTATAATGCTTTTTGTGATGTAATGCAACAAGTATTTTGTAATGTGATAACGATGTATTATTTTGCAAAAGCTTTTATAATGAAATGAAATGTCATTTTTGAATATTTCCACTATAGTGTTTAAATAAATTGAATGTAAATATATGTTTTATGTGCAATGATTGACCAGCTGTGAGCGTCCTAGGAACGGGGCCTTATATGATGGTGATTGGGGGAGATGGTGATTGTGCTAATGATCTGGACCGGCGGTGGCGGTGGTGATGGTGTGCCGACGGTGGTGGAGTGTCGATGGTGGTGTGCTTGTGCCTGGAAGAAATCAAAGGGGAACGGGATCAGGGTGGGGTTGGGATTTTAAATTCATATATATATTTTTAATTTTGTCTTTTAAGTTCAGCAGTATTTTGGACATTTCATCTCCACTTAACTGAGAAACTTAATAAAAGTTAGTGTTAGGAACCCGTCATGTTACGGTTTAATAAACAGTGGGACAAAACTTTTAAATTTCCAAAAGTTGGGACCAATATTGTAATATTAGCAAACAATAGGGACCAATCATGTAATTAACTCTTATTTTACTTAAATAATATTATTTTTATATTTTTATCATTATATTTTTTTTCTACTACACTCACAGTCACTTTTAAAAAGTACATATGTATATATATAGATATGTATATATATACGTGTATATATATATAGATATGTATATATATACGTATATATATGTATATATATATATATATATATATATATATATATATATATATATATATATATATATATGTATGTATGTATATGTATGTATATATATATATGTATATATTATAGATATGTATATATATATATATGCATGTATATTATATATGTATGTATATATATATATATATTTATATATGTATATATATATATATATATATATATATATATATATGTGTGTGTGTGTGTGTGTGTGGGATGGTTCTTAATAAAACCACTAATTTTAAGAAAACCTAAAAAACCATTTTAAACCATTGATTAGTTTAGATCAATGGTTAGTATTAAAAGTAGCAAAATTATAATTATTTGGAACATTTTTAAACTGATTTCTATACCATAAGGGTAGTTTAGGGAAAACACAAATCCATCTTTAGTTGTAACCGCCATCCCTCATATGTAAGCATAACAAAATTTCCACAAAAGTCACTTAATCACTGTAAATAGATTTAGATATTTTGATAAAATAAATGATTTGGAGTATCATTAAGAGAGTCGATAGAGATTGAGTGTGTTCTTTTTGTGGACTAGGTAATCGACGTAGAAGGAAGTACGAAGATATGTTTTGATTTTGGTATGATAAAAATTGAAATTGCATGCTCTTTTTATATAAATGTGAGTGATTTGTGAATGTGGAAATGAATCCTGGATTATTTAAGAAGATTAGTTTCAAATGTTGAGTAATTTGGTTCTGTGAATGCGTAATCAGTTAAATATAGTAGACAATCATTGTAAATTGAGAATGAAATTATTAGAAATCGACTCATCAATTAACAAGCGTTAAGCTTTTGTGATATTTTGGTTCGAATAACATGTCTGAACAATGAAAGACTAGGGATACGTGTATGTAAGAAAAAATATAAAGTCTTTGATTAGGGCTTTTTCAAGTAGATACGCATATGTAATCAAGTCTTAATTTTCTTGATTAGGGTTATTTCACTACACACAATGCAAAAAATGTTGGAACATATATGTAAGTTATATTTGAGTTGTTTGAATATATATGCATTTCCAACTATTAATTTTTATTGATACGTATATGTAAGCAAAATTGTAAATTCTTTTATTATGACTTTTACAGTACCATTGTTGATAAAAATGTTTGTACGTATTTGTAAGCAAGTTGGGAGTAGTTTTATTGTTATACATTCATTAGTTTAATTTTTGGTAGATACTTATGTGCAAGCATCTAGATACGTATATGTAAGCTAACTATTACCTGTTTGATTATGGCTTTGTATATTACACATATTAAATTAATGTTGTTAGAACACCTATGAAAGTGGTTAGTTGTTAGAACGTTCATCTACATCTATGTAGCTAATTAAGTTTAATTAGTTTAAGTATCTAAGTAACTTTAACATATCTTTAAACTGTTATGCAGAAAGAAATATTTGTGTATTATCTGTGATCTATTGGACACCTAAAGTGGAGTCAAATCAAAGCAGGTCACCTTGAGAAACTCATGATAGGATGGGCAACATCAAAGAACTATGTAGATTGTGGAGTGTTCGTCATGCGGCATATGAAGATGTACATGGGTAATCATGTGAAGAACTGGGACTGTGGATTTTCAAGTGATGAAAAAAATAAGAAGACCAAAATAGCTTCTTTGAGAAAGAAGTATGCCTCTAAAATCCTGATGTTAGACATTAATGTATATGGCGACAAAGTAATGATGGAGGCAGAAGACACGTTGAATGAAAGCATTTATTAGATTCGAACTTTTGTGATTTTGGGGTTTTTTGTGAAACCAATACGATTGTTAGTAATCTTGTTTTGGAACTTAGAATGATTATCACTTATAATGTTATAAAATATGCGGTTTGAAGATTATGTTTCCATGTTCATTGGTTATGGGGTTCGTATATTACACTCGTTTTGATTGCTTACGTATATGTATCTTCTATCATATATATGTAACCGGTTAGTTTGTAAATAAGTAATATATTATTTTTGTAGTTAAAATACGCTACATTTTTATCATCTATTAGATGCTGGTATTAGACAAAATATTTAGATATGATAATGTTTGCTTACATATATGTTTACATATGATTATTTTTTTTATATAAAATGCTTATGTATATGAAAGCATTTTCATATATGTAGGTCAATTGGTTCTACATGTTTACATATATGTAGGAGTAAACCAAAATTTAATTTTATGATCTTTGCTTTCATATATATTTTCTATTATGTATAAGATATGAAATCCGTATATTCTTTGAATTATTAGATTACATAAAAATAATAGAATGGACAAAAAGTTATTTTATAATGATACACCCAAAGGAATTAAACAAAATACAACTGAAAGAAATGTGCGTAAAAATTTTTTCAAGTATAAACATAATTAAAATACAATCTTATAAAAACTATCTTAATCCATATATATGACAGGTACATGTATGCCAATCATAAATGATACTAAAATCCATCGATATCTCCGTTATGTTGAATTGATTCTTCTTCATAAATGAAGGTTTCATTTTCCATTAGAGTTACGTCTTCCGAATGATCATCATGGTCCATCTTATCATTCTTTTTCTTCTTATCAGGACAATTTCTAGAATCATGATCCTTTACCACTTTATCACAAAAATTGCACAACCTGAAGCTTCTTTTTTTTTGACTTTTGCCTTCTCCCATGGACCAATTAGTTTTCGCTTTGTATCACAATTCAACATTTTTATGTTCAGATTGTCCTACCAACTCTTCAATTACAACACCTGTGTTATGTTAGTATGCTGGACTGGAAATTCATCCAATGTTTTTTGCTTTAGTTTCTCAACATTCTTGCCATGCTAGTCGCTATGTGTCATGTCTTAACAAATCAACATATTTTTGCATGTTTTCTTGAACCTGATGTCTAATTATTGAATTTTTACTTTGATTCGCACCATATCAGTTGGCAATACTAAACAGATGTTTAAGGAGAGCATGTCTTCTCCATCGATCATGTACGTATTGATATGGAGTTTTGTCAATTTATGATGTCTAAACACACAAAAAACATGACAACACAGGTAACCAATACGCGTGAATCCAATGCAAGAACATGTAATTGAGTTTTCACGTAATTGAAGCGTTACCTATGATAAAGGACCTTGATAGTGAGATAAAATGTAATAAGTTAGTACATTATCAAATTTTCAATAGACTTAAGTTATTCATAATCACAACTAAGGAAATGTTATATTTATGTACGCTTACATATACGTAAACATTCTTAAAAGATATAACATCATGCTACTTACATATACGTAATCAAAAATTTTAACTAGAACAACTAATCAAACGTATTGGGTTAATAATTACCTTCATTTTTAATACCTGTAAGATATATGTGTCCATCTCCACGATTCAAATATGATGGGATAAGAATTGCCGAATTATCTAGTTCGAGATTATTACCGGATGAGTGACTACTAATGTGATCAATACCTATTGAAGGAGTTGCTTCAACGAACTCTTCAATTTCCATCCCAGTAACAGTAAACATTGCAAAAAATGGAGTTATCCATCTTAAATAGCGAAACAGAGAATATTAAAAACCAGAGTATCATCAATCAATAAAAAATCATTGAAAGAGACTCACCTTCTTCAATATATGACTATTAAATTTGATTAACAATCTACAGCAAAATGGGAACTAGACAACACTAGAAAAAACAAGAATCGATACACAATAGTAACTGATGAATTCAATTGAATGAAAGGTACCAAAAAATTAGGCATATTAGTTCGATTATGGGGAGGAAAAATAGGGATTTAACATCAATTAAGAATAAATTATGTACAAAATTACTTAAATACCCTTTAAATATAATAATTATGAATAATTAAAGAAAAATTTTGATTGGATGAATTTGGTTTTCTTGGTTTTTACAAAATTTGTTAGTTTTCTTAGGATCCCTCCTATATATATGTATATATATATATGTATATATGTATATATATATATATATATATGTATATATATGTATATATGTGTATATATATGTATATATATATTATATATATATACATATATATATATATGTGTATATGTGTATATATATATATATATATATATATATATATATATATATATATAATATATATATATATATATATATGGAAGGGTTCAAATGAGAACCACCTTTTTTTTATAAGAACTTTAGGAACCAATCTCAGCCATTCATTTTTTATCACATGCAAATCACATGTCATTTCCCCCTTTTTTTAAAACGTTCATAACTTTTTTTCACGACATCATCTTTTCAAAAAAAACACCATAAAATTCAGTATTTTTTTATCTTTCCAACGCCTATCATATTGATATATTTTTCTAAAAAAATCGTATATCCGTTGTTTACATATGTGTAAATCCGATATTACACATGTGTAAAACGAATTTCGTTAAAAAAACGGATTTTTTTTATTTTTATAAAAAAAGTTTTATTTTTTTATGAAAGAGGGAAAGTAGGGGAACATTTTTGTGTTTTTATTTTTTTATTTTTATAAAAAAAGTTTTATTTTTTTATGAAAGAGGGAAAGTAGGGGAACATTTTTGTGTTTTTATTTTTTTATTTTTATGTTATGTTTTGATTTATAAATTTTTTAAATATGTTTTTGTTAATTACAATTTTGCCATTGAGAACTAGTGGTTGAGATTGGTTCCTAGAGTTCTCACAAAAAAAACTAGTTCTCATTTGATCCCTCCCCTATATATATATACATATATATATATATATATATATTATATATATATATACATACATATATATACATACATATATATACATACATTATATACATACATATATATACATACATATATATACATACATATATATATATATATATTCTTATTTTATTTTTAAAAACTTAACTAACTTTTTGTAAAAAGCCAAAAGAATCATTTCTAGCCACATGTTTTATTTTATTTTTTTTAATTTTACTCAAAGCATATTTGTTTATAATATTTCTTTACCATAAAATTACTAATTATTTTAAATCAAAAGTCTTATACACCGTTTAGGTTTTGATTCTCATTATGAGTTTGTCCATTTATGTTTTCGCTTTCCTATTAAAGTTGTTTTGTATTTTAAAGATACACTTCAAAGCTTGTTTTGTATTGAATTTTATACATAGATGCACATATTCATATATGCATATTTTTTCACTTACGAACACAAACAATAGTCAAATTATTAAAAAAATTATTTTCTGTGAATTTTCACGTAAAAAAGTAACTAAATTAACATTAAAAATTACCATAATACCCTTACAAAAATTTTTTTTGAACTAGAAAGGAAAAATGAGTGACTAAAAATGGTTTCTTTGGTTCTTTATAAACTTTTGGTTCTCATTTGAATACATCCCTATATATATATATATATATATATATATATATATATATATATATATATATATATATATATATACTTAAGGGTTGTATCATGTTTTCCTAAATATAAAAAATCAAAGTATAATCTCCATAAATTTTCTCTATCTTTCACTCACAACTATCTTACATAATATATGATACACTCACATCAAAATAAACAACTTACTATAAATGCTTTAACCATTTTTTTAATAAAAATATTTTTTAATCTTGCATTTTTAAAAACTTAAACTCACACCATCACAAATGTTACCATGCCACAAGATCATATTCAGTACCTGACTGAATGTTTGATATTATTGTGGAGTAACAACTTTAACGTAAAAAAGGTGATTTTAGTTTTATTATATTAATATCAGTTACAATAAGAAAATCTATAAATTCGAAAATGTAAATAATATAGTTGCATCCTTGAGAATTAGGTTATTAAAAGTAACTAGTATTAAGCCTCCCATGTTGCGACGGGGCATAAAACCATATCAAGTAACACCAATTTCAAACCACACATAAAATATTAAAAACAATAACTATGTCGATTTAGAATCATCAGCACGTTGCGACGGAGCCGTTAAGCGGGAGAAAAATAAGTGTAACAACGTTTAACTACATGCACACGTTATAAAAAGAAGAAAAAATCATGTACAACTAGTTAAAACATAATATAGAAACTCTAAATCAAATAAGAGTTGGTAATTAGTATATATTAAATTATTATATTATATCAATATTATATCTTTCTACTATTTTTATGTGGGTCATCTAATCATATTTATTTTGATTTGTACTTGGAACAAATAGAAAGACAGATTGTATGTAAATTCGCTAAAATATATTCAATTAATTAACTTAAACAGTATATAATATTAGCATTTCTTATTTAAAGATGAGGCATGCTAGGGAATACGTGATGCGTTTATATGTTACTAGATAAAAGTCACTAGACTTAGGGGTTGTTTGATAATTTTTAAATAATTAAATGTTGGTCAATAAAATGTCTAAATCATTAAGATGTCTGAATTACTAATAGTCAGTACATCGTTTAACTATTCAAACACAAATGTCTGAACAATTCAGGTAAGAGGTGTTAACGATTGAGTATTAGTATAATGCTTAACCATTTAATAGCAAATATCGGAACCATTCAGATATTTTCTCACAATACAATAGTTTGAAGCATTTAGTGCTGAACCTGAATTATTAAGAGGCTAAAACAAATAGTCCCTTACGTATAAAAAACATAAAGTACGAGCTATTTCTTAAGTAGAGATTGGGTGAAATCTTGCTTCACCGCACATTGGCTACGTGTTGGGTTGCATTTTCCGAACCGGTTCGAAACGTAGATACAAAAAGGACATACTTGATGCTTGACATACTTGATGCTCCCCCTTTCCGTAAGGTCCGAAGAGGGGCCGGATTGCTAGGCGATTTTATGTACGCAACATTACCCTATATTTTATGCTAAAGGTTGTTTTCACAACTTAAACCTGTGAACATAATGTCACAAAATAATAACATTACCAAAACATATATAAAACTATAAATATATGCATAGCTCAATAATCACGTTATGACACAATGACATATTTGTATAGAATAACTATAACACCCGGTTCTTTTAAAAGACAAGAAATGAAGAATAAAAGAAAGAAAAGCAATAAAGTCCAAGTGGAGGGACTAAAAGTGTCCAAAAAGACAAATCTTTGAAAAAATTGGTGTAAAGGTGGGCATGGCCGCCCACCCTCCCTTCACACCACTCTTTCACTTTGGTTTTAGAGAGAGAGAGAAAGGAAGAGAGCAGAACTTTGGTTTTGAAGAAGAATGAATCGAATTCAAGGTAAGAATTCAAGGTTTTTAAGTGTTAATGACGGGTTTTATCCCGGTTATAAGTTTATGTGCTTATGTGTTTGTGTATGTGCTCGGGTGTGTGTGTGTGAGGTAATGTTTTTAGGTGTTTGAAATTGGTTGCAAAGGGTTAGAAAGGAAGAAACACCCAAGTTGCATCAGGTGAGTTCTAGACCCCGATTTTACTTGTTTTAAACTATCTTTGGGGCTGAAAATGTATTAAAATGATTATACAAAGTTTATGTATGTTTACTCGTATGTATTATGCACGTTGGATGTTAATTCTTGAATGCTATTAGGTTATTCATGTTTAGAATAGCCATGTTAAGCTTAGAACAGATGGTTTGATGATTGGGGTTGAAAACATCCTAGAAACATGTTTTACAGAAAGCTCATGCGCCTAGATAAGGCTCATACACCTGAAAATGCCTTAGAAGGATTTAAGTGTAATCCATGCGCCTAAACAGTAGCTCATGCGCCTAAAATTGCCTTAGAAACGTTTTAAGTATAGCCCATGCGCCTGAACAATGGTCCATGTGCCTAGAAATATTAGTCGGATGACTAAGTGTAGGGCCATGCACCCCAATAGTGCTCATGCGCCTAAGTGTTCATACGCTTGAATAGTACCCATGCGCCTAGAACTGGGCTGGAATTGACTAAGTGTCCAGACGTCCAAGATTCCCCATGTGCCTAGGCACTCATGCGCCTGCATAGTGCCCATGCGCCTGAAGGTTGCCCATGCGCCTAAGTGTTCCCCATGCGCCTGCATAGTGTCCATGCGCACGCATAGTGCCCATTCGCCTAAGGACTTAGAATATTTTCTGATTTTTGGGGAAAAAGTGTAATGTAGGCTTTGACTTGGAAGATTCCTGGGGGCTATGTAAGTTGACTTTTTGAAGTCATTTATGTTGATGTTTGATGTGCCCTGTATGATGTGATGATTGTATGATATGTTCTTGTTATGGCATATGTTTATCTTTCCATAGTTTTGCGTGTTATGTTAATGAATGAACCGAAAGTATTATGTAACGTAAAGTGAAAGATAATGAAAAAGGAACAGGATGAATGAATGCATGCATTTACGAACGAATGAACGTAAGAAGTCTTGCAAGCAAATGTATGGAGGTGCACACCCATTGTAGGTGTTAGCTCAACGGTGTGCGGGTTAGCTATCCCGAAGGATGCACATTGGGGTCCAATCCTTGTGATTGACCATATAAATAGGATCCTTGCAGCTTGCCCTAGGTACCGGAGTCAGCTTCGTGCACAATGTTCGAGGTCTATGAAAGACCTCAGGCCCAGTTACCCGCTTCGTGCATAATGTTCGGGGTATAGCATATGGCATTGATCCGGAATGAAAGAGAAAAGATAAATGGTGAATGTACTTGCCCTAGGTACTAGAGTCAGCTTCGTGCATAATGTTCGAGGTCTATGAAAGACCTCAGGCCCAGTTACCCGCTTCGTGCACAATGTTCGGGGTAATGTACATGTCACTAGAAGTAATGGATGAACGGATGTTAACGAATGTAATGGAAGATAATAATGATATTATCTGTATGTACGTATGATGTATGATCACGAACGAATGAAAAGTATAGTATGACTCTGTAAGAAAATAAATAACGATTTTATCGATGGAATGTATGTTTTATTATAAAACTAGAACTCACTCAGCAACACTAACTTTTATACATTTTCAGTTGGCAGGTAAACGTTGCTGAGGATGGCACGAGGCGGCTACTCAGCTCTTTTGGATGGCATTCTTTTGTTAATGTTTTTGCATTGTAATGCGAATGAATGATGTTTTGAAATGAACGCTTGTATTAACTTGCAAAAAAATTTGTAATGATATGAAAAGTTATTTCTCTTTATGTTTCCGCTGCAATGTTTTCGTAAGGAAAATGTAAATTATATATATTTTATGTGCGATGAGGATCTAACTGTAAGTGCTCCGGGAACGGGGCCTTACAAGTTGGTATCAGAGCCAAAGTTTAAGTGAAATGGGTAAATTTTCAAAATAAACCTTAAGTTAAACTGAGAATGGGACGGAATGGGGATGGGATGCCAATCTGAGTAGCTGCGTGTCATCAGGTATTTTCGTAATGTTAACCGGTTTATATGCGCATGGTATGTGGTTATGTGTTGTATGTAGATTTAGATATTGATTAGTCAGGATAGGAGATGCTTGGGGTATGAAGAGTAAAGTAAGTGGCTAATCACAACTGGCATTGTAATTAGGGACTTACTATACTAACATAAACTGAGCTATTACCTTGAATGACCGCGTTAGTGTTTGAATCTTATAGCGTGTTAGAAGATGGTTGGCGTAGATCTTCGAAAGTCTCTCGTGGTGGAGGTCACGGTGCTGCTTCGCGACCCAAGAGAGGGAGACCCAGAGTCGAGAAGGTGGTTCATGAGGGACCAGAGACCCCTCATCCAGAGGGTGGCGACGATAGCGCCAATCTGAGAGCCTCAGTAAACGAGGCTGTTATGGAAGAAGTTCATCAGGTCATGCAGACAATCTTACCATCTGTGGTAACTGAAGTTATCAAGGCAGTACAGGAAAGGGATAAAAAAGAGAGGAACCAGTCCTCAGGAGAACGAGAGCAACCAGCGCCAGAAATGGTTCTCTCTTATGATGAAGAAGAGGAACGAGAGCCTGCACCGGAGGTGGCATGAGGCTGTAACTACGGGGCGTTTATGAGATGCAAGCCCCCTACCTTTGATGGAAACGGAACTGCGGCTGCTGCTCACCGGTGGGTGAGGGAAATGGAGGCAGTTCTCGATATCAGTGAGTGTCGTGAAGATCAAAAGGTGAAATTTGCTACCCACTCTTTTGTGGACTCAGCTTTGTGCTGGTGGGATAACATTGTCCAAGCCGAGGGTAGCAGGGCCATTGGGAGAATGAGATGGCCTGAACTGAAAAAGTTAGTGATGAGAAATTCTGTCCTCATAGGGAGATGGATAAGGTAGAAAGAGAGTTCCTGCAGCTGGAGGCGGGAACGATGACACACCAGTAGTACACCAAAAAAATCAATGAAATGACGCAGCTGGTGCCCGATCAGGTGACACCACTGTCACGGAAGATTAAGAGATACATCCAGGGGCTGCCGGCGGATATCCGTAGGCATATAATTGCTGCCCGGCCGAGCATTTTTAGGTCGGCAGTTGATTTGGCTGGTAGATTATATGATGAGCGTGAGGTGATGGTGGTTGAGGTGAAGAAGACGAGTGGGGATGGAAGGAACTGGAACGGGAAATGGTTTGGACGTGGTGGAGCCGCTCCAAACAATAAGGTGGCGAAGGTAGGTGACCAACGTGTGGTCACAGCTGGTGCGGGGTTGAAGAAGTGTGGCAAGTGTGGGAAGGAGCACGGTGGTGTGTGTAGATGGGGGTTGAATGTTTGTTTCAAGTCTGGGAGGCCTGGCCATATGGCTAGAGATTGTGGGGTTGGCAGGTGTTACAACTGTGGGGAGAATGGTCATCTGAGCAGAGATTGTAAGAGGCCAAGGGCGGATAGTTCAGGAGCGAAGAAGGCTGGAGGAGAAGGACAGAAGGCAAGCGCCCGAGCTTTCACAATGACTCAGGAGGAGGCTAGGACAGACCCCGACGTGGTGTCAGGTATGTTTCTAGTAAACCAAACTCTTGCATCTATGTTGTTTGATTCTGGTGCTAGTAGGAGTTTTATTTCTACTGCCTTTTGTGCTAAGTTTCCCATTAAGAGTAGATGTATTGATGAGCCCTTTGAGGTAGAAACTGCCATAGGTAAGTCTACAAGGATTTCTGAGGTGATAGAAGTTTGTGACATAGAACTAGACGGTCATAAGTTTCCTGTTAGACCGTTCGTGATGACCTTAGGCGGTTTCGATGTAGTCCTAGAAATGGATTGGTTGGCGGACTACGAAGCGAATATTGTGTGTCGCAAGAAGATGATCCGATTGACAACACCTGACGGGGATAAGGTGATGGTTTATGGCGATCGAGTCGCGACAATCCTGAAAGTGATTTCGATGGCGGTGGCGGGAAAGTGCATGAGGCGTGGATGTAGTGCCTACTTGGCCTACGTAAAGGATGTGGACGCGCCAACACCACAACTATCTAATGTACCAGTTGTGTGTGACTTTTCGGATGTGTTTCCAGAAGATTTACCAGGTGTGCCACCAGACGGTGAGGTTGAGTTTCGGATTGATTTGATACCAGGTGCCCAACCGGTAGCTAAGGCACCGTATCGGTTGGCTCCGACTGAGATGAAAGAGTTAATGGAGCAATTGCAAGAGCTGCTGGATAAGGGGTTCATTAGACCAAGTATCTCTCCTTGGGGTGCTCCAGTATTATTTGTGAAGAAGAAATACGGTAACATGAGGATGTGTATAGACTACCGTGAGTTGAACAAGCTGACAGTGAAGAACCGATACCCCTTACCAAGAATCGATGATCTGTTAGATCAGCTCCAAGGTGCCAGTTGGTTTTCGAGGATAGATCTTCGATCTGGTTACCATCAGCTGAAGGTGAAGGAGCAGGATATCCCTAAGACAGCTTTTCGCACGCGCTACGGTCACTATGAATTTCTTGTTATGTCATTTGGTCTGACCAATGCACCAACTGCTTTTATGGACTTGAATCGAGTGTGTTGGCCAATGTTAGATAAATCAGTGATTGTGTTTATTGATGATATCCTGATTTATTCGAACAGCAAGGAGGAGCATGCCGATCACATTCAGGAGGTGTTAGAGACCTTGAGAACGGAGAAGTTGTATGCCAAATTCTCCAAGTGTGTGTTTTGGTTACGCGAAGTTCAATTCTTAGGTCACGTAATTAATCCCGGGGGGATTATAATAGACCCTGCTAAGGTAGAGGCTGTGATGCAATGGAAGTCTCCAAGGACGCCATCCGAGATTCGTAGCTTCTTGGGGTTGGTGGGGTATTATCGAAGGTTCATTCAGGACTTTTTCAAGATCGCTTCTCCACTGACCAAGTTGACCCGAAAGGATGTAAAGTTTATATGGGTCAAGGTCAAGAACAGGCGTTCGAGGAGTTAAAGGTGAGGTTGACTCAAGCTCCTGTCTTGTCATTACCCGAAGGAAGCGAGGATTTGGTGGTATATTCAGATGCTTCTTACTCAAGGTTGGGGTGTGTATTAATGCAGAGAGGGAAGGTTATAGCCTATGCATCCCGACAGTTGAAGGTTCATGAGGTCAACTACCCTACTCATGACTTGGAGCTAACAGCCATGGTCTTTGCACTAAAGATTTAGCGGCACTATCTGTACGGGACGAAGTGCACCATTTTCAATGACCACAAGAGCTTGAAGTACTTCTTCGAGCAAAAAGATCTGAACATGAGGCAGAGACGATGGTTGGAGCTCATAAAGGATTATGATTGTGAGATCCATTACCATCCGGGTAAGACCAACGTGGTGGCTGATGCTCTTAGCCGAAAGGAAAGGCCCGAGCCGATTCGGGTGAAAGCATATCAACTGATCATGACCTCTAATGTAATGAAGCAAGTTAAGGAGTTTCAAGATGAGGCATTAAAAGAAGATCGTCTAAACTCTGAAAGAATAAGAGGTCTGGTTGGGGAATTAGGTGAAAACACACTTGGTGTTAAAACTCGATTTGGGCGAGTGTGGATTCCTCGTTTTGGGAATCTACGGGCGGAGATAATGGATGAAGCCCACAAAACTTGAAACTCCATTCATCCTGGTGCCACAAAGATGTATCAAGATATGAAGAAAGATTATTGGTGGCCGTGTATAAAGCGTGACGTGGTGGGGTATGTGAGTAAGTGCCTTACTTGTTTGCAAGTGAAGGCTGAACATCAGAAGCCGTATGGGAATATCCAACCTTTGGATATACCGGAATGGAAGTGGGAGCACATCACCATGGATTTCATAACGAAGTTGCCACGTACTCCGAAAGGGTACGATGCCATATGGGTGATTGTCGACCGTTTAACGAATAGTGCTCACTTCCTACCAATCCACGAGACATGTTCATCCGAGAGGTTGGCTGACGTGTTCATCAAGGAGATTGTAACTCGTCATGGCATGCCGGTGTCCATTGTGTCTGATCGTGACACCCGATTTACTTCTAAATTTTGGAAGAAATTCCACGATGCCATAGGGACGAGGTTACATATTAGCACAGCTTATCATCCCTAAACTGATGGTTAGTCAGAAAGGAACATTCAGACATTGAAAGACATGCTTCGGGCATGTGTGATTGATTTTGGGAGAAGTTGGGATGACCACTTACCGTTAGCCGAATTCTCGTACAACAATAGCTATCATGCTAGCATTGGCATGCCACCATATGAGATGCTATACGGTAGGAGATGCAGAACACCCATTTGTTGCGGTGATATTGGTCAGAAGGAGTTGGGAAGCATCGAGGTAATCGAGGCTACGACTAAGAAGCTCGAAAAGATCGAAGCCTTCATGAAGGCAGCTAAAGATAGACAAAAGTCGTATGTCGATAAACGACACAGACTGATTGAGTTTCAGGTGGGTGACCGGGTTATGTTAAAGGTCTCACCTTGGAAAGGTATCATCCGATTCAGGAAACGAGTTAAGCTAAGCCCGAGATACATAGGACCTTTCCGAATCATCGTTCGTGTAGGAGAGGTGGCTTATCGATTGGAGTTACCAGATGAGCTGAGTGGAATCCACCCGACATTTCATGTATCTCATCTGAGAAAGTGCTTAGTAGATGAAGACATGATTGTTCCATAGGAGGATATCGAGGTAGACGAAAGGCTCAATTATATGGAGTAACCAGTGGCAATCATCGATCGTAAAGAGAAAAGGCTAAGAAATAAAGGGGTTCCTCTAGTGAGTGTACGGTGGAAGCACAAGAAGGGATCTGAATCTACATGGCAAACTGAGGAGGAGATGAGGCAGTATTATCCTCGTCTGCTTGAGGAATAACAGGTTTCAGGGACGAAACCTATATAAGGGGGTGGACTTGTAACACCCGGTTATTTTAAAAGACAATAAATGAAGAATAAAAGAAAGAAAAGCAATAAAGTCCAAGTGGAGGGACTAAAAGTGTCCAAAAGGACAAAACTTTGAAAAAGTTGGTGTATGTACTTGCCCTAGGTACTGGAGTCAGCTTCGTGCACAATGTTCGAGGTCTATGAAAGACCTCAGGCCCAGTTACCCGCTTCGTGCACAATGTTCGGGGCAATGTACATGTCACTAGAAGTAATGAATGAACGGATGCTAACGAATGTAATGGAAGATAATAATGATATTATATGTATGTACGTATGATGTATGATCATGAACAAATGAAAAATATAGTATGACTCTGTAAGAAAATAAATAACGATTTTATCGATGGAATGTATGTTTTATTATAAAACTAGAACTCACTCAGCAACGGTGACTTTTATACATTTTCAGTTGGTAGGTAAACTGTAAGGCCCCGTTCCCGGGCACCTCACAGTTGGTCATTCATTGCACTAAAAACGTTATAAAACGTACATTTATTTTCATTTCAAAATACAAGACATGTCAAAATACGGATGCCAGCCTCAAAATGCTCCCAGTAGCTCATGCATCCATGCCTGCAACTCCTCAGCATCCACGTATACATGCCAACTATCATGCATACAAAAGTCAGCGACGCTGAGTGAGTTCTAGTTTTATAATAAAACATACTTTGATTTGATAAAACCGTTCTTTACTTTATTTCAAAAGTATACTATACTTTACAATCGTTCGCGATCATGTATCATACGTACATACAGATAATATCATTATTATCTTTATCATTACGTTCATTAACTTTGTTCGTTCAACATATTATATTATCGTTCACTTCTCTTTCTAGATCCGGTCAGACTTTACCCTCTTCGTGGCACTCAGCCACGATTACTGAGGTCGAATGACGAGGATCCTGTTCTGTACATTATTACGATAATTCATTTACGTTCATTCATACATTCGTTCTTTCATACATAATCTTTCATTCATTACTCTTTATTACTCAAATCTTGTCTCTTGCAATATCCCCGACTCATGCTTGAAAGCTGATGTTGTGCAGGGGCTTGCTCACCAACCTCCGACTCATATCCGAAGACTGACATAGCACCGGGATACGCGACAAAGATCCCATATGAGTCAATCACAGGGATTGAACTCCATCCGAGTCTGTTGCAACACATAGTCGTTCACCTCATTGTCTCGTCTCATGGACAAAGACCTCTGTCGAGTCTGTTGTGACACAGAGTCGCTCACCTCATATCTATGCTTGGCCTCATGCCACACCCCCGAAGTTATACGTAACTCGGGTAACAACACCCCCACCGAAGTGGGTAACAACACCCCCACCGAAGTGGGTAACAACACCCCCACCGAAGTGGGTAACACCTCTGAAGGTCAGTCACAAAGACCGGAACCCTTACGTGCACATTTTAGGATTTGCTGAACCTCACGCGGTAGAGCTTACGGCATTTAGAGCCGTGCACCTCTGTTCATACTACTTGCAAGCCTCTCTATACTTTCTCTCTTATTAATGCATGCATTCATTCATTACGTTCCTCTTTTTATTATATTCCACTTTACGTTACATAATACTTTTCATTACATTTATTGACGTTCAACGCAAAGCCAAGGGAAGACATACATACATAATAAGGAACATACATAAACAAAACATACACCATACAGGCAACATCATACATGCATAACTCACATCAAACATAAGCCATCACATCATAACCAGGCCTATCTCCCCATAATACCCCCTTAAAAAATCACTTAGAAACCTCAAGTCCAAATTGGGCGCATGGGACCTTCCAAGCGCATGGGCATAAAAATTCTAAGTGTAAAACAATCTGGGCACATGGGCACTGTTTGGGCGTTTCTGCCCTGTTCAGGCGCATGACACCTGTTCCGGCGCATCACCAACACTTAGCCGTTTCAAGCACTTGGGCGCATGGGCACTGTTTAGGCGCATGGCCAACACTTAGCCGTTTCAACCACTTGGGCGCATGGGCACTGTTTAGGCGCATGGCCAACACTTAGCCGTTTCAACCACTTGGGCGCATGGGCACTGTTTAGACGCATGGCCAACACTTAGCCGTTTTATTCACTTGGGCGCATGGGCACTATTTAGGCGCATGGCCAACACTTAGCCGTTTCATTCACTTGGGCGCATGGGCACTATTTAGGCGCATGGCCAACACTTGGGCGTCTGGCCTCTCATGCTGGATGCATGGACAACTGTTTGGGCGCATGAGCCACCTCTGGCACATGGACCACTATTCATGATCATCAAAACATTTCGAAATCTTTTCTATGCTACCAACATCGCCTGATTATCATTCTACTCATACCCAAACACGGATCTAACATACTAAGGTCATCTAAGCATGCTAAACATCATCACTAACCCACAATCATCACTATAACATACATAGATACAACATTCGAACATAAAGCTGTAAAACTACGGTTTCTTTCAAAATGTTTACTCAGTACGCATAATAGCCCTAAATCAGTTGAAAATCAGTAAAAGAGGGGTTCTAGAAACTCACCTTGAGCAACCTTTGAGCAACACTCTTCCAGTTTAAGACCCACTTCGATTCAGTTCTTGAATCCCGAAAACAAACTCTAAACAACAAGAACTTTAGTCAAGAACTCGAAACCCAGCTGAAACCGAGCTCATAGAAGAGAAGACTTACCTTTTTCAGCTTCTTCTTCCTCTTTCTCTCTTTAGAACCAAGAGTCTCTCTCTCTTCTTCTTTTCAGCCTTGAAGAAGATGAAGAAGAAAGAATGGGCAACCATGCCCCTTAAATCCTTAAAGTAAAAAGGTTTGTACTTTGTACACTTTATCCCCCTCTACTTGTGCACAATTTCTATTCTTTCTATTTACTTTTCTTTTCCTTTCGGGACGGAAATAAATAGAGCTGTTTAAATAGGAATTCGGGGTGTTACATAAACGTTGCTGAGGATGGCACGAGGCGGCTACTCAGCTCTTTTGGATGACATTCTTTTGTTAATGTTTTTGATTGTAATGCGAACGAATGATGTTTTGAAATGAACGCTTGTATTAACTTGCCAAAACATTTGTAATTATATGAAAAGTTATTTCTCTTTATGTTTCCGCTGCAATGTTTTCGTAAGGCAAATGTAATTATATATGTTTTATGTGCGATGAGTATCCAACTGTAAGTGCTCCGGGAACGGGGCCTTACAATAACCGAAACCGTGAAAAGCAACGATAAACCTATGAAACGACAGTGTAAACCAAAAAAAATTAACACATAATATATTATAAGAAATACTATTTAAAAACATTAATTAGAAATATATAGGTAGCCACTAAAAAAGTTATAAAAAAAGAAATTAGAGGGGATGCGCTTGGCGGACTTATAGGAATTCCAATACAAAATAATACCTTAATCAAAATAAAGTGCAAAATTAAAACCAAAATTAAGTGTTATGGCAATTTATGAGTGGATCACATGTGTAGGAACCGTTTGTGAATAATAATAAAATAGCATTTGTATAAATTCCAATACAATATAATATATTAATCAAAATAAAAACAATAAATTACAGCACAGATTAAAACTAAAATAATTACAAAAAAGTATGAATACAAATTACAAAAACTAATTTCGTGACCGAGGCTTTGTGTTTAACGCGGTTCTTTAAAACAAATCCCAAGTCTCCAAAGAGAACTTGATTGTTTCCCATGATACAACGGCTTCGTTTGGGAAACTTGTTTATATTCAATTCTCACTCTTAAGTATGTATATTTAGCAATATCTTGTACTATAGTGATGAAGCACTTATTTCCACCTCTTCTAAGTACGACTTTTAAATCACACACATTGGTATGGATTTATCAAACGGTTTGGTAGTTCTTAAGACAAAATTACGAGATTCCTATTTGGCTTCTTCAAATGTAGTGCATTTTACCCTTGAATCGATGTTGAAATTTGGAATGTTATTTAAATTTACTAAGCATTTCATAGGTTGAAGGTTCACATAACCAAGATGGCAAGATGCACATTCCAATCAATATTTTTAGACAACTCAAACATGTAAGTAGAAGTACTAGGATTGTTATTCATATTATTTTTCACAACCATTACACTTAAATTTAAGCATGGAATTATAGGGATACCCTTTTCCAACAAACAATCCTTGTTGACCTTATCACTTTCAATACAAAGTCTAAAACCAAACTTATTAAGCATCCATTCCGAGAAAAGATTCTTGTGAATCTCGGGAACATACAAAGTGTTACTCAAAATGATGTTTTCCTAAAGTCATCTTCAAGATTATATTCCCCTTTACCCTTGATGTTGACGGTTGCTTGGTTCCCTTGTAGAGCTTTTGATAAGCCTTCAACTCCTTAAACGTTTTAAAGAGATTCTTATTACCATAAACGTGATGGGTAGCCCCCGAGTCAACATACTAAGCTTGTGGTTTATCACCAACAATGTTGACTTTCCTTATCATAGTTGATACGTCGATGATCATGGCTCGAGGCATCATAATTGAGCTAAGTGATCATTTTCATCATCTCCCCTTAGAAAGGACCATGCTTATTTTTCTTCATAACATCCATCTTTTGGGGACCAAGGTTCATAATTTTTTTGCATTTCCTCTTATTAAAGCTCTTATTGCTTTTCAAGGACCAACCATTGATTGTGTGGTGATAATTTAGTGTTTAATTAATCTAAATGTGTAATTTTGCATCGTGATTACTATGGAACAAGTTCATTTTGTTTTTGTTTTTGATTCTTAGGTGTTTGGAGCTAAATAAGGTCTATTATGGGAAAAAATGGACCAAAACACAAAATTACATGATGGAAGATGTAAATATCAAAAGTGACATAGAAAGCACAGTGAAAAGCGTTCTCATGTATGATACGCCGGGTAGGGACGTATAATACATCGGGTAGCGTATGGGCAGCGTATTTTTGTATGTATTTGGAAGAAATTACAAAAAATTGAGCATCGAAGAACAAGGATGAGTGTATGATACGCCCATTGTGACATCTCATGTTTTCAAGTTAATATCCGTACATTAATAAAATATAAAAAATATTTAGATGCATCATAAGACTTAATTTTATGATAATTAAGGTCATTTAAGGTCTAGCAAAGTCCCTTTGTTGATAAAATTTATAATAATTTTGAGAAATTACCGGGTCGCGTAGCAATAAAGCGTTTAACGAACGTTGGTGATAATTTGATTAATTAAATTTGGTCAATAGATATTGAATATTATAACTTAATAAATATTAAGTGAAAATATTATTAGTAATGAATAATAATAATTAGTATTATTTACTTTAATCGCATAAAATTAAGACTTTTCCAAATATTATCGTGATGCAACGTACAGTCCGTTGCATATTGTGTTATATCGCGTATATTTTATTCTTGACTTTTTGTCACTATTATTTAATGTTGTGAACCCTTGGAAAGCCTTAAATTAATACTTTAATTTTATAGAAAATTTTCGCGTAAAAACCCGAACGTTTAAGATTTTTACAAAAAAATTTAGCGACACCGACACCCGCCTTACACCCGGTGGCATCTCACTTAGAGATCCACCAGCCATTTTTATGATTTAATTGCATGATTAGATTAATCTACTCACACTCACTGATGGCTATAAAAACCAACCTAACACTAGATTTCTTTCTCCACTCTCACTCTCTCCTCTCCCTCCTCCGCCTACTGCCAAAACACCCTCACCACACCCTCACCACTTCGAAAATTACATCATCCAAGCTTCTTTCATGCTTTGATTTTCTGGATTTCAAGGATCCGTTATGAGTTTGGTGCAAAACATTGCATAAATCCTACTCAAAAGAGAAGAAATCTCTAAGAAAATCATTCTTGAATCTTCAAAAGTTGTTCATCTTGGGTATGAACTTTGAACTTAATGACATGCAAAATGACTCTGGGATGATTATTGAAAGATTTGTTTACAAATAACTAGCTTTTCTTTAAATCCAAGGTTCCAACAAAGGTTTTAACAAGAAATGTGTTTTAAAACACTGTGTGTGTGAGTGAGTGTATGTGTGTGTATCCTACATATGTATATGTGTTTGTTTTTTTGATGATCATTCAATATTTCGTTGATTTTCTCTTGCATGCAAGATCATCAAACTTTGGTTTAAGGTTATGAACATTATATGAAACCCATCTCCAAAAGGAGTTTACCGTAATGATGAAAATGGGTAATATATGATTGCATGTAAATAATGATGTTCTTGAACCCATCTTGCACTTTGATTTTATAAAGGATTGAGATGATCCATGAATAATGGTGATCATGACCTGAATTATTTTGGTTTTTAAGTAGGTGATGTTGTAATGAATACTAAAGAACACAAGATAAAATTTATGATTTGGACTATGCATGTATGTATGAAACCATGTATATGTAGGTATATGTGGTTTACACATTTGTTCTTGATTTGTTTTTCACTTATATATTTAGAAATGATTAAAATGATCCATGCATATGGTGATCAAGATCCGAAGATTTTTGTGTTTTTATTCAAATTTGATTTAAAGAAAAGACAAAAACAATTTAGAAATAAAGGTACTCAAGTATTGATGGGACATGACCACTAGAAAACCATTTATAAAACATAATTGACAAGCCAAGTATCTTTATAAGATCTGGAGAATAAGAAGTCTAAAACCATTAAAATATAGTTAAATTTTTATAAATTTACTAAAAATAAAACTTTTGATGATTGGGTTAACTTTGTAAACGTTTTACGATTAAAACACGTTAAAAATGTTCTTTTCGGGTCTAAAATAATTAATTTCCCCAAGTCCGGTTTTGGACAAAAAATAATAAAATGTGTGTTTTAAGTATATAGCAAACCCATAGCAAGCAAAGTATTCGGTGATAACTTTATACGCGAGAAAAAACCCAAAACCGACAATTTCGGGTCAAAATTATGGATTGTTTTGGAGCTGATGTTTAACAAAATATTTCAGAAGGTTTTTGGTATAAAAGATTCATATTTAAACATATAAAATGGTCATAAGATATATGTGGGCTTGATGTATGGTTTATGTGTGTAAAATCATGCGGTTTCAGGTCAAAAATCATCGTATACGGGTGAAATTTGGGTCAAACATAATAGGTAATCTTTTTATATTAAAACTTGCCCAAAATAATTTTATACATGTTTTACTACTGAAAACTTAATAATTTACTAAAAAGATTAATAAAAGTTGAGTTGTGTTAAATAAAGTAATATTTATAAAGTAATAATATAAAAAATGGTTTACTTTACTAGAACAAGAATATGGATATATCTTATTATTAATCTTAAATAAAAGATAATTATGATTATTAAATAATTATTTATGTAAATATTTATTTTATTAATATTCATTTATTTATTTGTTTGTTTGTATAATACATAACTTAGTAAATCTTGAGTTACATTTTTATATACTTTTACATGTTTATTTTGGGTGTGCATTGTAGTTGTTGTTTAAGAGATAAAATGGTTGATTTAATGAATGAATATTTAACACACTTAATATAAGTATTAAACTCAACCAAAAATCACCAACAAGTCTTTTATAAAATGGATTTCAAGATAAGTCTAGTGAGTTTGGCAAACAACTTACGTATTAGACTTATTACTCAGCAATTAATAGATCTTTTGTGTTTAGGGCTTTAACTGATTGTTTATTTTCCGGGCTTGATTTTTGCTAGATCATCTCCTTGTCACATTTGAAGGTGAGTCCTTCGGCCCCATTTTAAATATTGTACTTATTTAATTGTTTTGGGGGAAAAGCATGAAAAACTATATATATATACACACACACACACACACACGATGGATATAACGGATTGATATATGTTATGAAGGTATAAGTTGGGTCAATAGTATAGATGTATACTATTGAGCCCCTAAATCCCCCCATAATCATTAACCTCGGGAGGCCACAGACTATATTGGTAGATCTATCGGGTTAGAATGGCCCGCTCTCACGACCAGTCGTGCCAGTCAGGTTGTAGCAAGGGAATTTATATGTTTGGACTGTTGTGGGGCAACGATGTGTTTCTTGATTTGATTATGGACTTATGACCTAAATTAATCATAGTACCTGGTTAGTCTATGTTGAGTATATTATATCTCGTTACATCCTATTGTTTTCAAACCGATTGTTTATAAGACCGAAAACCCCGATCGCATACCAACTTTATGTTGACTTTATTACCCTTCATGCTTTTCAGGGTCATAGGTAAACTCCATGTGGAATTTCTGACTAAGTCTTTGGAGGGTCGAACATGTCATATGTTTTTAAGTAATCTTAAATTAACGCATAAGACTATGTACTTCAACCAATCTTGAGTTGTAAAATTTAAAAACTGCTGATAAATTGTCATGATTTTAGAATGTTTAATGTATGGTTTTATGTAACCGGCTGTATAATTGATCACATTTAACTATAATGTTGGATTAACTCCAACTTTCGTTATCACCATGTTATGCAAACTTCCGTTGTGATTCTCGGGGTGTGACACCCATGGCCAGCATATCCTACGACGTTGCCCTAACAACTTCCAGATTTTATGGAATTTCAACTAAGCCATTCACACATAGTGGCTTAGTGTCTTCACCCACAACGTGCTCATTTGATAAAAGGTAGTGTCTTCACCCTCAACGTGTTTAAAAGGGGATTTGGTCAAAAACATTGTTAGGTTCAAGGTGCTCAAATAAAATAACATCTTCTATTGCTACCTATTGAAGTGTAATCTTAAAAAAATTTCGGGTTTTTTCACATGGTTCACAACCGCTATTGTTGTTTGATTACCAACTAGTGGCATCATGGAAGAAGAATGAAACCAGATCAAATAGTGCGGAATCCTATTTCATTGGCGATCCAATTAGTGAGAACGCAGTTCAAATCAATCTAACGATTAAAGAAACGTTAAGAACGATTAGAACAGGATCAACTGCGAACTATGAAGTTGGAACAGGTTCTCTGGAGTCCCTGGATGGCTAGGGTACGAATATGAGTCGAAATTCTTGTAGTGTTACGTTTTTCCACGAATTAAGTGATATTTATAGATTAGGGTTTGTGAATCGTACGACTGAACCATTAACATGGTTCAGTCATGCGACTGAATCATGCGATTGATTCATACGCATGATTGAAGGTTCAGTAGTGCGACTGAGTCAATCTTATGTCTCAATCGTGCGACTGATCCAGTCTCCTGGTTCAGTCGTGCGACTGGTCCATTAGCATGAAGTATTCATGAGTATGGTCCATTAGCATGAAGACTTCATACGATTAAGTTTGAACATGTTTCTCAATCATTATTGACTAAGAACTATGTATAATTACCTCAAACCTATATATTTAGTTCAATATGCTTTATTACACAATAAACAATGAAACATTAAACATTATAAGCATCAATCACATATTGTATTTCATTCAACTCATTCATTACATATATGTAAGACATGATAGACATTTTACATTAAGCTCCTAAACTAGGTACATATGTATCAACAAACTCCCCCTTGGACCTAGTTTACACTAGTGTCTGACATTCTTCATTAACTCCTCAAATCTCTTGTACTTCTCCTCTCTAGTAACTCCTGCATGTATCTCAAATGCAAAATAGAGTTGTATAACGTTCTGGAACTGGAGGGTTTGTACTATATCTTGCGCGTCATAGAATAGTGGCCACTTGTATAATGTATAGACATCGTCTGCAGACAAGTTGGTTAGCCACATAAGGTCGAACACTCGGATAGTTTCCATTTTGCTCTCTCTCTATAGAACTATGACCGCTTCACCTATTCTCCAATCACAATACCACCATTTGAAGTATGGAGTGAAGTTCTATGGCATTTCCCTTAAGGGAGTCGTGGACATTGTGCGTGGAGGACTCCACTTCAGCACTACCTTAGGCTTTCCAGAAATGGGATCCACTTCAGACCTTCGGATGTACCTCTTTGGTTGTTGAGGTTTGAAGTTTACCCATCTAGTGTGGTATTTCTTCTTTAGTGCAGCCTCAAACCAGCCTGACATTTTCCTGGGATCAGCATATAACAAGTTTAAGCATGCCAGCTGGTTGAGCTCAAAACCAGAGAGAGTCTTCAGATCATGTGGGAATCTGAAGTACTCTATTCCCTTCTCCTTCTTAACTGCATAAACGTTAAGATCCTCAAGATACGCCCATGCAATAATCTTGCCCGACACCTTTAGATGTTTCTTGACCTTATAGAGCTTGGTGTAGGCATTTGGCTTTTGAGCAGTGCGTTGGCTTGTATCTCAGCAAAACAAACCGCCCATTCAGCCTTCGTTATATCAATATCAGCGTCTGAGGCTTGGGCTTGGCTTTCATTCTTTTCTGTTACCTTTTCCATCTCATCCAGTTTGTTGAATGTAGTATTGCCGAGAGTGTCACCCAAATCGGGGATCACATTGCCCTCTTAGTCAGTGTACTTTGGATAGTGCTCAGCTGTGACATCTTCAATCTCTATTTCATCTATGTAGTTTAGCTCATCGTCACTTGTCACATCAAAAGTAGGTGCATCTTTGACCAACTCATCTAGATTTAGCCTGAACATCTCCGCAAGTTGCTCATCAGTCAGGTCGTGTATGATTTCTCCTTCTTCGGGAGTGTAACTCACCGACCTTCTTACAATCCCTTGCAAATCAAGAATCATTGTGAATTGAGACTTGATTTGCTGTAGGGGAGCGGGAGCAACATCATATTCATCTTGCTGAGATGTTTGATTTTTGTATTTATCAGTCAACTCTTCAACAGTAGGGGCTGATGATAATGCTCCTTGGTCTTGTGATTCCTTTGACCTTCTTCTTGACCTTGAGTTGAGGCTGATGCAGGTGCATCACCTTTTTCATCATTATCATCATCTTTCTTTCCCCTTGACCCTTCATCATCACTATCATCTTCTTTATCAGACTCATCATCATCACCATCATCATCATCATCATCATCATCATCATCATTATCTCCATCACCTTCTCTGATCTCTAGAGGCTCATCTTTTGATCCTTTCAGTCTGAGCATGATCTTCTTATTCTTAGCCTCCAACTCCTTAATCCTCTTAATCGATTGATCATTCTGCTCCTGAGTTGGGAAATCTGTTGTGCTTGAGCAGCATTGAGCTCCACAAGCTGACTTAGCTGTGTTGCTCTTTGCTCATCAGCAGCTAACAGCTTAAGCACCATCCGGTTTAGTGCTGTTAGCTATTCCTCTACCCAAATAAAGGGTAGAGTGGGTCCTGTGGTGAAGGTAGTGTGAGTTGATGGACCTGCTTGGTGGCTGGTGGTGGTAGTGGTGGATGTGGTTAATATGGGTGGTGGGATAGTAGTGGATGGTGAACGGGTGGCTGTAGTGATGGTGGTTGGGAGTGTGGTAGTAGTGGTAGGGGGTGTGGTAGTGGTTGTTGTAGCTGTGGTGGATGTGGTAATGGTTGTGGTAGTATTGGTGGCTGTTGCAGTGGTAGTGGATAGGGTCAAAGTAAATCTTGGCCTCTTACCCTTTTTGCCATAAGGGCGAGCCATCCTCTTCTTCCTGGAGCCCTTGGAGATAGAGGCTCCCCCTTGGCTGTTGGGTTGATTCGGGGTGTAGTGTGGATCAGTGTCAGCAGTAACAGCATCCCCGGACTTACCCTGGCGTCCACCAACCACCCTGAGCCCTCTCTCAATGGCTACGACCTGGCTTCCCACCGTCTGTACCAATGGCTCCTCTTCCGACTCCTCCTCATCCAGCTGAAAATTATGGTGGATAGGAGCCGGCTTAGGTCCACCCGGACCATCACCTCCTTGACCATCATCATGTTTATCATTGTCAGAGTCATCGGATGGTAGATCAATAGGCTCAGAATCTGAGTCACTGTCGTCGCGACGCCACTTCCTCCTAGTTGGCGCCACATAATCCGCCCGGGCTAGATGCCCAAACAGTCTCCTTACCGGGGGCTTCACCTGCTTGCCCCGGTATACCTTCATCCTCCCAGGGTGGTGTCATCCATCACTTCTAGTGTAACTGCATCCCCACTCTCCTTAGGCAGCAAAGGAAGCTTTTGGTCTATGATCATCTGAAGGAATCGGGGGTTCATGCAGAAGCATTCCTTGCCTTTGGCCTCTATATTCTCGACCCACTAAGTGAAGATTATCCATGAGAAAATGAACGGATGGTTTAGTACCAGAGCTACGTAAGCATTCTGGATTTGGTCTGACATCTCATCAAAGCCTCCCTTCCTCGAGGCTATGCACTTGAGCAGCACATGGGCTAAATACTTGAACTGGGGGCACATGTTGCTCTTGTTGAGCACACCTGCGTTTATGTCCCTAGCGTACTTAGCCCGAAGGAAACAACCTCGAACTGTTAGTGGATATAGTCTGGTTGGGCAGTCACCATCATCTCCCAACTCTAACACCCTCCTCAGATCTTCCTCGCTGATCTCAATCTCTTCACCAAATATGGTACTCCGAATACGATGCGGTTCAGCAGACCTGTCTACTATAGCGCTTTCCCAGAAACCCTGCTGAATCGATCGATATGGTGTGTACGGGGTAGATATAGCCTTGAAGATTCTCGATCTTCGTAGGAAGGCAATAATCCCAGCGAAATCAGATGCATTCCGGGAGGTGACGTCCAGATGTGCACAGAGGTTATGCTTTGTGCTCATAGTCCATCTACTCGCCATGTTTTTATTACACAAGATAAATAAACGTTAGAGTTTGTGTAAGTGAATGACACTTGAATTTAATGGCCTTGAATCATTCTGTTCTGTCGTGCGAATAGACAGTGCGACTGAGTGTTAGTCGTGCGAATGAACCTGCGACTTAACTCAGTCGTATGCTGTTATGTGCGGTTGAACCAGTCGTGCGACTGAATTCATATGCATGGTTCATTCATGTGATTGAGTCATTCACCCATTTCAATCATGCGATTGAAGTTCATCAGTGTGTCCATTCGCATATATCTTTGTACGGTACTGTAGGATCGGTTCTTGGTCTATACTTGATGTTAAACGTTTAGGTTAGACTCATTGGACTTGCAATCAATCAAAATAACACTTAGTCCTATATATTCGAAGATTAAGTCCAGGTTAGTGGTTTATTTTGAGGTTTTGTCTCGGTTTAGTTTACACTCGATTTGAAAGTTAGGGCTTGATTAAACTGTGCATTTTGGTCAATTTTAGTCTTGGATTACATGTAGAAACAAAGCGTAATCGTTACTCTCGCAAAGAGGGCGCTAAATCACAAATATGAATTTGGGCAGAGTAATCTTGCTTTCGTGCGATTTAAGTGCGATTTGAGGGTGATGAGTGTCTGCGACCGACTCCCCTCTATTTATACTAGGTTTTCCTTCAGTCGTGCGACTGAACCTATTAGCACTCTTGATTCGTGCGATTGGGGCTCATTCGTGAGACTAGGTTTCAGTTGTGCGACTGACTCATTCGGTCACCTCCATTCGTACGGTTGGTTCATTCTGGTGGTCCAATCGTACGGATTGACCCATCCTTATGGTCCAATCGTACGTCTGGTCCATACGTGTGGTTCAGTCGTGCGATTGGGCTCATACGTATGATCCAATCATGCGACTGGTCCATACTTATGGTCCTATCGTGTGAATGGCCCATACTTATTATGACATCCGGTGAATTTCCGTTACCAAACTCCATTAGTCCCGTTAAGTCTTGCATACACGTGTCGTAAACACACACTAGTTGTTGTTTAACGTTGGTGACCTAATAATAATTAATAATGTTAAATTAATGATAATCTAATTGACTATGTGATTATGGTATTATGTTTATGTGTTTGCATGTTTTAAATGTTAATTACGAAATTAATCGCGTAACGCAAAAACGTGCCTATTTATTCGTATGCCTTGTGTTTTTATAAAGATAAAATATATAATGATTTTCATTAGTTTATATCTTTATATTATTAAGCTAAAAGCACTTTACAAAGAGTTTAAGTCTAGTTTTGATAAAATACAAATTACAAGGGCTTAAAGGGTAAATATGCAAATAAAATTAAACAAAACAATCCCAAACCCTAGCCCCACCCCATTCGGCCGCAACCATCACCCTCTCCCCCTCCCAACTTCGAATTCGACCAAGAACAAGCATCAAAGCATCGGTTTTGCTCGATTCAAGGCATACAACACGTAGGAATCATCAATGCAAGTTAACACACGTTTAAAGGTTAGATTTTTACAAGTTTTCATGGTTTTTCATGGTGGCCGAACCCTAATTCGTTTATGGGTGCTCATGGGGTCGAATTTGATGTTGTTTGATGATGTTAGTATGTTAGTGGGATTGAATACATGTTGTTTAACATTGATATATATGAATTGTATGTTTTTAGTGGATTGATCATGAACTTTGGTTTTAAGCAAACCCTAATTCGAAAATTGATGAGATATGCATGATGGATGATGTTTGATGAATGTATGATGATTAGTAGGTTGTATGAATGTTAGAATACATTGATTTTGCAAGAATTGATGAATTAAGTTGGTGTTCATAGGTTACTAATAATAGTAACTTTATTTTCATGACATGATGATCTAATGATAGGTTGATGTTGTTGATGGGTTCATGATGTTAATTAGATGCTACATTGTTGATTTGAATGCTAGAAACCTTAGAATGAATGTTGTTGTTCATATCTTGCCAAAAGTGGAAACTTTTGCTCATGATAATTGTTAGATTATTATGATTAGGCATTGTTGATCATGTCTAGATGTTGTTATGAGCTTGAATGGTATAATGTGATGAATTCATGAATACATTGAGTGTTTGATAGATGTTGGAATGTACTTCCCAAAAGGGAAACTTTATTTGCACAAAGTTTGAAGGATGATAGTTTGAACATGTTTGGGATGTTAGGAGCATGTTAGTAAGTTCATGGATGAATTCTAATGTGATAGAACATGTTAAATTAGTTGTATGGGATGCTTGGATAATCATGGATGATGTTTGGACTTTGATGATCATGTATAATGTTGATGTTGATTAGTAGTTAGGACATCATGTTCGGGACTGGAAATTGATTGTTGTGATGTTTGTTGAATGTAATGAACATGGTTAATGAATATGATTATGATCATCATACACGCGTGCGAATCTGAGGCCCCTACTTAGTAGGATTGGCAGGGTTTAGGATGTGAAGTCGTGAGTGGCTTCACATGGCATGTGGTGCGTGATTTGATCTTTGTGTGGCATGTTAGTTATGTTATAAGTAGTAGACATGTTAATGTTCTAGATTCGCATGACTTGTATGATACTTGGTTGTATGATGATCTAAGTGATACACCTGGATAATATAGCATACATATGATCTATTTGAATGTTAACCATGTATGATATATGTGTATGATTGCTTGAATGGTTTACAACACATAAAGTCACCAAAGGGTCAAACGGGTCAACTGGGTCAAACGTGTCTGTTTTTCTGGAACCTTGAGTCCTTGGTTGTAGTGTACTTAGGGTTTCACATGTTCTCTGTTTGCACGTACTCACGTACTTATATGATCTAGGTAACCTCTGAAGGTTGTCTGCCCATTCTGTCTGTCAAGTAAAACTCTAAGTGTCTATAACGCATATCAGGTGAGTTCATGCCCCACTCTTTGTTTAATCTCTTTTGGGGGAGATAGCATACTGGTAAATCACAAATGCTTTATATATTCAAGTTGTGTATAATATTAATATAGTGTTGATATCATGGAAAAGTCCTCACACTTTCGAATTGTTAATATTGAATAGCGGGGAAATTTGAGTAGTACTACTGGGTCTGACGAGCCCCACCTGTGTGACTCGAGGTCAATCAGGTGCAATTTGTCCTATTGAACATTGTCACGACGTGTTAAGTCGTGACAGGAGGCAACAACGTAACACAGTCAGCTTCAATTGCGAAATCACTATGAGTTAATATTTGTTGTTAATGGACTAGCTATCCGTTACAATGCACTACTTTTATATCTCTGTTTATGAACTGCTTATGTTTGAATATCACTCTTGAACTCACCAACCATTGTGTTGACATTTTAGTATGCTATTCTCAGGTCATTAGCTTTTGCCTTTAGGAGCACTACATGGTTCACTTGCATTCTAAGACTCGATCTTCAAGACATTTTTATCGTTTAATGGTTAATGTTTACTCTTTTGGGTGGTTGGCGCATGTTTTGCCATAGTATACACTTTTATTTCTTTGGGTTGTTTTACATAACGCTTCCGCACAGTTTAAAGTTTGTACTTTGGTTGATTTTATTTTAATTATGGCATATAGAGTCGTTCTAAGTAACTATTGACTTTGATTTTGGTTTGTTCACAAGCCTCGCGGTAAAAATTTGCACGTGAATTTTGAGGATGTCACAGATTGGTATTAGAGCCATTGGTTATAGGGAACTAGGTTGCATACACACTAGACTATAACCACACACAGTTAGTTAGTTACCTGTGCCTTATTCTTATCTACTGTATACTCATTGGCATACACGTCACACTCTCTGCAGCATGGCATCGTCATCGAGAGCTCCGGGTAAGCGACCTGAATCACCTTCACGATCTGAATCTCCACCTCCCGCACCTGTACCTGACAATGGATTCGATTGGCCTCGACTAGCTTATCCTCGAGAGGAGATTGACTGGGATCAACCTTTTGCATTGATGAAGCGTGAACCTCCACGAGACTGGAGTTTCTATCCTAGATTCATTGATCATATTATGTTTAAGGAGCGCGTACCTGTCCCGAGGCCCAGGACTAGGAACAATGCCGACCGACCAATGCCTTCACTCCCACGGACAGTGCAGTCCAACGAGCAACTGATTGCTGCATAAAAGGGTAGAGCATTACATACGGGGATTAGTACCCGAAATCCAAAGTATGGTAACTGCTTCCAACCCAACCACAATTCAACAAGCCATCCAGCTAGCTCATAAGCTAACTGACCAAGCCGTGGAGCAAGGACGTCTACCCAAGCGGGGCGCTGTAGCGAGTGTGCCTGACAACAAAAGAAAGTGGGATAGTGCCAACAACACCAAATCATCAACATCATCTTCTAGCGGTCAACCTCAACCTCAACAGCAACAACAGCCAGTTCAGCAGCAACGGAGGTTCGACAATAACCGTAACTTCAACCAAACGCCTGCAAATAATCAAGGACCCAGTGGTTATGGTGGTAGAAATCCGAAGTGCATTCGGTGTAATTACCATCATGTGGGAAGGTGTGATAACTTCAACTGTCAACGTTGTGGTAAAATTGGACACGCTGCTAAGGATTGTCGTGGTGAACTGGTAAGGAGGCCACAACAACCTCAAGAAACTCCCAAAGGTTGTTTTGAATATGGGAAAGAAGGGCATTACAGGCGAAACTGCCCACAACTAAGGAGAAATGGTAATGGCAGCAACAACAACAACAACAACGGTAACAACAACAACAATGGTAATAACAACAACGGTGGTAATGGTACTGGTAATGACGGCAATAAAGATGGAGCCAAGGGGAGAGCCTTCGTCATTGGCTCAGGTGAGGCTCTAAATGATCCCACAACTGTTACCGGTAGGTTCTTTGTTAATGGTTGTTTTGCTATAGTACTATTTGATACTAGAGCCGATAGGAGTTTCGTGTCCTTAAGTTCTGTAGTCTTTTCAGTGATGTACCCTCTGCTTTAGAATCTAAATACACAGTGGAATTAGCCGACGGTAAACAGATCCATGTAACGCATATCCTTAAAGACTGTAAGATAGAACTTGCTGGTCATACTTTCGCTATAGATCTTATGCCTGTTACACTGGGGAGTTTTGATGTTGTGATAGGCATGGATTGGCTCTCTAGAAAGCAAGCGGAAGTCATATGTCATGAGAAGATCATACGAATCCCTGTTGATGACAAAATCCTTACCCTTAGAGGTGATAGGAGTGGTGTTATGATAGGCATCATCACATACATGAAAGCTCAAAAGTTATTACGAAAGGGTCGTGTGGCCATTCTAGCACTTGTAACCGATAAGCAGGCATAAGAAAGGAGAAAGGAGGATATTTCCATAGTGTGCGATTTTCCAGAGGATCTTCCTAGATTACCACCTCACCGCCAAGTGGAATTCCAGATTGAGTTGACTCCCGGCGCAGCTCCGATTGCTAGGGCACCTTATCGATTAGCACCAAACAAGCTACAAGAGTTGTCATCACAACTTCAGGAGCTTTTAGATAAGGGCTTTATTCAACCTAGCACATCACCTTGGGGAGCTCCTGTTCTTTTTGTTAAAAAGAAGGATGACACATTCCGGATGTGCATCGATTATAAAGAGTTAGACAAAGTAACAATCAAGAACCGATACCCTTTACCTCGTATCTACGACTTGTTCGATCAGCTTCAAGGATCGAGTTATTATTCGAAAATTGACTTGAGATCTGGTTATCATCAACTTAGAGTTCCAGTAAAAGACATTCCCAAGACTGCGTTTCGTACTCGTTATGGTCATTATGAGTTCTTGGTCATGCCTTTTGGGTTGACTAATGCACCTGCTGTGTTCATGGACCTCATGAACCACGTGTGCAAACCCTATCTCGATCAGTTTGTCATTGTGTTCATAGATGATATACTGATATATTCTAGGACCAAGGAGGAGCATGAAGAGCACTTACGAATGATCTTAGAACTATTGAAAAATGAGCAGCTGTATGCCAAATTATCAAAGTGTGACTTCTGGATAAGAGAAGTGCAATTTCTAGGTCATATTGTTAATGAGAAAGGGATACATGTTGATCCTGCCAAAATTGAGGAGATAAAGAATTGGACTACACCCAAAACGCCGAGCGAGATAAGACAATTTTTGAAATTAGCAGGATATTACCGACAATTCATAGAAGGATTTTCTAAGATTGCACAACCTCTCACAGCCTTGAATCACAAAGGAACGACATACAAATAGAGTGAGAACCAAGAATCAGCTTTTCAATTGTTAAAACAAAAACTCTGTACTGCCCCGATATTAGCACTACCAGAGGGAACGGATGACTTTGTGGTGTATTACGATGCATCCATTCAAGGATTGGGTTGTGTTTTCATGCAACGAGAAAAGGTGATAGCCTACGCCTCGAGACAACTAAAGGTTCATGAGAAGAACTATACCACCCATGACTTAGAATTGGGTGCAGTGGTTTTTGCCTTAAAGATCTGGAGACATTACTCGTACGGTACCAAGTGCACTATCTACACCGATCACAAGAGTCTTCAACATATCTTCGAGCAAAAAGAGTTGAATATGAGGCAACAACGTTGGGTGGAACTACTAAATGACTATGATTACGCTATTAAGTACCATTCGGGAAAGGCGAACGTAGTTGCCGATGCCCTAAGCAGGAAGGAAACAGCTAAACCCCGACGGGTGCGAGCTTTACAGCTTACTATCAGTACCTAACTGCCCGAACAAGTTAAGGAGGCGCAGATAGAAGCTTTAAAAGCAGAACATGTTGGTTCTGAGTCGTTAAGGGGAATGGATAAACAGCTGGTGGTGAACGAGGATGGAATTCGGTATTTCATGGATAGACTTTGGGTGCCTGTTTATGGAAATCTGAGAGATTTAGTTATGAGCGAGGCACACAAATCTAAGTATTCTATACATCCTGGATCCGACAAGATGTATCATGACCTAAAGGCGCACTACTGGTGGCCTAACATGAAAGCAGATGTAGCTACGTATGTGAGCAAGTGTTTATCCTGCTCAAAAGTAAAAGTGGAATATCAAAAACCATCCGGACTGTTACAATAACCTGAGATACCAATGTGGAAATGGGAACAGATCTCCATGGATTTTATTACTAAGTTACCCTGGACTAATACTGGTTGTGACACGATATGGGTTATTGTGGATCGATTGACAAAATCTGCTCACTTCCTTGCAATCAAGGAAACAGATAAGATGAAGAAATTAACTCGACTGTACCTTAAAGAGATCGTCTCGAGACCCGGTGTACCCGATCTCAATTATTTCCGACCGAGACACTCATTTCACGTCACATTTCTCGCAATCATTGCAGAAATCTTTGGGTACACGATTAGATATGAGTACTGCTTATCATCCACAGACGGATGGCCAGAGTGAGCGTACCATACAGACATTGGAGGATATGCTACGTGCTTGTGTGATTGACTTCAGGAATAACTGGGAAATTCACCTGCCATTGGTGGAGTTTTCTTATAACAACAGTTATCATACTAGCATACAGGCAGCACCTTTCGAGGCGTTGTATGGGAGAAAGTGTAGATCACTGGTTTGCTGGGCAGAAATTGGTGATAGTCAGCTTACAGGTCTCGAGTTAATTCATGAGACAACCGAGAAGATTATGCAGATACGAAACCGTATGACTGCAGCGCGAGACAGACAAAAGAGTTATGCTGATAAGAGACGGAAACCTTTAGAGTTTCAGATTGGTGACAAGGTTTTGTTGAAAGTCTCACCATGGAAAGGCGTAGTTTGGTTTGGAAGCGAGGGAAACTAAATCCGAGGTACGTTGGACCATTTGAAATAGTGGAAAGAATAGGTCTAGTGGCCTATCGACTAGCCCTACCTGATTCGCTAAGTGGAATCCATGATGTATTTCACGTGTCAAACCTGAAGAAGTGCATAACCGATGAAACAATGGTCGTACCACTAGAAGAAGTTCAAGTGGATGAACAATTGCGTTTTATTGAAGAACCAGTCGAGGTGATGGACCGTGAAGTGAAAACACTTAAGCAAAGCAAGATACCCATTGTCAAAATCCGTTGGAATTTGCGACGTGGACCGGAATTCACATGGGAACGAGAAGATCAAATGAAGCTTAAGTACCCTCAACTATTCGAAAGGACGATGCTAGCAAACGAATGTATTGATTTAAATTTCGGGACGAAATTTCTTTCAACATGGGGATGATGTGACAACTCATCCAAAACTCACTCGATTTCGATTTCTGTATGCCAATCCAGTAGACCAGTGATGGAACACTCTCACCATGTAACGCAATTTTCGGGACGGAAATTCTTTCAACATGGGGATAATGTGACATCCGGTGAATTTCCGTTACCAAACTTCGTTAGTCCCGTTAAGTCTTGCATACACGTGTCGTAACACACACTAGTTGTCGTTTAACGTTGGTGACCTAATAATTATTAATAATGTCAAATTAATGATAATCTAATTGACTATGTGATTATGGTATTATGTTTATGTGTTTGCATGTTTTAAATGTTAATTACGAAATTAATCGCGTAACGTAGAAACGTGCCTATTTATTTGTATGCCTTGTGTTTTTACAAAAATAAAATATATAATGATTTTCATTAGTTTATATCTTTATATTATTAAGCTAAAAGCACTTTACAAAGAGTTTAAGTCTAGTTTTGATAAAATACACATTACAAGGGCTTAAAGGGTAAATATAGAAATTAAAATTAAACAAAACAATCCCAAACCCTAGCCCCACCCCATTCGGCCGCAACCATCACCCTCTCCCCCTCCCAACTTCGAATTCGACCAAGAACAAGCATCAAAGCATCGGTTTTGCTCGATTTCAAGGCATACAACACGTAGGAATCATCAATTGCAAGTTAACACACGTTTAAAGGTTAGATTTATTACAAGTTTTCATGGGTTTTCATGGTGGTCGAACCCTAATTCGTTTATGGGTGCTCATGGGGTCGAATTTGATGTTTTTTGATGATGTTAGTATGTTAGTGGGATTGAATACATGTTGTTTAATGTTGATTATGTATGAATTGTATGTTTTTAGTGGATTGATCATGAACTTTGGTTTTAAGCAAACCCTAATTCGAAAATTGATGAGATTATGCATGATGGATGATGTTTGATGAATGTATGATGATTAGTAGGTTGTATGAATGTTAGAATACATTGATTTTGCAAGAAATTGATGAATTTAAGTTGGTGTTCATAGGTTACTAATAATAGTAACTTTATTTTCATGACATGATGATCTAATGATAGGTTGATGTTGTTGATGGGTTCATGATGTTAATTAGATGCTAGATTGTTGATTTGAATGCTAGAAACCTTAGAATGAATGTTGTTGTTCATATCTTGCCAAAAGTGGAAACTTTTGCTCATGATGATTGTTAGATTATTATGATTAGGCATTGTTGATCATGTCTAGATGTTGTTATGAGCTTGAAATGGTATAATTGTGATGAATTCATGAATACATTGAGTGTTTGATAGATGTTGGAATGTACTTCCCCAAAAGGGAAACTTTATTTGCACAAAGTTTGAAGGATGATAGTTTGAACATGTTTGGGATGTTAGGAGCATGTTAGTAAGTTCATGGATGAATTCTAATGTGATAGAACATGTTAAATTAGTTGTATGGGATGCTTGGATAATCATGGATGATGTTTGGACTTTGATGATCATGTATAATGTTGATGTTGATTAGTAGTTAGGACATCATGTTCGGGACTGGAAATTGATTGTTGTGATGTTTGTTGAATGCAATGAACATGGTTAATGAATATGATTATGATCATCATACACGCGTGCGAATCTGAGGCCCCTACTTAGTAGGATTGGCAGGGTTTAGGATGTGAAGTCGTGAGTGGCTTCACATGGCATGTGGTGCGTGATTGATCTTTGTGTGGCATGTTAGTTATGTTATAAGTAGTAGACATGTTAATGTTCTAGATTCGCATGACTTGTATGATACTTGGTTGTATGATGATCTAAGTGATACACCTGGATAATATAGCATACATATGATCTATTTGAATGTTAACCATGTATGATATATGTGTATGATTGCTTGAATGGTTTACAACACATAAAGTCACCAAAGGGTCAAACGGGTCAACTGGGTCAAACGTGTCTGTTTTTCTGGAACCTTGAGTCCTTGGTTGTAGTGTACTTAGGGTTTCACATGTTCTCTGTTTGCACGTACTCACGTACTTATATGATCTAGGTAACCTCTGAAGGTTGTCTGCCCATTCTGTCTGTCAAGTAAAACTCTAAGTGTCTATAACGCATATCAGGTGAGTTCATGCCCCACTCTTTGTTTAATCTCTTTTGGGGGAGATAGCATACTGGTAAATCACAAATGCTTTATATATTCAAGTTGTGTATAATATTAATATAGTGTTGATATCATGGAAAAGTCCTCACACTTTCGAATTGTTAATATTGAATAGCGGGGAAATTTGAGTAGTACTACTGGGTCTGACGAGCCCCACCTGTGTGACTCGAGGTCAATCGGGTGCAATTTGTCCTATTGAACATTGTCACGACGTGTTAAGTCGTGACAGGAGGCAACAACGTAACACAGTCAGCTTCAATTGCGAAATCACTATGAGTTAATATTTGTTGTTAATGGACTAGCTATCCGTTACAATGCACTACTTTTATATCTCTGTTTATAAACTGCTTATGTTTGAATATCACTCTTGAACTCACCAATCATTGTGTTGACATTTTAGTATGCTATTCTCAGGTCATTAGCTTGTTTGCCTTTAGGAGCACTACATGGTTCACTTGCATTCTAAGACTCGGTCTTCAAGACATTTTTATCATTTAATGGTTAATGTTTACTCTTTTGGGTTGGCGCATGTTTTGCCATAGTATACACGTTTATTTCTTTGGGTTGTTTTACAAAACGCTTCCGCACAGTTTAAAGTTTGTAATTTGGTTGATTTTAATTTAATTATGGCATATAGAGTCGTTCTGAGTAACTATTGACTGTGATCCTGGTTTGTTCACACGCCTCGCGGTAAAACTCCACACGTGAATTTTAATGGTGTGACACTTATGAGTTTGACCTTATGACCATTCAAACACTTAGCCCTTTTAATTATAGATAAAAACGTTACGATCGATGATCATCTCAGACATGATCCTTTTAACTTTGAAAAGCTTTTGATCACCTCAGACATGACCTTTTTACGTAAAACTGAATTTATCACCTGAGACGTGACTCATTTTAATTTAAAAACTCAATTGGTGACCTCAGACGTGACCCCATTTAAGTAAGTGAATCATAGATTGAATTCCGATGCCTAGTCCAACTTTTACCAACTAAATGACTAAATTTAATAAATAAAGCAACTAGAGAATTTAAAAACCAAAATTAAGACATATTTTTGTAGTTTTGATTTGAGATGGATTTTAAACCTATTAGAGTAATTCTAATCTATTTTACTCAGCACAGCTTCAATTCTAGTTTATCATTTCTGGTACGATTCATTTTGGAATCATACAGGTATATCAGAATCACTTGGGACATTTTAATAAACATATTGATGCTAGATCCTTGTTTTCACTGATAGTCAATAAAAATTTTAGAAAATCATACTAGAGCCACAAGATGCACACAATGATTTTGACTTTCGAGAACTGCAGCTCACGATGATTGTCAGTATACTTGTCCTCTTAAATCCATACACAGATTTTTGACATACATTGGTGATGCTTTAAGGTTTAATTATTTCAACAAGCATTTGTGGATCCCACGCTTATATCGTAATCAACATTCCTCAGGAGATTTTTGAGCGGTCTACGGGTATATTTCAAGAAGAGACTATTCTAAGAGCTTTTAAAGAGATGCCAAGCCTCAGGTCAGTGCCATCGCACAGCAGTGAGGCGCAAACAACAATGAATTATAGAAGATTTAGGTTATGCTTATCCTCAGGTCAGTGCCACCGCATAGCAGAGAAGCACACAACCTATCTTCTTGTTTGAGCAATTATTTTCTTTTAGCACATATCGCACCAATAAGATAAGTTATTAGCTTGATTGCGTTTTGCATTTTTCATGTGTTTTGCTCATATTTTATGGTCATCCGCACACATATGTGGCGTTTATTTTGCTCTTCACCCCTTATTGGAACAACGTTGATTGTGTTAACCAAGGATAAGATGGGAAACCATGGCGAGTTGAACAACTTAGTTTGAGCTTGAAACCACCAACGAGGTCTATTTGTATATTGTGTTGAATCTACTGACATATCATATAGTGAACTAGCAGCCTCTAGGTCTACTTTCTCTATGTTACCTTGGTAGGCTACTAGTTTTACTATCATTTTTCCTTTAATTTTGCTTAAACTTTTCAGACTTAAACTTTGACTTTTGCATCTTAATTAGTTAAACTTTTTGAAGTCCCAAATAATTTGTTCCCTGTGTACTATCATGTTCAAAATACGTTGGATCAGTATCACAGATTTGATTTCTTTACTTTTAGCTAAGTTGTCCTCCTCCCTTGTTTTTTAAGTAATTAAATAAAACGATTAATTTATTACTAATCTCACCTATTCTCCCCCCTAAAATTCTAAAACCAAAATTTTTTTTGAGTTTTTGGATTTTATAGAAACATAAAAATAAATAAGAAATATAAAAGAAAATGAAAACAAAAAATTGTCGGACTAAGCATTTTCATCCTCTGTGATTACATCACTTTTCTTTTTCACGCCATTAACCTCTAATATATATAAAAATCTCAGTTTACCAATGCTTTTGTGTAGAGGTCGGCGCGTTGAAAATCCGTATTTATTTTAACGACATCGATTAAATGCTTTTCAAAACAATCACATATAAAGAGATACTTAATGCCAATGTGTTTTAGGATGTTGGACTAGATTTTTTGTTACGGCTATAGCAACAGAATTATCAACATAGATGGGAGTGTTAGAGAATTGCGAACCGTAGTCCCGCATTTGCTGTTGAATCCAAATGATCTACGAACAACAACATATTCATCTTCATAAGTTGACAGAGCAATCAATGTCTGCTTTTTACACTGCCAGGTGACTAACCTTCTCCCAAAAAATTGACATCCTGTAGACGTTGACTTGTAGTTCATTTTGCAGCCGCTGTAATCCGAGTCGCTATACGCTGTAAGCTCAAAATCATCGTCATGAGGATACCACAACCCGAGTGTTGGAATACCCTTCAGATAACGGAAAAATTGTTTAACTCCTATGAGATGGTTGACTTTCGGTTTCGCCTAATATATGGAGCAGAGACATGTCGCGTACATGATATCAGGTCGTGAGGCTGTGAGGTACATGAGGAATCTGATCATTCCTCGGTACATGGTGTTATCCACCAGATCACCATTTTCGTCGGGTGCCATGTCGTGGTTTGTAGCAAGTGGAGTCCCACCTGCCGAAGCATTCTCCATATCGAACCGATTGAGGATATCGCCTACATACTTAGTCTGATGTAGAAATATTCCCTTTGGTGTCTGATCAACCTGTAATCCGATAAAGAACTTCATCTCTCCCATGGCACTCATCTCCAATTCAGATTTCATTACTGCTTCAAATTCTTTACATAATTCTTCATTTTTGGAACCGAAGATTATGTCATCAACATAAATCTGTACTAGCAGTAAGTCACCATCTTTTTTGTTGATGAAGAGTGTACAATCAATCACTCCTCTATGAAAGTCGTGTTTCACAAGATGAGTCAAGAGCTTTTCATACCATGCTCTTGGGGCTTAGTGGAGCCTGTAGAGAGCCTTATCCAGCTTTTAAACTCTGTCCCAATGATATGGATCCTCAAATCCTTCGGGTTGACTGACATACACTGTCTCCTAGATTTCACAATGAAGGAATGCATTTTCACATCTAGTTGATAAACTTTAATCTTCATATAAAATGCATAGGCTAGGAAGATACGGATTGCTTCCATTCTCGCCACAGGTGCAAACACTTCATTGTAATCAATGCCTTCGACTTGTCGAAATCCTTGAACTACAAGTCGAGCCTTGTTTCTGATTATGACCCCTTGGTCATCTTTCTTGCATTTCAGGACCCATTTAGTGCCTATGACTTTAGCACACTTTGGTCTATCCACAAGTGACCATACTCCTAACTTCTTGAATTGAAAAAGTTCTTCTTGCATGGCACTCACTCATGCCTCATCATTTAAGGCTTCACTTACATATTTTGGCTCAAACTGAGACACAAAAAATCGAAAGCACCGTCATGAAGATAGCCTTTTTTCATGACTGAGGCATAATCAGCTGAGTATAGCTGATTTCGTGTCTGAACTCCCGACTGTACAATCCTAATGACATTGTCTAGAAGACTCACCATGTGAACCTGATATTGTTGAGTCTAGTGATGGTGTATTTAAGACATCGTACATCATTGGTTGATAACTCATCATCAAGAAGGGAGAGAGGGATGTTGAAAGACTTAAAAAATCCATCATAATCGAAGAAGAATGCGGGTCCTTTTCCAGCAGGGGGGTGGTGGATCTCTGAACGTCAACGTTGCACCACACTTCTACTTGACCCGTTGAGTTGTTGTAAACTCTCTTATTCGGTATGTTGTATCCTATAAAAATTCCATCTTCAGCCTTTACACTAAACTTCCCTGACTAACTTTTCTTCAGCAGCGTACATGGTGCGCCAAACGGTTTGAGGTACTCTAGATTAGGTTTACGAAGTTGGAGCAACTCATAACACATTTTACCATGATGTTTGACCACCAGGACTCGACTTAAGGTATAACATGCATTGGCAACTGCCTCATTCCAAAATTGGATGGGCAGTTTCGAGTCTGCTAGCATAGTTCGTGCTGTCTCTATTAAACTTCGATTCTTTCTCTCAGCAACTCCATTCATTTGAGGGTGTAGGCAGATGTGAACTGGTGTACAATTCCTTTCACTTTGTAGAATGCCTCCATCCACTGGTTCTTGAACTCAGTACCATTGTCTAAAATGATTTTCCTTACTTTCAGCTTGTAGAGTGACTCCAATCTAGTTACTAGCTCTTCGAATGATTCAAATGTCTCTTATTTAGATCTCAGAAACATTACCCAAGAAAATCTTGAGTAATCATCCGTGACTACATAGCAGTACAAATCGCCAGTAATGCTCTTTGTACTGACTGGGCCAAACAGATCCATGTGAAGAAGCTCCAGAGGCAGGTCAATTGAATGAACTTTCTTTGCCTTGTGAGACTTCTTTGTTTGTTTCCCTTTCTTACACATGACACAGAAATCCGGTAGTTGGAAGTTCTTAACATTTACTCCATGCACTAGATCATTCTGGATCAAGTGATTCATCTTCCATGGATTAATGTCCCATTCTCCTATGCCAGGAGATGGAATCCCTCTCAGTTGCCTTTGACAAGAAGCATTGAACTTGATGATCGGATGTGGAGACCTTTGATACATCCAAGACATATAATTCATTATATCTTGAAGCTGACGTTAGTATTTGGTCTTCCAGGATAATGTAATCCTTCTTCAACACATAGCACTTCTTGTTGTCAAAAACAACCTTGAATCCTTTGTCACAGATCTGGGATACAGAAAGCAAGTTATTTTGTAATTGCTGAACATAGTTGACTTTATCAAACTTGACTTTTTGGTTTCCCACTTCGCCTTGAGCGATGATGTATCCTCCTTTATTTCCAGCAAATGAGACATGTCCCCCTTTAATTTGTTTGACATTTGAAAGGAGAGACAGGTTTCCGGTCATGTGTCTAGACGCCCCACTATCAATAATCCCAAGTGTTTGTGATAGCACTGTAACGGACACCCTACACATTTAGAGGAAATATTAGTTTAGGTTTGGGCCCCAAGCCTTAACTGGCTTGGGTGACCCAGAGGAATCACACATCATGAACTCAACCCACTGTCCATTTGAGGGTGAGGGCATATCATTCTTCTTAGTGTTCTCATTATCAGATACTAGACTTGACTTTTCTTTCCATAACCCAATTTTGTGTAAGGCCTGTTTGTGATAAACAGACGACTGGCTTACGGTTTGAACTTTAGGTTCATTACTTTTTTTTGGTGGAGTAATAGAACTCCTTTTCAAAGAATTTGTTTAGTATCATAAAGATCACTTTTCTTTCTTGGCGTCTGATAATAAAGACAGTTAGAAGCGATGTGTCCTCTCTTTCCATAATTGTAGCATAATCTACCTTCTACATGTTGGGAAAATTGTCTCTGTGGGGAAGTGTGTGATAAAAGTGTGACTTTAGTATAGTTGGGTTTGGAAACTTCTTGTTTAGATGTTTTTACTCTTTAACAAAATTCATTGTTTGAACATTTTTAACATCTTTAACCTTTTGTTTATTTGGAGTGTGATGTGGAGCACGTGGTTGGTAACTGGTTTGGTCATTTTGGGTTCGGAAATAGACATGTTTGAACCTGACTTTACATTAACCTTTTCAAATTGTTCTTCCAAATTCACAATAGGCATCTTACCTTTAGATTTTAAAGTAGCCTCCTTCTGTTTAGTGACAGATTCCACCAGTTTATTCGTGGAATCTGGATCACTAACTAGAGGAGTGGACACCACATGATCCTTGATTGGATTGTTATTTACTGGTCTACATTTAGCATTTAACAAGATCTCATGTGGTGGTGGAACAACTTTGTCACCAACCCCTCCCCGTTGTTTCGTTCTTTCACTAAGTGTTGAACTATGTGAGAAACTGGTCCAACTGTGCAGTATTTGTTTTAATGAGTTGACTTCGACTTCCAAAATTGCTTTTTCTTTCTTAGTTTCTTCCAAGGAGTTTAAATAGAACTTTATGTCATTGGCTTGATTAAAATCAACAACCTCGGTTTCCCTTAGTTGTTTATTTAAAAGTTCTATTTTCTCTTTATAACTGTGCTCATTTTGTTTTAAAATCCGATTAGCTTCTGTGCACAGTTTTACTATCCGGGTGCTGGTGATTCTGTACATGTCATTCTGAGTTCTTCTTCAATAAGGTGATCGACCACATTTGCAGTATCCTCGTTATCTGACATCACTAGTTCAACTACTATTTCACCTTCACTTGTAGAGTCATCATCCAAACCCTCGACATTGGCAATGTTCGATCCACCTGGAGACACAAAACTGAAGATCCAATCCTGTCCTTCGTCACCTTGTGTAGTCAAGGCCTTTGTCTCTTTGTTTAACGAGGTAGCTCCACTCGTGGATTTCTCTTGATGGTTGAAGGATGAGAATGGATTCCTATTACTTGTCTTCTTGGGCTTTACACACTCACGTTTGAAGTGCCCCTTTTCTCCACAGTTAAAACAGGTAACTTTGGTTTTGTCGAAACCAAAGGTAGTGTCTTTTGTGGCTATCAAGTTTTGTCCAGTCTTCTTTACAAACTTTTTCGCTCTTCGCACAGCACTCGCCAAAGCCCACATAATATCCATTCTCTCTAGTTCATTCTCGTCCACCTACTCGTAGTTTTCATCGGCCAGATGGCAATTACCAATTTTCCCATCAACTAAACCATTATAAGAATGAACAACTGCTGCTAGAAGGTCCATATGCTCCTTTGTAACCTCCAAAGTAATATTTCCGAGATTCTCAGTCTTCAACTTAGTAGCATTTGCTTCAGGTGCAATATATTGGGTACTAGATGACCCTGACGTTTCAGATCCTGAAGTTGTGGTTTGAGAAGGAGCAGTTGAACTAGACACAAACGTTGTTTGAAGAGGTGCTCCTAAACTGGTTGAAGTGGAAGAGGAGTTATAAAGTGAAGGATTCTGGTCATAGGATCCTTTCTGTGACCTATACTTCATCCTTAGTCCATCCTCCCTCAATTTCAGGATGAAGTCGTTTATGTCTAATTTTGCCAGTATATGTTCTGTCTCAAGTTAGACACAAACGAGTCCCACTTCTCTGGCAAACCATCAGCAAAGCTTGATACTTTGTCTTCCATTGACGTTGTGACCCCATGAGTGTGCAGCTCACTTATTAGATGATAGAACCTGTCTAAGTCATCATCCAAGCTTTCTTTCCCTAGTGAAGAGAAGTTATCAAACTCCTTCTTCAAAGCCTTTGCTTTTAGAGCTTTCAATGTTGCATTCCCATCGTATCATTTCTCTAAAGCTTCCCATAACTTCTTTGCCTGTTTGTTCTTAGAAAACTGATGGAATATGTCTTTTGGTATTGACTGAGTCAAAGGTCATACACCTACTTTTTTGCATTATACTTTGCTTTCTAGCTGTCAGTCATACCTCCCAAGGTTAATTTAACACCATCAGCACCAACCGAGATACTATAATCAGTCTCAATAGATTCCCAAAGGTTGGGATCAACTCCATTAAGATAGATCTCGAATCGCTGCTTCCATTGTGGGTAATCATCTAACATTATCAGTTTAGGTGGTTTGTTGTTATTCCCAATCTCATTTTCCAGAAGCAAAAGGTTCTGGATCCGTGAGTATCTACTAGCAGTAAACGCAGAGAATTGATCTTCCATCTCTTTAAATTTGAACTTTAGAACTCAACTGACTTACTTGTGCGAATGAAACAGGAGCGATTGAGACAATGGTGCAATTGGACAAATGTGGATGGCCAATGCGGATGACTCAGTCGTGCGTACGAAGGGTGCGAATGAATTCAGTCATGCGATTGAATTCAGTCGTATGTATGGAGTGTGCGATTGGAGACGAGAGAATGGGGCTGTTCAGTCGTACAAATGAGGTGAGCGATTGAGTTTAATCGTGCGACTGGGAGGTGCGATTGAGTTCAGTCGTGCGACTGAAGGATGTTGTTTTTGCAAAATCGAAGGTTTTTGACACTTTGACACAAAAACACGATTTTTCAAGAACCCTAATCTGTCGTATGCCGAAAAACGTAAACTTTAGACCCGGCGACGTCGAAAAAACTGTTTTACTAAAAAAGGTGACTCTTTTGAATGAAAAACGTGATTTTTACACTGAAACTAATCGAATCACACGCAAAATCAAGAGCCAAGGCTCTGACACCACTTGTTAGGACCGTGTACGTACGGAGTGCTAACTGATAATGCGTGAAACCAGATCAAATAGTGTGGAATCCTATTTGATTGGCGATCCAATCAGTGAGAACGCTGTTCAGATCAATCTAACGATTAAATAAACGCTAAGAACAATTAGAACAGGATCAACTGCGAACTATGAAGTTGGAACAGGTTCTCTGGAGTCTCTAGACGGCTAGGGTACGAATATGAGACGAAATTCTTGAAGTGTTACGTTTTTCCATGAATTAAGTGGTATTTATAGGTTAGGGTTTGTCAATCGTACGACTGAACCATTAGCATGGTTTAGTCGTGCAACTGAATCATGCGATTGATTCATACGCACGACTAAAGGTTCAGTTGTGCGACTGAGTCAATCTTATGTCTTAATCGTGCGACTGATCCAGTCTCCTAGTTCAGTAGTGCGACTGGTCCATTAGTATGAAGTATTTATGCGTATGGTCCATTAGCATGAAGACTTCATACGATTAAGTTTGAACACGTTTCTCAATCATTATTGACCAAGAACTATGTACAATTACCTCAAACCTATATATTTAGTTCAATATGCTTTATTACATAATAAACAATGAAACATTAAATATTATAAGCATCAATCACGTACTGTATTTCATTTAACTCATTCATTACATATATGTAAGACATGACAGACATTTTACATTAAGCTCCTAAACTAGGTACATATGTATCAACAATTTGTTATCAGTAATCACGGTAAATGGTTAAACATAGTTGTTTATGAAAAAAGTAGACATATACTATTTTTTTAGTTTTTGAACAACGACATTTTATTAAATAACGACTAACAAGAAGCAAGCCCGAAATAAATCACAAAAATAAAAATGGATGGAGCATCAATGACTAAGGTGCCACACCTATCACACCCGAACACCATCATTATAGGCATGATGCTACATTTCGATAGAGTTGCAACACGCATTAAAGTATTGTTAGATGCAATCCTCACACAACTAGTTGTTGGGAGATTGGTTAAATGATGTTTTTTCTCCAAAAATTTTAATAAATACTAAAACATTCTTTATATTTTACCATAAATATTCTAAACTTCTACTCAAATATTCTTCTACTCAATTTATATTGTATTTCAACATTTTGACTTAACAAAGAATCTTACAACAACCCATTCCACTTGAACCTTTCATTTAACCAAGTCCCATTTAACCCAAACAAGCCAAACCACATCTAATTTAATATTTTTAACCCTAAATTGCATTATTGGCCCCAAATGGAACCAAACCCAATAATTTATGATGTGTGATCGATCAAAAATATTAGAAAAATAGTGTTTAATCATCCTTAATAGAAAAAGGTAAGAAGGGTGCAAATCAATAGGGAGTCACAAAAAAAAGCTTGTAACAACTAAACTAAAATATTAAACATTGAAAAGTTATGAATTAACAAAAGTAAAGTTTGAGTCCTTAAAAAACTTGGGGGAAAAAGCAACCCACTTTGGAAATCCAGTTTGGCAAAATTATGTTTCCTTAGTTAAACATACTGAGAGGTCATTAATGGTGACCTTATGCGTGATAAGATCCAAGTGATGATTATAGATCAATGTTTAATGGACTTTATTTATATAATCACCAATTAATTATATATAATCCTAATTCTAGAATCAAACACACAGTGATTAAAGGAAATCAATATTATATGAAACTAAAATTAGGTTTACACATAATCAAATTGTTTAAATAATAAAATCACAAATTAAAAAAAGAAAAACTTAAAAGGTTCACAATTCAATAATGACTAACACAGAAGATAAAGCCTATAGTTAGAATTAAGAAAGACAAAAACTTGCACAAAAGATCTCAAATTTTGTTACAATTAAGAAAGACAAAAACTTGCACAAACTCGTCCCCCAATGTAAATCATGAATGCGTTAGCCTTGCCTTATCATTGCCTCATCATTGGCGCCACCTCGGCTGCACTTTTGATTTTCATTCATAACATTTCAAGAGATTTTAGTTGATAGGTCATGGGACCCGTAACTCTTTTTCTAGCTCAAATCATACTCATTTTAAGTTACCATGATCATGTAACATCTTTTCTGCATTTCTTCATCTCCAACTTCATAAATTTTCCAATTTGTGTTTACCCTACAAACACAAGAATATTTTCAAAATAACTCTATTTCTCTTAATTTAATACTTAAAACATGAAAATAAAGCCTACTAACATTAAAATTTTACCATCTAATCACCCAACAATACCTATGCTAACCTTTTCCATATAAAACCAACCTCGACCCCTTTATGTAATATTTGACTCATTTTATAATATAAACCTGCACCCGTTTAGGTCATTTATGTAATTGAAATTTATAATCTAATTATTCTATTTATGATGATGTTAAAATACATTAATTATTAAATTAGTTTAATTTCTAACAAGTTGACACTTACACAATCAATTGTTATTTATTGTTATTTGATGGGTGCCTCCATCCCTAGAGGAGCCGTATGAGGCGGAAGCTCCACGTATGGTTTTAAAGATTTTTTGCACAGATTCAATTTTAATTTGTTACTACTAATACTAAACCACACATCAAAAGGCAAGTGTACGTGTCGTGTGATAATATAGTGATGGTAAGAACCGAGTATCAATCTGTGGACACACCTAGCCTATTTAACAACCTTAATGTTTGACTAACAGATTTGGTTTTTGTTTGAGAAAATGATAAGTTGCATTGATAAGATTTTTTTTGGTTTAAAAGCAATAATTAAAATAAATTAAAAATAAGATTGAAGCGTTTGGATTTAAAACAAGAGAATAAAGGTTATCATCCTAATTGGATTACACTTATGTGACTGTGATGAATTGGTGGTATGATTAAAGATATTGATTAATGTAATTATGTTATAATTTATAAAGGTGAGTTGACGTGATTTCTCGTCTATCTTCTCCATAGTGATTAAGATCATGTCAGGTTGAGTTTTACTGCTTAGATCAAAGCTCTAGTAATGTAGGTAAATCTTTTGTGACCTTTTTGACATACGATTTCTGAAAACATAACTTAATGTTAGAAAGAGAGTTGATCAGGTTCCTTTCTAATATATTGTTAATTTTAGAAAAACATAACAATTATTGTAGATTTCTCAAACTAATAAAAAAGAACTTGTAAATGATCAGAAAGTCAAGGTCATATGATTTTTAATAACCATTTCAAGTTCATTAGCCATGAAATTATTATGAAGACCGGTTTCGCGAATGAAAGTTGATCATACGTTTCTCAACTGTGTATGACAATCACAATCACAAACCATAAAGTTATAACTTCCTGTTCAAATGTAGATGCTACCTATCAAAAGTTTTCCCAAGACCATCATAACATTAACATAATATATATCACACCATTAGTTCATCACAAATTACATAAGTTTCATCCAGTTAGGATGATAATAATATTTTAGCTCATAATAAGCTTGAACATAACAACAGATAACATAAAAGATAGAAGATAGATATGAAATCATCGATGAAATGAAATAATTAAACCGATGATCTATAATGGTTGATGTTTAGAAGAATGCCAATGCCACAATGGGTAACAACCTCCCCTTTCTCCATACCATTGACATATTATCATCCAAATAGAGGGTCTACATCTAAATGTCCTATATTAAGCTATATAAAAAATGGAAGATTAAATAGTGATAATGAAATGGTTGTTATCAACGAATTGATGGAAGAATTTAGAATACTAACAATATGATATTTATTCATATCGGAGTAGTTTGGAGTGGCAAGACGTCTCCTTGACAAGGCACTTATCATTCTCATCAAATTCTATAAAATGTCATTCTCTAACAAAATAATAGTCAATTCCTTCTTGTGCTCATTCTCAAATAAATCTTAAATGAGATAAAAGTAAAAAGATTGTAATGTATATTCTCTCTCATTATCTCAAACAAGATACAATGACTACTTATAGTGATTAATGGAAGGATCTAGAAGGAGATCTTAACTAGATCTCAACTAACATAACTGAAAGGTTTCATATAAGGCTGATGCAACCCAAAACATCCAAAGTCTCTCCTGCATGTATGCACAAATATGTTGAAGTAGAATACTTTGGAAGTTTCACACTCTCCCTTAGAAAACATTCTAAGTATGAAATCCTCTGAAGCCAAGACCAATATCTTCCAAAGCCAAACATGAAGTCTTCCAAAGCTTCAACGATAAAGTCTTCCGAAGCCAACTCTTGAAGACAGATTTCTTCCAAAGACTTTTGAACACATGCTATTATCTGATGTACCTTCACCATAAAGTTAGACCACCTTTCCACTGCAACTCTGATTAGACACCAACTTTACATGAGTTGGTGAAAGGTCCATGCTTTTGGTAACTATACATTGAGGTCTATGGTTTGTACTTTCTAGTTTATGTACTTTTATCCTTTTTGTAATATATTAGGATGTGAACTATGGCATGTCATAGTCACTAGTCAAAAGGCAATCTGCCTTTTGACTCTACATTGATTTTGTTATTGTCTAGATTATGTATCCAGCTGGCCTTCAAAGTATGGCCGGCTGTAGGTTGTAGTATAAGTATCTCTGGTCCTTGTATATTATTATTATTGCTTTGTAAACACTTATAAGGAACTAGAGAGAAATATACATCATGCTTGAAAACCATTTACTTGTTGTTTATGTTCTTGTTATGTCTCTTTATTACTTGTGTTTCTTAGCTCTCATATAAATTGGTTTTTCTAGTTCCCCATTTGATATGTTAAGTGTTCTAAAGAACTCTCCTCACTTGTGTTGTTGTGTTGTAAACGTACATTGCACCCTTCTAACGGTCATGCATTTGGTATCAGAGCATTTCAGGCTCTTGATAAAAGATCTCACCATCTTAAGATCTCTCACACACATAAAATACTTAACATCTCAAATGGCAGCTATCTCTAAAGCTGACATGGAAACTGGAAACATGACAAAGTCTCCACTGATCACTCCTAAAGACTTTGATACATGGTATCAAAGAATAAAAGGCTTTATCAAGTCTCAAGACTCTAGGTTGTGGGACTTTGTTGTTGAAAGACCTTACATACCAAGCACCCCATCTGCTATTAGTGGTGGTATGATTCCTAAGGCTGTGGCTGACCTCTCTGATGAAGACAAGAAGAGAATAGAGATTGATCAAAAAGCCATAACAACCCTTCAAATTGCTCTTCCAAACTCCATCTACATAGGCTTCAAGAAGCGCAAGACTGCAAAGCAACTATGGGAAGCACTGAAACTTATGTATGAGGGCTCAACTGAAGCCAAGGACAACAAGAAAGATCTCCTCAACTAAGAGCCCTATCACATCCATAACTACTTCAGCAATTCATTCCCTAGTGAAGCACCTACTAGTGAAGGTGCATCACAACCTCTCTATGGCCAGAGCTTGGAAGCTACACCAAGCAATGAAGGCCAAAGCTCACTTCATCCTGAGTCACAAAGGTCTGTGAGTGACAAAAGGAAAAGGAAAATGACTTCTAAGGAGATTGAAGAGGAGGAGAGAGAGAGGAAGAGGAAGCTAAGGGGAGAAAGTTCCTCTATTAGGTCTACAAAATTTATGGAAGCTGCTATCAGGGCTGTCCTCTAGCCAAACACTCAGGATGATAAGTTGAGGGTAGTCAGGATAAGTGACTTACAGACCAGGAACTATGATATTGATATTATCATCTCCTTCCCATTAGGTGAATTAAATGAAATGGCTAACATGGAATTGTCAAAGGAAAGAAAGGAGGCAGAGGACGCAAAATTACTTCTTCAAATCAAAGAAGAAAGAAGATAGAAAAGACTCTAAAAGCATGTGTCTACCCTCTCCCTAGTTCAAGAAAGTCCTGTACAAGAGGATGTGGCTCCACAAGAACCTCAGGTAGATAAAGAAACTGATAGGATCAAAATGATCAACTACCTGAGTGCCACGGGTCTCTATTAGGCAGATGTACTTCTTCCCCTATCCTTTGAATACATTGAGTTCGAGTATCTCAAACAGTTTGAACTTGAAGTAACCAAAGAAACAAAAATCACAAAGAAAAGGTTAAGGGAGGAAGCTGTAAAGTCAAGAGTCATCATCCTGAAGAGTATGAAGAAGTCTACTGATAGGCAGAGGTTGATGACCTTCTTAAAGCTATATGGATTCTTTGGAAGGAGACTTGGCCCTATGTCTCTATCCACTATGGATGAGCATATAAGGGTGATCAAGCAAAAGATTCAAAAAGGAGAACTAGTTGACTTACACTCCCCACCAAGTCAGGTCCCTCAAGAAGTGGAGGTTAAGGTTAAACCATTTAAGACAATACAACCTGAACCTACTGCTGAGCATTAACAAGCTTCTACTTTTGATCCACAGCAGGGTTCTGTCCCCTCTTAATCTATACATATGAGAGAGAAAAACCTAATTGAGAAAGACAAAGAAGATCAACAAGGTGGCAAGCCAGTCTTCTCAGTTAAAAGGTTTAAAAAGGAGAAACATGATAGCCTCTAAACCAAAGCCAAATAAGAAGAAGAAAGAGGCATCCATCACCAACCTCAGGATGAGTAAAAACATCCTGAGGATGTATAACAAGAGGAAGCTACACTAACTCTAATTCAAGTAGCTCCTCTAGCATCAGAAGACCCATCTTCTCCTGGACATACACTATAAATCCAGAAAGATGGCATGTCATCAGAGATCAAGGTGTTGAAGATGTCTACACATCGCAAGACATGTTCAATCTACCTCTACATGATCTCTTTAAAATGAGAAGACACTATGAGAGTGTAAGTGATCCTGATCATCTTATGAAGAAAGGGATGGTCATTATCATAATGAGGACTGTTGATATCTAAAGTCTTCAAGTGTTTTGGTAGCGTCAGCCTAGGGGGAGTTTGTAAGGTTTCATATAAGTCTGATGCAACCCAAAACATCCAAAGTCTCTCCTGCATGCATGCACAAGTGTGCTGAAGTAGAATGCTTCGGAAGTTTCACACTCTCCCTTTGAAAACATTCTATGTGTGAAATCTTCTGAAGCCAAGACCGGTATCTTCCGAAGCCAAACATGAAGTCTTCTGAAGCTTCAAAGACAAAGTCTTTCGAAGCTTCAAAGACAAAGTCTTCCGAAGCTAACTCTTGAAGACAGATTTCTTCCGAAGACTTTTGAACACATGCTATTATCTTATGTACCTTTACCATAATGTTGGACCACCTTTCCACTGAAACTCTGATTAGACACCAACTTTACATGAGTTGGTGAAAGGTCCATGCTTTTGGTAACTGTACATTGAGGTCTTGAGTCTGAACTTTCTACTTTATGTACTTTTATCCTTTTTGTAATATATTAGGATGTGAGCTATAGCATGTCATAGTCACTAGTCAAAAGGCAATCTGCCTTTTGACTCTACATTGATTTTGTTGTTGTCTAGATCATGTATTCAGCTGGCCTTCAAAGTATGGTCGGCTAGGTTGATCCATATGTACCTAGTTTATGGTCTTAATGTATTAAGTCTGTCATATCCTTAATGTAAATGAAATATATGAGTTGAATGAAATGTATTATGTGGTTATTGATCTTAATGTTTAATGTTTCAGTGTATGATTTAATATTTATCATTTATTAACGCATATTGAACCAACTATATAGGTTTGTGGTTATTTGAATAGATAATAGTCAAAAAATGATTGAGAAACATATTCAAACTTAGTCATATGAAGTTCTCATGCGAATGGCCCATGCTAATGACCATACGTATGAACAACTTCATGCTAATGAACCAGTAGTACGACTGAACCAGGAGACTGGATCAGTCGCACAATTGTGACATGAGATTAACTCAGTCGCACGACTGAACACTTGATCGTGCGAATGGATCAACCGCATGACTCAGTCGCACGACTGAACCATGCTAATGGTTCAGTCGCACGAATGAGTAACCCTAACCTATAAATACCATGTTAGGATCGTGTATTGAATGAAATACAAACTGGTATACGTGTATACCAAGTCAAATAGTTCGGAATCCTATTTGATTAGCGATCCAATCAGTGAGAAAGCACGTAGAAACAATTGTAGATTGAATCTAAACGATAAGAAAGATTGGTAATCGATCTAGTGCGATCTATGAACTTGGAACAGGTTCTTAGATGTCTCTGGACGGCTAGGGTACGATTTAGTACTGTTGATACATGTATGTCCCTAGATCGTGATATGTGATGTAATAGATCTTGTTTGGTATGATTAATGAACTGATGTTGATAGTCTGTTGGTTATAACATTTAATAGTTCATTAATGAGTCGTAAATGAATTGATTGAGTGTATGATTACTTGAATGATTACATATAATATTATATTAATTAACTAAAACGTTCAAACTTAACTTAATGAAGTTCCCATGCGAATGGCTCATGCGAATGAACCATAAGCATGAAGAACCTCATACGATTGACTCAGTCGCACGACTGTACCAGGAGACTGGATGAGTCGTACGACTGTAACATAAGATTGGCTCAATCGCACGACTGAACACTCAGTCGCACGAATGAACCAACCGCATGGTTCAATCGCACGACTGAACCAAACTAACGGTTCAGTCGCACGATTGAAGAGTGCCAACCTATAAATACAACTCAATTCGTGAAAAACAGTGAGATTCGTTCAAGTTCAATTCCATATGAACCCTAGCCGTCCAGAAACCTTCCAAATCGTTCTCCAAGTTCATAGAACACATTAGATCGATTCCTTATCGATTTCTAACGTTAGTTTCAATCCTTGATTGATTCTTCGTGTGTTCTCACTGATTGGATCGCCAATCAAATAGGATTCCGCACTATTTGATCCGGTATACACATGATCTCTAGGTATTTTCGTCGAATACCAGGTCCTAACAAGTGGTATCAGAGCTTTTGGCTCGTGATTACGTGTTGATTCAATCAAGATTGCATAAAGTTTGTGTTTTTACACTAAAAACGCAATCTTTGGCATCAAAAGTGATCTTGGAACTTCCCTGCTCATCGACGTGTGGTTTCTACGGACTCAGGCAATCAGAACTTGTAAAATTTCAAGTTTTTACGGCTGAAAACCGTCAAACCTAGAAATTTTCACAAACCAGCGGCTTCAATCGCACGACTGACTCATTCATACGACTGGACTCCATTCGTACTACTCATACGCACGATTGGACCTAGTCGCACCTTCATTCGGCCGATTGTACCATTCGTTCGCATAGCTCATACGTACCAGATTCATTCGCCCGACTGAACCAATCGCCCAGTTCATTCGCACGATTGAACCAATCGCAGAGCTTATACGCACGATTAGCTTAGTCGCCTCCTTTAGTCGCATCAGTAAAAGTTTGTTTGATTAGATTATAAGTTTATTCATCATGGAAGATCAGATGTCAGCCTTTACTGCTGGGAAAGACTCAAGGATACAGAATCTGTTGCTGCTTGAGAGTGAGGTGGGGAATCACAATAAACCACCAAAGCTCTTGACTTTAGATGAGTTTCCCCACTGGAAACAACGTTTTGAGATCTACCTTAATGGAGTAGATCCTAATTTGTGGGAAGCCATTGAGACAGGTTATAGTACACCGTGGGAGCTGATGGGGTTAAACTAACATTATGCGGGATGACCGACGCGCAGAAAGTAAAGTACAATGCAGAGAAAAGAGTATATGCATTGATCACTCAGTCGATCCCCAAAGACATATTCCACCAGTATTCCGAGAACAAGCAATCCAAGAAACTGTGGGATGCGCTAGAGAAGAGATATGATGGTAATGCATCATTGAAGGCAATCAAAGCAAAGGAGTTAAAGAAGGAATTCGATAACTTCTCTTCAATTGGTAATGAAAGCTTGGACGACGTCATAGATAGATTCTACCACTTGATGAGCGAATTGCATACCCATGGAGTGGTTACTACCATGGAAGAAAAAGTAAGCAACTTCGCAGACGGTTGCCGGATAAGTGGGCTACATTCGTGTCTAACCTGAGACAGAATGGTATCCTTGTAAAGCGGATATAAATGACTTCATTCTTAAGTTGCGCGAAGAAGCACTAAGGATGAAGTATAGAGCTCAGAAGTCGTCGTACACACAAAATCCAGCCTTATACAACGCCACCCTCAAGCAAAGGCATCTGGAGCACCTCTCCAGACTGCTTTTGTGTCTAGCTCGTCAGGTCCTTCACATGCCTCTACTTCTGGATCAGACACGTCTGGGTCATCATGTACCCATCATATTGGATCAGAAGCTAACGCTACTAAACTGAAGACCGAGAACTTCGGAAATGTGACCGTGGAAGTAGCACGAGAGCATATGGATCTCCTAGCAGCAGTGGTTCATTCATATGATGGACTCGTTGCTGGAAAGATTGGAAACTGCCATCTGGCAGATGAGGACTACGAGCAGGTGGATGAGATGGAGCTCGAAAGAATGGATATAATGTGGGCCTTAGCAAGTGTTGTTCGAAGGGCGAAAAAGTTTGTGAAAAAGACTGGACAGAACTTGGTTGCTACTAAGGACACCACCTTTGGCTTCGACAAGAGTAAAGTGACCTGCTTTAACTGTGGTGAGAAGGGGCACTTCAAACGAGAATGTGTCAAGCCAAAGAAGACGGGGAATGGGAACCCGTTCTCATCATTTACTCGCCAGGACAAGCAACCCTCTAATTCTACTTCATCAACAAGGACCCTAAAGCACTAACTGCTCATGATGATGAAGGACAGGATTGGAGTTTCAGGTTTGTCTCACCAGGAGAATCTAACATTGCCAGTGTCGAGGATATTGACGATGATTCTGCGAGTGAAGGTGATATAGCAGTTGAAATTGCAATGTCACATAGTGAAGAAACAACTGCAGCCGAGGTCAGCTACAAGCCAAATGAGAAGTCTCCACCTCAGAGACTGAAAAGCCAGAGTCGACAGAACCAGAATCATCTGATGCAGCACTGATGGCTAATACTTCTGGACCAACTCAGGTAAGTACCACTGAACGACTTTTTAATAACCATGCTTGTTCTGATTGTGACACGTTTAGGAAGAGCATAGATGACAAATTTGCTAGGTTATTAGACCATAATGATAACTTAGTAAAAGATTTACGTCTGTGTACTGAGGCAAATAGAGTGCTAAAACAAAATGAGCAGTGTTATAAAGAAAAGATAGACCTATTGACCAAACAACTTAGGGAAACTGAAGTAGTGGCTTTTAACCAAGCAAACGACATTAGGTACTATCTTGACTCCCTGGAAGACACTAAGAAACAAAGAGCAGTGTTAGAAGTCGAAGTTAATTCATTAAACAGAAACTGCATAGTTGGACTAGTTCTTCACACATAGTTCAACACTTAGTAAGAGAAAGGAATAACGGGGAGGGATTAGGCTACAAAGTGGTTCCACCACCACCTGAGACCTTGATGAACACCAAGTCTAGACCAGTAAATAATAACCCCATCAAGGATCATGTGGTGACCACTCCTCTTGTTACTGATCCAGACACCTCATGTTCATCTACTGAATCTGGTAAGAAACAAAAGGAGGCCACTTCAAAGGCAAAGGGTAAAATGCCATGTGTTACCTGGAAAATGAATTTGAAAAAGTTAATTTACAGTCAGGGTCAAATAGAGTCAAATCAGAACCTAAAAGGACTTCAAATGTTACTTTTTCACAAGCTTCAAGTCAAAAACCAGCTAACCAAAAAGGAAAACAGGTTAAATCAGTAAAATTTGTTATACCAGAGAAAACATCAAACATCCAAGAGTCAAAAACTAAAGTGATTGATGTTACTAGAGTGTCACGCACTTCTCCACAAAGAAAGTCTACTCATAAAGTTGATAGCAGGTCATGCTACAACTGTGGAGAATGTGGACACATTGCTTCCGACTGTCATTTCTATCAGACACCTAGGAAGAAGATTGATCTTCTGGACTCTAGACCTAGGTCTTCTAAGCGGAGTTCTCTAACTCCACCTAGAAGAGCTAGTGACCCTAAAGTCCAACCTGTAAGCCAGACGACTGTTTATCATAAACAGGCACTGCACAAATCTGGCTTATGGAAGAAAAATCCACCCTCGTGTCTGATACTGATAACAAGAAAGAACCTGAGCTACCCTCACCTTCTAAGGGTCAATGGGTGGAGTTTATGATGTGTGATGCCTCAGGGAAACCCAAGACAGTCAAAGCTTGGGTTCCTAACCTAAACTGATCCTTTCACTTTGTATGCGCAGGGTGCTCGATATAGCGCTGAGACTAACACGTGGATTATAGACAGCGGAGCATCCAGGCACATGACAGGAAATAGCGCCCTTTTATCCAACGTCAAACAAATAAAAGGAGGGCATGTTTCCTTTGCAGGAAACAAAGGAGGATATATCACAGCTCAGGGAGAAGTGGGAAATCAGAAAGTTAAGTTTGATAAAGTGAACTACGTTCAACAACTTCAGAACAACTTACTTTCTGTGTCCCAAATCTGTGATAAAGGATTTAAAGTCGTCTTCGATAATCAGAAGTGTTACGTGCTGAAGAAAGAATATATGATCCCAGAAGACCAAGTTCTGATGACTGCTTCAAGATATAAAGACCTTTATGTCTTGGATCTGTCAACAGCTGCCACAACGGATCATGAGGTTCAGTGTTTCTTATCTAAAGCTACTGAGAAGGATCCATCTCCTGGCATCAGAGAATGGGACACATTAGTCAAAGGAAGATGAATCATTTGATTCAGAAGGATTTAGTTAGAGGAGTGAATGTCAAGAACTTCCAACTTCCTGACTTCTGTGTAGCTTGCAAGAAGGGTAAACAGACAAAGAAGTCTCATAAGGAAAAGAAAGTTCATTCAATAGAACTTCCTCTTGAGCTTCTTCATATGGATCTGTTCGGTCCAGTTAGTACAAGGAGCATCGCAGGCGACGCGTACTGTTATGTGGTCACTGATGACTACTCAAGGTTCACTTGGGTAATGTTTCTGAAATCCAAATCAGAAACTTTGGAGACATTCAAAGAATTAGTAACCACACTGGAATCACTCTACAAACTCAAAGTTCGACAAATACGCTCAGACAACGGGACAGAATTCAAGAATCAAGGGATGGAGGCATACTGCAAGGAAAAGGGAATTGTGCATCAATTCACCTAAGCCTACACACCTCAGATGAATGGAGTTGCTGAGAGAAAGAACAGGAGCTTGATAGAAATGGCCCAGACTATGCTAGCAGACTCGAAACTGCCTATCCAATTCTGGAACGAGGCAGTGGCAAATGCTTGCTATACACTGAACAGAGTCCTAATAGTCAAGCACCACGGAAAGACATGTTATGAGCTACTTCAAAGACGCAAACCTAATTTGGAGTATCTTGAACCTTTTGGCGCACCGTGTACACTTCTGAAGAAGACACAAGAAGGAAAATTCAGCGAGAAGGCAGTTGAAGGAATTTTTCTAGGATACAACATACCGAACAAGCGAGTTTACAATAACTCAACGGGTCTTGTAGAAGTGTGGTGTAATGTCGACGTTCAGAGATATACCACACCCCCTACAGGCAAAGACCTGCATACTTCTTCGATTATGATGGATTCTTCAAATCCTTCAACATCTCTCTCTCTCTCCCTCGGATGATGAGTTAGCTACTAGGATGATGTATGATATACTAAACACTCCATCCAGCACACAGGGCGAGTCATCTACTCAGCCAGAAGGGGTAGTCGATGAAGTGACTCCTCCTCTGAAGATGAAACTGAAGCAGATGACCAGAACGGTCAGGAGGACAGGTTCCAGTTCTTGAAAGTCCACAAGCATCCACAAGTGATGCACCCTCGACTTCGGAACCTCAAACTCCAACCTCCTCAGATGCAGACCAAAATGTGCACAATCTTGGTTCGGTGACTGTGCCGACTACTCCAGGATCACGACTAAACGTCTATCATCCCCTTGACAATGTTATTGGAGATGTCCGATCAGGAGTACAAACCCGAAATCAGCTATACTCAGCTGATTACGCCTCAGTTATGGAGAAGGGTTACATTCATGATGGTGCTTATCGATGTTTTGTCTCACAGGTTGAGCCAAAATATGTCAGTGAAGCACTAAACGATGAGGCATGGTGAGTGCCATGCAAGAAGAACTTCTGCAGTTTAAGAAGTTAGGTGTATGGACACTGGTAGATAGACCTAAAGGTGCTAAAGTCATTGGCACCAAATGGGTACTAAAATGTAAGAAGGATGACCAAGGAGTCATCATAAGGAACAAAGCTCGACTGGTGGTTCAAGGTTTTCGCCAAGTCGAGGGTATTGATTATAACGAAGTGTTTGCACCCGTGGCAAGGATGGAAGCTATTCGTATCTTCCTCGCCTATGCCTCGTACATGAAGATTAAAGTCTACCAATTAGATGTGAAGAGTGCATTCCTTCATGGTGAAATAAGGGAAACAGTCTATGTCAGTCAACCCGAGGGATTTGAAGACCCTTATCATCGGGATAGAGTTTACAAGCTCGACAAAGCTTTATATGGGCTTCATCAAGCTCCTCGAGCTTGGTACGAGAAACTCTCGACTCATCTTGTGAAACATGGCTTTCGCAGGGGAGTCATTGACTGTACACTGTTTATTAAAGAAAGGATGGTGACCTACTGCTTGTACAGATCTATGTTGATGACATAATCTTCGGGTCAAAGAACGAAGAGTTATGCAAAGAGTTTGAAGCAGTGATGAAGAAAGAGTTTGAGATGAGTGCAATGGGGGAGATGAAGTTCTTTCTCGGGTTACACGTGGATCAAACACCTAATGGGATCTTTCTACATCAGACCAAGTATGTAGGAGACATTCTCAGTCGCTTTGACATGGAGAATGCTTCTGCTGCTGGGACTCCACTTGCTACGAATCATGATATAGCACCTGATGAGAGTGGAGATCTTGTAGATGCCACTATGTACCGAGGAATGATTGGATCCCTCATGTATGTCACTACCTCAAGACCTGATATCATGTATGCTACATGTTTATGTTCCAGATATCAGGCTAAGCCTAAGGTCAATCATCTAATCGGGGTCAAAAGGATCTTTCGCTATCTAAAGGGTACACCCACCCTGGGGTTGTGGTATCCTCATGATGACGATTTTGAGCTCACAGCGTATAGTGACTCGGACTATGGAGGCTGCAAAATGAACTACAAGTCTACATCAGCAGGGTGTCAATTGTTTGGGAGAAGATTAGTTACATGGCAGTGTAAGAAGCAAACATCGGTTGCATTGTCAACTTGTGAAGCCGAATATGTTGCTGCTGCAAGTTGCTGTTCCCAAATCATTTGGATTCAACAGCAAATGCGGGATTACGGTTTGAAATTCTCGTCTACTCCTATTTTTGTTGATAACTCTGCTGCAATTGCAGTAACCAAAAACTCGGTTCAACATCCTAAGACCAAACACATCGGTATTAAATACCACTTCATAAGAGACTGTTTTGAAAAGAACTTAATAGATGTGGTTAAAATTAATACTGATTTTCAACGTGCTGACCTCTATACAAAAGCCTTTGATAACCACGTTTTCAATTACTTGCTAGAGGTCAACGGCGTTAAAAGAAAAGTGAGGTAATTCCTGATGAGAATAATGTGTAGTCCGATGTAGTTTCGTTAAAGTTTATTTTATCTTATGTTATCTGTTTTTTTCTGTTACATTTAACTTCATGTTACCTTGCTGTTTATTAAAATCCAAAATAATTAAATCCGACATGATTTTAGTATTTTAGGGGGAGAATATGTCAGCAAGTTAACATTAAAAAAAATAATAAAAAATAAAAATAAAAATAAAAATAAAAATAAAAAAATGAGGGAGAAGGGTAACTAGCTGAAATAAGGTAGATTGTGTCTGTGATACTAATTCAATACCTTGGAATATGATAGTACACAGGAACAATCGAGAGGGATTTAAAATTTAAGGTTTGAAAAGATGCAAAAGTTCAAAGTATAAGTCTGCGTAGTCTAAGCAATATAAAACGGGGAAAATGATAGAAAACTGGCAACTCCTAAGGTGACACAGAGAAAGTAGACTTAGAGGCTGCTAGACCACAAATGATATGTTGGTAGATTCAACACAATAGACAATTAGACCTGATTGGTGATCTCAAGATCAAACTAAGCTGTTCACTGACTGTGGACTTCCATCTTATCACTGGTTAACAATCAAATATATTCCAATAAGGGGTAATGAGCATTTAAACGCCACAAAAGTGTGCGGATGACCAAAATTAGAGCAAAGCAAGAAAATGAAAGACAAATGCAATAAAGCCAATGGCTCATGTTGTTGGTGCATTTTGTGTAAAATAAAAGTAAGCTGCTCTAACAAGGAGATAGGTTGTGTGCCTCTCTGCTGTGCGATGGCACTGACCTGAGGATAAGCATAACCTAGATATTCTAGAATTCATTTTTGTTTGCCGCCTCTCTGCTGTGCGATGGCACTGACCTGAGGACAGGCTTCTCTTTGAAAGCTCTAAGAATATTCTCTTCTTGTAATAATACCCGTAGACCGCTCAAAACCTCTGAGGAATGTTGATTACCATATAAGTGTGGGATCCACAAATGTTAGCTGAAATAATTAAACCTAAATCAGTCACCAGTCTACGTCAAAAGTCTGTGTATGGATTTAAATGGACAAATATACTGACAATCTAGTGGCTACCTTCTCAAAAGTTCAACTCAATGTGAAGATCTAAGAGTTTCAGTATGATTTCCTTAAGTTGCTAACGACTCTGGATGAATACCGAGAATTTAAGCGTCAAAGAGCTTTAATAACAAGTCCCAAAATGATTTGATATTCCTGTATGATTCCAAAATTGATTTGGTCCAGATATGATCAATCTAAGTTAAAGCTGTCTACTCCTAATCAAATCCCTTAGATTTTCATCTTAGGGTTTTATCTCTCCAAAAAAGTACACATAAACTTTAGTTGTGTAGTTAGTTTAAGTTACGATGTTTATTTTTTAAGTTGTGTGTCTGTCGGACTACATCAGGGAAATCAGAAGGGAATTAACTTACCTAAAAAGGTCATGTCTGAGATGGCCACATGGTTTTAAAATTTAAAAGGTCACGTCTGAAGTGACTGAATTGGTTAAGAGCTTACAATGTTATTATCAAAAGTGAAAAGGGTCTGAATAGTAAATGTTAAAAATGACTGTAAACTCACAAAGTGTGACCCATTCGCACTAGTGGATCATGGTTATCGACCAACTATGCGAATGGCTTCCAATCGCCGAATGGACATGAAATTGTTTCATTCGACCGAATGGAAGGGGGAGAATGAAACACGAGACCGACTGAGGCTCAGTCGGTCAACTAAAGGGGCGAATGAAGGAGACCGAATGAGTCAGTCGACCGACTGAGACTCAGTCGGCCGACTGAATGCGATTGACTAGGCCAATCGTACGACTGAACCTCAGTCGCCCGATTGAACTGAGCGACTGAGGCCAGTCGGCCGACTGAACCTAGGTTTTATTTAAAGGTCTTAATCGATCGCATATCACTCATCACTCCCAAAACACCCCGAATCGCGCTCATTACCGTTACCCTGTCGAAATTGCCTCCGATTTGATATACTTTACGCTTAAGATTCTTTATTCCAGTGACGTTTTACAGGTACACTACTCCTTGAATCCTATCAAAATCGGTACATCACCGAACTACGATAGCGACATTGGATTAAATCAAGAACCGACCTGCGAATCGACCTAATCACCTATGTAAATGAAGCAAAATGTTAAATTGAGTTTAATAGGTTATTAGTGACAAGTATACGAGACTTATGGACCATTACACACTGTTAATAGACTTAGAAGGGTCAAGATTCGACCCACAGGGATCGAACAGTGGGGCAAGCGACTAGACGTTCGAATGAACTCCAATCGCACGATTGAACCTTGAGATTGGATCATTCGACCGACTGAACCACCCGAATGAGTCCAGTCGGCAGATTGAACTCAATCGCATGGCTCAATCAGCCGATTGAACCCAATCGCATGCCTCAATCAGCCGATTGAACTCAATCGCATGGCTCAATCAGCCGATTGAACCCAATCGCATGCCTCAATCAGCCGATTGAACTCAATCGCATGACTCAAACAGGCGACTGACTTCAGTTGCATGATTCATTCGCACGAATGAATCAAACTGACTTTCAACTTTACACTTAGAACAGAAGCTTTCATGTCTTATATACTAATGGTTCTAAGTCTTGTGTGTTCTACAGGAAAAATGGCTGACCGATGGTCTCTAAATCCAAAGCACAACATTTGTGCCCATTTAGACCACACGACAAGGAACGGGGCTAAGTTCTCCGATATTATAGCTTTCCTCAAACGTTCACGAATACATAAGGCTATATCTACGTCCTGCACACCTTACAAATCACTACACCAGGCATTCTGGGAGAATGCCTCGATGGATCGGTCTCATGAGCCATACAGCATCAGAAGCACCATCTTGGGTCAAGCTATCGACATCACCGCCACGGACATCCAAAGAATCCTCGAGTTTGGAGATGACTCTACTCATCCCACTAAGTTACACCCATTGACTGTGAGAGGGTGTTTTCTCCGAATCAAGTATGCAGGAGACATCAACTCGGGGGTGCTAAATAAGAGCAACCTGTGCCCTCAATACAAATATCTGGCACATGTGATTCTTAAATGCATCGCTTCAAGAAGGGGTGGCTTTGATGACCTATCAGATCAGATACAGAATGCCTTCGTGGCTCTAGTGCTGAACCACCCTTTCAGCTTCTCTAATATGATCTTCGCTTATTTGATAGAGAACATTGAAACTAAAGGGAAAGAAGGTTTTTGTATGTACCCACGATTCCTTCAGATGATATTCAATGAGAAGCTGCCTCAGCTCCCAAAGAAAGTCAAGATGCAGTGACATTGGAACTGATGGATGATACCACATTGGGTAGAATGGTGGTATATAGGGGCAAGCAAGTTAAGCCCCAGGAAAAGAGACTGATTGGCCACTTAGCTGATGAAAGCTATGTGGCACGGGGGGAGACGCCTATGGCGTCACGAGGACAGTGACTCCGACGTGGAGCCGATTGTCCTCCCTACTGATGACTCTGAGGAGGATGACATTGAGGATGAGGCTGTTCCATCCCGAGGCACCGTGTCTGCCTCTGTTCCCTCAGTGTCTCGTCACCTGCTGAGGTAACTGAGTCAGCAGGATTCCATCAAGATTTTGTGCTTACCGAGGAAGATGAAGATGAATCTGATGAGGAGCCATTGACCCGGACTGTGGGAAGGAAAGTGGTTCCCACAAAGCACGGGTTGAGGGTTGTCGGTGAACAACCGAGAGGATCCGGAGATACAGAGACTGATCCATCATATGCTCCGGAGTCCTCAGGTGGGGTTGAAGGGGGAGCATCCACCTCGAGGGGAACGAGGAGGAGAAAACGGATGGCTCAACCCCATGGCCAGAAAAAGAAAAAACGTAAGGTAACCTTCATCACACACCAATCCCCCCCTTCCACCACTACCACCTCTGCAGACACACCTTCCACCACCATACCTCTCCCCACAGCAACCACAACCACCACCATACCGATCACCACAAGCCAGACCCCTGCTACCACTACTACATTCACCCCACACTCACCACCACCATCATCCAGACCTTACCCGATATTCACCACCTCCACCACCACCACTAGCCACCAAACCGAGCCCTCAGCCTACCCCTCACACACCTCTAGATCTCCTCTACCTCCAATAGGGGTAGAGGAACAGCTGGCAGCCTTAAACAGAATGGTGTTACGACTGCTGGCGGCTGATGAGGAAAAGACCTCTCAGATCCGCCAGCTCACCGACCTGACTGCTGCACAATCGCAGAAAATCGCAGAGCAGGATCGAGCTATTAAGGAGCAGGCCCAGAAATTGGCTGCTCAGAACACTGAGTTGGACCAACTCCGAGCACAAAGCGTCACATCAGGTAAGCAGATAGAAGAGTTGGAAAAGGCAAAGAGGTCCATTTTGTTAAAGTTAAAAGGATCAAAGGAGGAACCTCTAAAGATAAAGGATGGAGAAAGAGAGAGTGAGGATGATGATGATGATGATGACAGTGATTCTGATGAAGAGAAAACAGAAGAGTGGTGTGCTGATGAAGAGACTGAAGAAGGAGAAGCAGCTGAATCTGTCTCACCCGGTCAAGAGCAGAGAACAAAGAACCGACAGGATCAGTCAGCTTCTACTCCTGCACCTTCACACGAAGAGACTAGCATACAGGATAAAAGTAAATAGTGGATGTTTATGTATTTAATTACTTTTGTATTCTGTATTGAAAAACGATGTACTGAATGTTTATATAACTTAATGCATTTTGTTTGATATATTACTAATGATTTGAATGTGAAATGTGTAAATCAAACAGATCCAAAGTACCACAGAGATGAGTTTGATATTGCTCCCCTTCAACAGGTCAAGTCTCAACTCACAATGATTCTTGATCTGCAAGGGATTGTCAGAAGGTCAGTGAGTTATACACCTGAAGAAGGTGAAATAATTCACGACCTATCTAACGAGCAACTGGCAGAAATGTTCAGACTCAATCCAGATGATATTGTCAAGGATGCTCCAACAGTTGATTCAACCAGTGACGACGAACACACGACGTTGATGAAGTTGAGGTTGAAGATATTACTGCTGAAGAGTACCCTCAATACGCTGACAACACGGGTAATGTGGTCCCCAATCTGGGTGAGTCCCTAGTCAGTGATATGTTTGAGGTACTGGACAAGATGGAGCAGGAAGCAGGAAAGATCGAAGGAACAGCCCAAGCCTCAAACGAAGATGTATACATTCGAAAGGCTGAATGGGCTGAATGTTTTAAAGAAGTCAGAGCCCAACGTGATGCACCGAAGAGGGATGCCTACACCAAGTTCTACAGCGTCAAGAAACATCTTACGGTGTCAGGCAGGATTATAGCATGGGCATATTTGATGATCTTAACGTGTATGCCGTTAAGAGGGAAAAGGGCATAGAGTACTTTAGATTTCCACATGATCTAAAGACACTACCTGGATTTGAGCTCAACCAGCTGGCCAAGTTGAAGCTGTTGTATGCTGACACTAGAAAAATGTCAGGGGTTTGAGGCTGCCCTCAAGAAAGAGTACCACACCAGATGGATTAACTTTAGACGTCAACAACCTACAAGGTATATTAGAAGGTCTGAGATGGATGCCATTACTGGAAAACCTAAGATTGTGTTGAAGTGGAGTCCCCCTCGCACTATGTCGAGAATCCCTCTCAGGGAAATGCCACAGGACTTCACTCCACACTTCAAATGGTGGTACTATGATTGGAGAACTGCTGAAGCTGTCATAGTTCTAAACAAAGGGGATCAAATGGATACTGTCAGGGTATTCGACCCAATGTGGCTAACCAACTTGTCTGCTAATGATGTCTATACATTATACAAGTGGCCACTGTTCTATGACACACAAGACATTGTACAAGCTCTCCAGTTCCAAAATGTTATACGACTTTGCTTTGCGTTTGATATTCACGCGGGAGTCACACAAGAGGACAAGTACAAGAAATATGAGAAGGTAATGAAGAAAACAAGACATTAGAGAGATCTAGGTCCAAGGGGGAGTTTGTTGATACATGTATGTCCCTAGATCGTGATATGTGATGTAATAGATCTTGTTGGTATGATTAATGAACTGATGTTGATAGTCTGTTGGTTATAACGTTTAATAGTTCATTAATGAGTCGTAAATGAATTGATTGAGTGTATGATTACTTGAATGATTACATATAATATTATATTAATTAACTAAAACATTCAAACTTAACTTAATGAAGTTCCCATGCGAATGGCTCATGCGAATGAACCATAAGCATGAAGAACCTCATACGATTGACTCAGTCGCACGACTGAACCAGGAGACTGGATCAGTCGTACGACTGTAACATAAGATTGGCTCAATCGCACGACTGAAAACTCAGTCGCACGAATGAACCAACCGCATGGTTCAATCGCACGACTGAACCAAACTAACGGTTCAGTCGCCTGATTGAAGAGTGCCAACCTATAAATACAACTCAATTCGTGAAAAACAGTGAGATTCATTCAAGTTCAATTCCATACGAACCCTAGCCGTCCAGAAACCTTCCAAATCGTTCTCCAAGTTCATAGAACACATTAGATCGATTCCTTATCGATTTCTAACGTTAGTTTCAATCCTTGATTGATTCTTCGTGTGTTCTCACTGATTGGATCGCCAATCAAATAGGATTCCGCACTATTTGATCCGGTATACACGTGATCTCTAGGTATTTCGTCGAATACCAGGTCCTAACAAGTACGTAGGTTTTCGAAGTGTTTTGTTTTTCCACGATTTAAGTGGTATTTATAGGTTAGGGTTTCTCATTCGTGCGACTGAACCATTAGTATGGTTCAATCGTGCGATTGAGTCATGCGGTTGATCCATTCGCACGACTGAGTGTTCAGTCGCACGACTGAGTCAATCATGTTACAATCATGCGACTGATCCAGTCTCCTGGTTCAGTCGTGCGACTGGTTCATTAGCATGAAGTTGTTCGTGCGTATGGTCCATTAGTATGGGCCATTCGCATGAGAACTCATATGATTAAGTTTGAATATGTTTCACAATCATTATTTGACTTAGATCTATTCAAACAACCACAAACCTATATAGTTAGTTCAATAAGCATTATTACATACTAAGCAATGAAATATTCAACATTATAAGCATAACCACACATTGTATTTCATTAAGTACCCATTCTATTACATATGTGTCAGACAATAAAGACATTTTACATTAAGCTCAGAAACTAGGTACATATGTATCTACAAACTCCCCCTTGGACCTAGTTTCATCTACTGTCTTACATTCTTCATAAGCTCTTTATACTTCTTGTACTTATCCTCTCTTGTGACTCCTGCATGTAATTCAAAAGCAAAGCAAAGCCGTATCATATTCTAGAATTGGAGAGCTTGTACAATATCCTGCGAGTCATAGAACAGTGGCCACTTGTATAAGGTGTAAACATCATCAACCGACAAGTTAGTGAGCCACATGGGGTAAAACACCCTGATAGTTTCCATACTACCATTTTTGTTCAACACTATGACCGCCTCGCCTATTCTCCAATCGTAGTACCACCACTTGAAGTGTGGAGTGATGTCCTGTGGCATTTCCCCTAGAGGGATTCTAGACATTGTGAGCGGAGGACTCCACTTCAGCATTATTTTGGCTTCCCAATTATGGCATCAACTTCAGATCTCCTGATATATCTCATTGGTTGTTGAGGCTTGAAGTTGACCACCGGGTGTGGTACTCTCTCTTTAAAGCTGCTTCAAACCAGCCTGACATCTTACGAGGGTCAGCATATAGCAATTTCAATTTTGCTAGCTGGTTAAGCTCAAAACCTAGAAAGGTCTTCAGATCGTGTGGGAATCTGAAGTACTCGATCCCTTTCTCTCTTTTAACGGCATAGACGTTAAGATCTTCAAAATAGGCCCATGCTATAATTTTTCCTAACACCTTGTGATGCTTCTTCACTTTATAGAGTTTGGTGTAGACATTTGACTTTGGAGCACTGCGCTGGGCTCTAAATTCTGCAAAACATGCTGCCCATTCAGCCTTTCTGATATTGACATCGACGTCTGAGGCTTGGGCCTTGTTTTTCTTCTTTTCGGACTCTTGCTCCATCTTATCTAGAGTTTCAAAAGTATCACTAACAAGGGAGTCACCTAGATTGGGGACTACATTTCCCTCCTTGTTAGCATACTCGGGATAATATTGAGCAGTGACATCTTTAATCTCTATCTAGTCTATGTCATTTAGCTCATCGTCACTGTCTATGTCCACTGTAGGAGCATCCTTCACAATCTCGTCGGGATTCAGTCTGAACATCTCAGGAAGTTGCTCATCAGTAAGGTCGTGGATTATTTCTCCTTCTTCAGGAGTGTAACTCACTGACCTCCTGACTATTCCTTGCAGATCAAGTATCATTGTGAGTTGAGACTTGATCTACTGAAGGGGAGCAACGTCATATTCATCTTGCTAAGATGTGTGATCTGCTTGATTTAAACATATAAACACATCATACATCAGTAAGTAATCAAGAAATTAATCATTAAATATATATACATTAACATTCAAGCACATAATATTAATCCAAAATTCAATTACAAAGTTTTCAAGTACATAAATATCTAAACATTACTTTTCCCCTGAATAGCCGGCGCGTCAGTAGGAAGGGCAGAAGATGAGGCTCCTTAGTCTTGATTTCTCTTTGTGCGTCTCTCTTGACCTTGAGCTGATGTAGATGCAGCTGCATCTCCTTCTTCATCACCATCACTATTCTGCCCTTCCCTTATCTCTTCCTTCTCACTGGCCTCAACATCATCACGATCATCATCTTCACCATCATCATCATCATCATCTCCTTCTTTTATCTTGAGTGGCTCATCCTTCGAGCCCTTGAGCTTGAGCATGATGGTCTTGTTAGAAGCCTCCAACTCCTCTATCCTCTTTGCTGAGTGGACATTTTGCTCCTGGAGTTGGGACATCTCTAGACTCTGAGCAGCCATCTATTGTGCCTGCTGCTCAATCTGTTGTGCCTGCTGAGATATCTGCTGAGATTGTGCAGCAGTAAGCTCCACTAACTAACAAATCTGAGCAGTCTTCTCGTCATCGTCTGCTAACAGCTTCAGCACCATACGGTTCAATGCTGAGAGCTGTTACTCTACCCTATTAGGAGGTAGAGATGATCCAGATGGAAATGAGGGGTAAGATGATGGTCCTGCTTGGTGGCTAGAGGTGGTGGTGGTGGCAGTGGTGAATATTGGGTGTGGTATAGATGTGGGTGGTAGTGGATGAGCTGTAGTGGTGGTGGATTGGATGTGGGTAAGTGGTGGAGTGGGTGTGGTAGTGGTGTGTGAGGTGGTAAAGGTGGTGGCAGGTGGTGTGGTAGCAGTGGTGGTGGTAGTGGTGGAAAGTGTGGCTGAGGTAGTGGTTGTTGTGGTAGATGAGGTCAAGGTAAACTTCTGTCTCTTCCCCTTCTTGCCATAGGGGTGTGTCATCCTCTTCTCCCTTGCGCCTCTAGGCACAGAAGCTCCCCCTTGGCTGTTGGGCGAGTCCGGGGCATATGAGGGATCTGAATCAGTAGCAGCATCCCCGAACTCCCCTGGGCGTCCACCAACCGCTCTCAAACATCTCTCTGTGGCAACCACCCTGCTGCCCACAGTCCTCGTGAGAGGCTCCTCATCACTCTCTGCTTCCTCATCTGGAGGAAAAAAAATCCTGGTGAAAGCTGGCAGTGGTGGCATCTGTAGGACGTGGAGATGTAACATGGGTAGTGGGGCCCCTAGTAGAAGCGGGCCCAGAGTCTCCGCCAGTGTCACCATCATCATCATTGGAGTCATCAAATGGGAGAGCAATCTGCTCAACATCTGAATCACTCTCCTCATGGTGCCACTTTCGCCTACCTGGCGCCGTGTAATCAGCCTTGGCCAGATGCTCGAAGAGTCTCTTCACAGGGGGCTTGACTTGCTTCCCCCTGTAGACCTTCATGTGACCCAAGGTTATGTCATCCATAATCTCCAACGATACCGCATGGTGGCTCTCCTTGGGCAAGGCAGGTAGCTTCTCATCGATAATCATCTGCAAGAATCTAGGATACATGCAGAATCCTTCCTTGCCCTTTGCCTCTAGGTTCTCTATCAGATAGGCAAAAATCATACCGGAGAAACTGAAGGGGTGGTTGAGTACCAGTGCCATGTAGGCATTCTGGATCTGGTCTGAGAGGTCATGAAACCCACCCCTCCTCGACGCCATGCACTTCAGTATCACATGCGCCAAGTACTTAAACTGGGGACACAGGTTGCTTTTGTTCAGCACACCTGCGTTTATGTCCCCAGCGTACTTCATCCTGAGGAAGCACCCTCTAACTGTCAGAGGGTGTAGCCTGGTCGGGTCATCTGCATCATCACCCAGATCGAGTACTCGACGAATATCAGCTGCAGTCACCTCGATATCATGCCCAAAAATGGTACTCCGGATGTTGTAGGGCTCTTGTGAACGATCAACCGATGCCCCCTCCCAGAAGGCATGTTGTATAGACCTATAGAGAGTGCACGGTGTGGATATAGCTCTGTGAATCCGGGATCTCTTTAGGAATGAAATAATCCTTGCAAACTCAGCCCCATTCCGAGTTGTGGCATCCAAATGGTCAAAAGTGTTATGCGTGGGGTTGATGGACCACCTATCAACCATCAATCTGTAACACAAGACACATAGACATTAGATCACCACACAACAAAATTCAGTTCAAGTTAACCTGTTTGAGATCAGTCTGGTTCAATCATGCGATTGAACCATACGACTGAGTTCAGTCGGTTGACCTAACAGGCGACTGAATACAGTCAGGTGACTGAACATGCGACTGAGTTCAATCGGATGACTGAGCCTGCGATTGGTTCAGTTGGCCGACTGAGCTCATTCGGATTGTCCATTCGGCCGACTGAGTCATTCGGCCAGCTCAGTCGTGCGATTGGAGTTCATCCGGGTGTCCAGTCGTCTGACCTACTGTCTGTTCGAATGGAATTCAAATTTTAACCAATTCTTCAAATTAGACGCCGTGTTTTGGTTCATTAGACTCGCAATCAACCTACTAATCATCTAATAACCTAGATTTCAACATTTTACTAACTTTAGTTAGGTTATTTGTCCAATTTCAGTCTCGGGTCTTGGTTAGGGCCAAATGTCGTGATTTAGGGCTCAAATCAATCGAGATTTTGTTGAATAGCACCGCATTATACCTGTATAATCACCACAGAACATCAGAATTTCGAAATAAGTAGGCAAATGAGGTCTGAAGAAATTTCGGCAGAGTAACGGTACTTTGTGCGATTTTAGGGCGAATGGGGGTGATGAGTTTATGCGATCGACTATGACCCTATTTATACTGAATCTGATTTCAATCGGGTGACTGGACCCATTCGCTCTGTTCATTCGGGCGATTGGACCTCAGTCGTGCGATTGGTTCAGTCGATCACATTCAATCGGCTGACTAGGTTTCAGTCGGGCGACTGACTCATTCGGTCAACTCCATTCTGGCAACTGGCTCAATCTTCTAAGTCATTCGTGTGAATGGTTCATACTCATGCTCCATTCGGTTTTCTAGGGCATAAGTATGGTCCAATCGTACGATTGGTCCATCCTCATGGTCCAGTCGTGCGAATGGATCATACTTAGGATTTTGACTTTATGACCATTTGACATTTTACACCCTTTAACTATTGATTAAAAATTTTGAGCATACGATCATCTCAAGCATGATCCTTTTAACTTGGAAAAATTTTGATCACCTCAGATGTGATCCTTTTAAAACAATTTGCCACCTCAGACATGACTCATTTTACATTTGAAAGCATGTGTGGTCACCTTGGACGTGACCCTTTTAAGTGATTTAAATTCCAGATTGACTTCCACGCCATAGTCCGACAGATACAACTAAACTCACTCAAACAAATTTAAACAAAATAAAATTTAACTAACATAACTAAATTGTTTTTGTGTTTTTGTGTGGACTAGAAATCCTAAGATAGAAATCTACCAGATTTATTTCATCGAACAGGCAGCTTCAAGTTATTTTGACCATAAGTGAAACGATTCATTATGGAATCATACAGGTAATCAAATCATTCAGGACGTATTTCCAAATTCAGTTGATGCTAGATTCTTGTTTTCATCGAGGGTCATTTAGCAATTTTAGGAAATCATACTGGTACCACGAGGTGCATACGTTGATTTGGATTTTAAAGAATTGTAGCCACACTGATTGTTAGTATAATTGTCCACTTAAATCCATACACAGACTTTTGACACAAATTGGTGATAAAGTAGGTTATATTATTTCAACCAACATTTGTGGATCCCCCGCTTATATGGTAATCAACATTCCTCGGGAGATTTTTGAGCGGTCTACGGGTATTTTGACAAGAAAAGACTATTCTTAGAGCTTTCAAAGAGAAACCAAACCTTAGGTCAGTGCCACCGCACAGCAGAGAGGCGGCAAACAACATTGAATTCTAGAATATCTAGGTTATGCTTATCCTTAAGTCAGTGCCATCACAGCAGAGAGGCACACAACCTATCTTCTTGTTAGAGCATAATTTTTTATTTTGCACATAACGCACCAACAACATAGGTAGGTTATCAGCTTGATTGCGTTTATTTTCCATTTCTTCGTGCTTTGCTCTTTTAGTGGTCATCTGCACACATTTGTGGCGTTTATTTTCTCGTCACCCCTTATTGGAAATAATTGATTGTGTTAACCAGTGATAAGATGGGAACCCACAGTCAGTTGAACAGCTTAGTTTAAATTGAGTTCACCAATGAGGTCTAATCATCTATTGTGTTGAATCTACCGACACATCATGTAGTGGTCTAACAACCTCTAGATCTACTTTCTTTGTATTACCTTAGTAGTAGCCAGTGTACTATCATTTTTCCTTTTATATTGCCCAGACATCTCAGACTTATACTTTGAACTTTGCATCTAATTCAATATAATATTTTAAAGTCCCAAATGTTTTTTTATTACTGACTTAACCTATTCTCCCCCTAAAATTCTAAAACCGTAAAAGAAATGCGTTTTTTAGGATTTTAATAGGCGAAGAAATAAAAACAATAAAATTAATTAAATTTAAGAAACTAAAATTAAAGAAAATAAAAGAACATTGACTTTACGCATCGGACTAAGCATGGTCATATTCTTGAATTACCTCACTTTTCTTTTTAACTATGTTGACCTCTAACAAGTATAAAAAACGTGGTTTATCAAAAGCTTTTGTATAGAGGTCAGTGCGTTGAAAATCCATATTTATTTTAACGACATCGATTAGATTCTTTTCAAAGCAATCACGTATAAAGTGATATTTTATGCCGATGTGTTTGGTCTTAGGACGTTGGACAAGATTTTTAGTAACGGTTGTTACAGCAGAATTATCAACAAAAATAGGGGTGTTAGAAAATTGCAAACCATAGTCCCGCATCTGTTGTTGAATACAGATGATTTAAGAACAGCAGCTTGCCGCAGCAACATACTCAGCTTCACAAGTTGACAACGTAACTGATGTCTGCTTCTTACAATGCCACGTGACTAATTTTCTTCCAAATAATTGACAACCTACTGATGTAGATTTGTAATTCACCTTGCAGCTGCCATAATCCGAATCGTTGTACGCGGTAAGCTCAAAGTCATCATCATGAGGATACCACAATCCAAGTGTGAGTGTACCCTTCAGATAACGAAATATCCTCTTGACCCCGATAAGATGGTTTACTTTTGGTTTTGCCTGATATCTTGAACAAAGACATGTTGCATACATGATATCAGGTCTTGAGGTAGTGAGGTACATGAGAGATCCAATCATTCCTCGGTACATGGTGGCATCAACCAGATCACCATTCTCGTCGGGTGCTACATCATGGTTTGTAGCAAGTAGAGTCCCGGCTGCGGACGCATTCTCCATATCAAACCGACTGAGAATATCCACGACATACTTGGTCTGGTGTAGGAATATCCCCTTTGGTATTTGATCCACCTGTAACCCGAGAAAGAACTTCATCTCTCCCATGGCACTCATTTCAAATTCTGCCATCATCACTGCTTCAAATTCTTTACATAGTTCTTCATTCTTGGAACCGAAGATTATGTCATCAACGTAATTGAACCAACAGCAGATCACCATCTTTCTTTTTGATGAAAAGTGTACAGTCAATTACACCTCTGCGAAATCCGTGTTTCACAAGGTGAGTTTAGAGTTTTTCATACCATGCTCTCGGGGCTTGATGAAGCCCGTAGAGACTTTTTACATCCAATTGATATGGATCCTCAAATCTTTTGGGTTGACTGACATACACTGTTTCTCAGATTTCACCATGAAGAAATGCACTTTTTACATCCAATTGATAGACTTTAATATTCATGTAAGAGGCATAGGCTAGGAAGATACGGATTGCTTCCATTCTCGCCACAGGTGCAAATACTTCATTGTAATCAATTCCCTCGACTTGTCGAAATCCTTGAACTACAAGCCAAGCCTTGTTCGTAATGATGACACCTTGGTCATCTTTCTTACATTTCAAGACCCATTTGGTGCCAATGACCTTAGCACCTTTAGGTCTATCTACCAGTGTCCATACATCTAACTTCTTGAACTGAAGAAGTTCTTTATCACTTATGGCTTCACTCACGTATTTTGGCTCGAACTGAGACATAAAGCAACGATAAGCACCATTGTGAAGGTACCCTTTCTCCATTACCGAGGCATAATCAGCTTAATACAACTGATTTCTTGTCTGAACTCCAGATCTTACATTCCCAGTTACATTGTCCAGAGGATGATAGACATTTAGACGTGAACCAGGAGTGGTGGGAACAACTACCTCAAAATCAAGATTATGAACATTTGGTTCAGTATCTGAGGCAGTAGGAGTGTGAGGTTCCGAAGACTCAGAGGCATCAATGTCAGATGCTTGTGGACTTGTAGTAACAGGAACCTATTCCTCCTGATTGTTCTGACTATCCTCCACGGCTTCATCATCAGAGGAGGAGTCACTAGCTTCAAGTGCTCCCCCTGAGTTGGTTGGTGATTCACCTTGTGAGCCAAATGATGTAGATGTATGTGATGGTGTGTTTAGAACACCATACATCATTTTGGCTACTAACTCATCATTAGACGTGGAGAGCGGGATGTTGAAGGACTTGAAGAATCCATCATAGTCAAAAAAGAAAGCGGGACCTTTTCCAGCAGGAGGGATTTAATGTGTAACACGCATTGGCTACCGCATCATTCCAGAATTGGATAGGCAGTTTCGAGTCTTCTAGCATTGTGCGTGCGGTCTCTATTAAGCTGCGGTTCTTTCTCTCAGCAACCCCGTTCATCTGAGGAGTGTAGGTGGAAGTGAACTGATGCACAGTTCCCTTTTCTTTGCAGAAATCCTCCATCCATTGGTTCCTGAACTCGGTTTCGTTGTCTGAGCGTACTTGTCTCACCTTGAGCTTGTAAAGAGACTCCAGTGTAGTTACCAATTCTTTGAATGACTCAATGTTTCTGCTTTTGATTTCAGAAACATCACCCAAGAGAATCTTGAGTAGTCATCTGTAACTACATAGCAGTACAAGTCACCTGCGATGCTTCTTGTACTGACTGGACCAAACAGATCCATGTGAAGAAGCTCAAGAGGCAGTTCTATAGAATTAACTTTCTTTGCCTTATGAGACTTCTTTGTCTGTTTGCCTTTCTTGCAGGCGACACAAAAATCCGGGAGTTGGAAGTTTTTAACATTGACTCCTCGCACTAGATCATTCTAGATCAAATGGTTCATCTTTCATGGATTGATGTGCCCCATTCTTCTATGCGAGGAGATTGAATCCTTCTCAGTAGCTTTTGACAAGAAGCATTGTACTTGATGATCCGTTGTGGAGGCCTTCGATAGATCCAAGACATAAAGGTCACTATATCTTGAGGCTGACATTAAGACTTGGTCCTCCGGGATCACATATCCTTTTTCAGGACATAACACTTTTTGTTATCAAAAACTACCTTAAAACCCTTGTCACAAATTTAGGACACAAAAAGTAAATTGTTTTAAAGTTGTTGAACGTAGTTTACCTTATCAAACTTTACTTTCTGGTTCCCTACCTCCCCTTGAGCTGTGATGTACCCTCCTTTGTTTCCAGCAAAAGAAACATGACCTCCTTTGATTTGTTTGACGTTTGATAGGAGTGCCCAGTTTCCAGTCATGTGCCTTGATGCTCCGCTATCTACAATCCACGTGTTTGTTTCAGCACTGTATCGAACACCCTGCACATTCAATGGAAATGATTAGTTAAGGTTAGGGACCCAAGCCTTAACTAGCTTGGGTGACCTAGATACATCACACATCATAAATTCCACCCATTGACCTTTTGAGGGTGAGGTAAGATCTATGGTCTTCTTGTTCTCATTATCAGATTCATGGATAGATTTCTCTTTCCATAAGCCAGTCTTATGCAAGGCTTGTTTGTGATAAACAGACGACTAGTTGATAGGTTGAACTTTAGGTTCACAGACTCTTTTAGGTGGAGTCATGGATCTTCTTTTGGAAGAGCTTACTTTAGTTTCATAAAGTTCAACCTTCTTCTTTGGCGTCTGATAATAAGGACAATAAGACGCAATGTGTCTATACTTTCCACAGTTGTAGTATGATCTGCTTTCAGCTTGATGAATTTCATGTTTCTGTGGAGAAGTGTAGGACACATGTGTGACACTGTTTTTTGTTTGGGTTTTGACATTTCTAGCTTAGATGTTTTATCTGGTTTAACAAAATTAATTGTTTGAACATTTTTAACATATTTACCTTTTTGTTTCTCTGGACTTAGACATGAAGCACATGGGTGGTTAACATGTTTGGTCTTTTTGGGTTTAGAATTAGACTTGGTTGACCCAGACTTAACTTTAACCTTTTCAAATTGTTCATCCAAATTTACACAAGGCATTTTACCTTTTGATTTTGAGGTGGTATCCTTTTGTTTAGTGACAAATTCATTTGGTTTACATTTAGAATCTGGATCACTTACAAGAGGAGTGGACACCACATGATCCTTGATTGGGTTATTATTTATTAGTTTACTTTTTGCATTCATCAAGGTCTCATGTGGTGGTGGAACCACTTTATATCCCAATCCCTCCTCATTATTGCGCTCTCTCACTAAGTGTTGGACAATGTGGGATGAATTTGTCCAACTGTGCAGTTTTTGCTTTAAGGAATTTACTTCTACTTCTAAAACTGCCTTTTGTTTCTTAGTATCTTCAAGGGAGTTTAGATAGAACCTAATGTCATTAGCTTGGTTAAAGGCTACTACTTTAGTTTCCCTAAGCTGTTTGTTCAAAATGTCTATCTTTTCTTTGTAACGGTGCTCATTTTGTTTTAGAACTCTATTGGCTTCTGTGCATAGTTGTAAGTCCTTTACTAGGCTATCATTATGATCTAATAACCTAGCAAATTTTAAATCAATGCTTTCCCTAAATTTATTACAATCAAAACAAGCATGATTATTGAATAGTTGAGTAGTAGAACTTACCTAAGAGGGAGTGGTTGAATCAGCCATCAAAGCAGTGTCTGACTTCTCTGGTTCTGGTGATTCTGTACTTGTTGTACTTGTCTGTTCTTCAGGTAGGTGATCTACTACTATTGAAGATTCTTCAATGTTTGACATCGCGAGCTCCACTGCAATATCACCCTCACTTGCTGAGTCGTCATCTAAGTCCTCGACACTGGCAATGTTGGATTCTCCCAAAGACACAAACCGGAAGCTCCAATCTTGTCCTTCGTCATCACGAGCAGTCAAGGCTTTAGGATCCTTGCTTGACGAAGTAGGACTATTTGTGGGCTTCTCCTGATGAGAGAAAGATGAGAATGGATTCCTATTTCCCGTCTTCTTGGGCTTCACACATTCACGTTTGAAGTGCCCCTTTTCCCCACAATTGAAGCAGGTAACCTTGGATTTGTCAAAACCAAAGGTTGTGTCCTTAGTGGCAATCAGATTTTGTCCGGTCTTCTTGACAAACTTCTTAGCTCTTCGAACAGCACTTGCTAAGGCCCACATTATGTCCATCCGTTCCAATTCTGTCTCATCAACCTGCTCGTAGTCCTCGTCTGCCAGATGGCAGTTCCCACTTTTCCTAGCAACTAACCCGTCATAGTAGTGGACTACCACTGCTAAGAGGTCCATGTGTTCCTTTGCTACCTCAACAGTCACATTCCCAAGATTCTCGGTCTTCATTTTTGTAGAATTTGTTTCAGGTGCAATGTATTGGGTACCAGACGACCCTGACGTGTCAGATCCTGCAGAAAAGGCTTGAGATGGACCAGCGGAACTCGAAACAAATGCCGTTTGTAGTGGAGCTCCAGACGTTTTGGCTTGAGGGGTTGAGTTATACAAGGCTAGGTTCTGATCATAAGTAGACTTTTGTGCCCTGTATTTCATCCTCAACTCCTCCTCCCGTAGTTTCAGAATGAAGTCATTGATATCTAACTTCGCGAGCATATCAATCTGTCTGAGGTTGGAGACAAATGAACTCCACTTCTCGGGAAAACCATCTACAAAGTTTGAAACTTTGTCTTCCATAGACGTAGTAACTCCATGAGTGTGCAGCTCACTCATCAGATGGTAGAAATGATCAATAACATCGTCTAAGCTCTCCTTTCCCATTGACGAGAAGTTGCCAAACTCCTTCTTCACCACTTTGGCCTTCAGAGCTTTCAACGATGCATTTCACTCCTATCTCTTTTCCAATGCATCCCATAGTTTCTTTGCTTGCTTGTTCTCAGAAAATTGATGGAAAATGTCCTTCGAATTGACTGAGTGAGCAACGCATAGACTTTCTTCTCAGCATTGTACTTAACCTTTTGTCCATTAGTCATGCCCCCTAATGTAAGTTTGACTCCATCGGCTCCTACAGGCATGCTATACCCTGTTTCTATCGACTCCCACAGATTTGGATCTACTCCATTTATTTAGATCTCGAATCTTCCCTTCCACTATGGGTAATCATCTAACGTGATTAGCTTCGGTGGTTTGTTCTGATTCCCTACATCATTTTCCAGAAGCAATAGATTCTGGATCCTTGAATCCCTACCTGTGGTGAATGCTGAATACTGATCTTCCATTGCTATAAACTTTAAACTTTGGAACAAAACTGCCTTACTTGTGCGAATGGAGGTGTGCGATTGGCTAATCGTGCGATTGAACAATGCAGATGGCTCAAACGTGTGAATGAACCAATGCGGATGAATCAATCGTGCGTATGGACAGGTGCGAATTAACAATGCGACTAGACAGTTCAGTCGTACGAATGAAGGTACGAATGAGTCCAATCGTGCGTATGAGGGATGCGTATGAATTCAGTCGGGCGATTGAGTCAATCGTGCGACTGAAGCTGCTGAAACTTGAAAATTCGTAGGTTTAAGGTAATTTGGACGCAAAAACTCGAATTTTCACTAACCCTAATTGTCGTATGCCGGAAAAAGTTAACTTTACGAACTGGAAACGTCTAAGACACCGTTTTACACAAAAAGATTGCGTTTTTTAGTGAAAAACACAATTTTTGTATCAAAAACGATTGAATCACACGTAAATCAAGAGCCAAAGCTCTGATACCACGTAAATCAAGAGCCAAAGCTCTGAAACACAATTTGGTTCTCTATCCATTATGCTGTAGCTGGCCCATCTTTGTTGAATCTCTTCGATCTCTAATCTTCTTATTTCAGAGTCCAGCTTTTCAATATTGAAACCTTGCCTAAACAGCTAATCAATGATATTGTCCATTGATCTGTTGTGTTCAGCATCAGCCTCTTTAACCATTTCATTCAAGTTTTTCTCTTTTTCAGCACTTTTCATTTTCTTATATGTGACATGAAAGTCCTTTTGACTTTATGTACTTTCTCCTTTTCAGCTCCCTTCTCATTCTCATTCTCCTTCTCTTTCTCGGTCTCATACACACAGTCCTTCTCTATTTCCACTTCTTTGTCCTTCTCTTTCTCTTTCTCCATCTCCATCCTCTTTCTTTTAGCTTTCACTGCTGGAATCTCCCCCTTTTTGGGTGCATTGGTTTTAAGGGTTTGATCAGTAGAAAGCTTTTGGCTCAGTACATCCTCCACCATAGGTTGTAAGACAGAAGAGAGTCTCTCATCAACAGTTTTAATGACAAGTTCAGTTATCTGCGGTGTGATGAGAGATAGGGGATTTTGATGGATAGCATCCATTTGCTCAGGGGGTTTTGGTCCTGAGAAATGGTGCCAGAAACAGAGGCAGGTGGCTGAGATTCTTTGAGTGGCTGTGTGGTTAAGTGACCTTCAGAGGAAGGTGTCATCTGTTGGGTTGATGTGGTGGCAGATGGTCTTTCTCCCTGAGAGAGTTGGTCAAGTAGTTTTTGCAGCCTACTCACTTCCTCCTCTAGGATTATGTTTTGGGCAAGAACATCATAAAAGAAGCCCAGGTCATCATCAGTAGATGCTGAATCACCTGACCTCCTGCTTGTAGCAGGATGTACATGCACTAGGTGTAGACCAGATGTAGCATGTGCCCCTTTGTCTTGGAACTAGGGACTTCCAGCCTCAGGACTTTGTCCTTCATCAGCTGTTGCCTCTGGTGAGGTCTTAGTTATGTTATCAACCTCAGTCTGATCATATGCTGATTCAGAAGAGGTGGCAGCCTCACCAGATGTTCAGATCTCCATATCCACACCAGGAGATAGAACATTAAACCCCAGTGCTGTGGTTTGTCAGAAGCATGTGTATCCTCTTCCTCAATTGTTGTTGTTCTCCCCTTTGTTGTGGTTGTAGGGGAGGAGGAGAGGCATGCAGCTGAGTCAGCACATTAGCAATTATAATGGTTGGACTTTGGGGGGCATTTGCATGGGGAGAGGGGATAGAAGCGGATTGCATCCGGGGAGAGGAATGCTTTTCAATGATAACCTCCTCAAGTGAGAGAGGTCTCAGTAATGTGGTTTCCCCTGAAGTGGTTGCAACAGGATCCTTTTGAGAGGATACCTGTGCGGCTGTTGTTGGTTGAGTCTTTAACACTACTGGAGGGTTTGAACCAGTAGGTTTATCCTGTTTGGGTGGTACAGGAGCATCATCAGGGGACTCATCTCCCTGATTAGCTTGTTTGGGTTTGGATTTTGGCTTGGTGGGGACTTTGGATCTGGCAGTTGAAGCTGTGGGTTCCCTTTGCTTGGGTTTGAGCAAACGGGCAGCTTCTTTGAGAGATTGGTCGGAGTTATGCCTAGAGTATACCTCAGCTAGAACAGCTGGTGCAGGGACTCCAAGGCCAACAAGGCCATCAGTTTGTAATTCATTTAAAATTATGGCCATCAGAAACCTGGGATATAATAGCCATCTGTTTCCCATAGGTTCTGTGCTAGATCTTTGATTTCTAGAAACACATTTGTGAAAAATTTAAAGGTTGGTGTTCTAGAATTGAATATTATACCTGTTGCCACCGGAAGACATTTGATTCCATGAGGATGTCTTCGAGGCTAAGCAAACATTCACCATATGAAATATCAGTCTTTCAGCATCAGGGAAGTTCTTCTTCAGTATGGTAGCACCTCGAAGATTTCCGTCGTACCCTTGTTGATGAAGGACATATCAGTTGTGCCCTTCGGGTACTCAGTCACAGCAGTAGCATCTTGTAAATTTAGCACTCGACGAATGCTATCAGGTGTAACCTCTACTTGTTTTTGGTTGACCAATGACCGAACAGAAATTTGGCCGGAAGGCACATCAGTGTGAACGTAGACATTGGACCAAAACTGACTTAGTGACTCTGGGTAGATGGTCGGTTTTAAGAGCAGAGCAGTACTATACTGAGAATCAGCCATTAGGTCTATGGCGTGATCAAACTTTGTCCAGAAGGCCGATTTCGTGAGGTAGGCAACGCAATTATGTCTGGGTTTTAGACTCATGGTTGCCATTTTTGAGAGTATGAAGGTCAGAAGAACGGCTAATGGAACGTTTGAGAAGAAGACAGGTATTTATAGGGTTGGGATAGGAAAAGGCTGAAAGAAAACTACTGAAGGTTTTGGTGTGGTCATCAGCTGTTTGAAACTACTGATGACGTGGTATTAACCTTCAGAGGTTTAAAATGACTGACAGTGGTGGTGTTGTCATCAGGTGTTATAAAACAACTGAAGACTTGGTTTTGACCATCAGAAGTTGAAACAGCTGAAGTCTTGGTGTTAACCATCAGTATTTATGAAACTACTGAAGGTCGTGGTTTTGACTTCATATGATGTAAACAACTGAGGACTTGGTGTTTGTCATCAGTAGTTGTGAAACTACTGAAGACAGTGGTTTTGCCATCAGTTGTTGTAAACACTGAAGACTTGGTATTAGTTATCAGTAGTTGTGAAACTACTGAAGACTATGGTCTTGCTTCAGTTGTTTAGAAAGAGCAGTTGTAGAAACAACTAAAGAGAAATTACTCATTAGCTGTTTTCATCAATTCTTAGCTTTTCAGCTGTTTCATACTATCCTCAACACTTACTCATCAGACTTTTTATCTGCTTTTCAGGTGTTTCATAGGACGTCAGTACTTATCTGTTTTTACTGATTTCAGTAGTTGTAACTACATCAGTAGTTGTAACTACATCAGTAGTTATAACTACATCAGTAGTTTAGAACAGATAAAGTACTTCAGTACTTGTGAGGCATTTAGCCTTCAGTATTTATAAAAACTACTGAGGGTAAAAGAACTCATCAGTACATATATGTGACATGGTTACCAATGATCATCAGTACTTATTACTGAGATCATCAGTAGTTGTCACTTATTCTAGCTGCAGCATACCAAGCCTTAACACCAGGTTGTGGAAAGCTGAACTATCCAAAGGCTTAGTAAAAATGCCTGCAAGCTCATCAGCACTAGGCACAAACATAGGATTAATTAGACCCTTTTCAAAACAATCTCTTATAAAATGATGTCTAATTTCTATATGTTTGTCCTAGAGTGCTGGACTGGATTTTTGACAATGCAAAGAGCTGAGGCACTATCCATTATAATGAGTCTTAGTCTCTGTAATGCCATAATCCAAAAGTTGATTCTGAAGCCAGAGTACTTGGGATGTACAACTTGCAGCAGCAATGTACTCGGCTTCAGCAGTGGATGTAGCAACAGATGTTTGTTTCTTACTCTGCCAAGAAATCAAACAATCGCCTAGGAATTGACATCCACCAGAAGTTGATTCCTGGTTAACTTACACCCTGCATAGTCACTATCAGAGAAAGCAACTAATTTGCAAGAGTGCCCAGTGGAATACCATAAACCTAGAGATTGTGTACCTTGCAAATATCTAAAGATCCTCTTGACTACAATCAGATGAGACTCTTTAGGTGCACCCTGAAATCTAGCACAAACACATGTAGCAAACATAATATCTGGTCTAGAAGCTATTAAATACATCAAGGACCCAATCATACATCTGTAAAGTGTTTCATCAACAGCTTTACCTTTCTGATCAATATCCAATTGTGTGGTGTTGCACATGGGAGTAGAACAGGGCTTACAGTTTTGTAAATCAAACTTATTTAAAAGATCTTTTGTATATTTAGATTGATGAATGAAAATTCCATCAGCTTTTTGTTTGATTTGCAAGCCTAGAAAGAACTGTAATTCTCCCATTGCACTCATTTCAAACTTCCTTTGCATTAATTTTGTAAAATCATCACAAACTGGGGATCAGAGGATGCAAATATAATATCATCAACATAAATTTGAACAAGTAGCTTATGCTGGTCACCTTCTTAATAAATAAGGTTTTATCTATGGAGCCTCTAGTGAAATTATTTTGCAGAAGAAAGTTAGATAATGTCTCATACCAGGCTCTAGGAGCTTGTTTCAACCCATAAAGAGCCTTATCAAGCTTGTATACCCATTCTGGGTGTTTATTATCCTCAAAACTGGTGGTTGACACACATAAACTTCTTTTTTATTTTACCATATAAAAATGCACTTTTAACATCCATTTGAAAAACTTTAAGATTGTGGAGTGCAGCATAGGCTAAGAACAATCTAATTGCCTCCAGTCTGGCTACAGGGGCAAAGGTTTCATCATAATCAATACCTTCTTCTTGTGCAAACCCCTGAACAACCAGTCTGGCCTTGTTCTTAACAATAAGCCCATTTTCATCTGTTTTATTCCTAAACACCCATTTAGTGCCTAGTGCACACTTACCTGGGGGAAGAGGAACAAGCTCCCACACTTGCTGCTTTTTGAACTGAAGAAGCTCAAGCTGCATTGCTTCAACCCAGCCATTGTCTCTAAGTGCAACATGATAATTCTTTGGCTCTAGCTGACTGATGAAGAGAGCATAGAAGCAGAAATTGGACAATTGACTTCTGGTTGAAACTCCAGCATTGATATCACTAATGATTGAGACATTGGGTGATTCTTCAGCTCTGATAAACAATGAGATCAGTGCAAGTGTTTGTAGAACCTTCAGCAGCAACAGATGTTGATGTAGACTCTTGAAACCATGTAGATGGTGGCAACTCAAATGAAGTTGAAGATGCAGAGAAATCTCATCAGCACTTGTTGTGGATGAAGCTGCTGAAGCTACAGGAGCATCAGGTTTAGAGAACACAGGCAGTTGGTCACTAAACCTGAAGAGGTGAGTACTGCTATCATCATCATCAGCAGCACCAGTAGTACATCAGGTGGTGAACTGTTGACAGGAGCAACAGCAGGAGTTTGATAAGGAACATATTGCAGTATGTCCAAATCAAATAGCTCCACAGGGCTTTGTGGAATCTTGTCCTTTGGAGATTCATTAAACTTAACATGTAGAGTCTCTTCAACCATCTTTGTTCTGCAGTTGAAGACTCTGTGTGCTTTGCAAGTTGATGAATAACCAACAAAGTACCCTGCATCCACCTTAGGATCAAATTTTTGGAGTTGATCCCGTGTGTTGAGAATGAAACAACGACACCCAAAAGCTCTAAAGAATGAAATTAGAGGGGCCAAATGATGAAGAACTTCATATGGAGTCTTCATCAACCTCTGATTTACTAGAACTCTATTCTGTACATAGCAAGTTGTATTGACAGCTTCAGCCCAAAAAGTCATTGGCATTCCAGAATCAGCCAACATGGACCTTGCAGCTTCAATAAGGGTCCTGTTCTTTCTCTCCACTACTCCATTTTGTTCAGGAGTTCTTGGAATGCTAAACTGCCTCTTGATTCTCTTTGAGAGGTAGAACTCATCAAGTGTATTGTTTCTGAATTCTATTCCATTATCACTTCTAATACACTTGACTGAGAGGGAATACTACTTCTCAACATACAACACAAAGTTGATAATCTTCTAGCTGCCTCATCCTTTGAATGCAAGAAGAAAGTCCATACAAATCTGGAGTAATCATCCACAATTACCAGACAGTATTTCTTCTTAGCCATACTCATCACTCTCACAGGACCAAAGAGATCCATGTGAAGAAGCTGTAAGCAGGCAGTGGACTTAGGTTCTTCTATGGAGGGAAATGAAGCTTTGTGATGTTTTCCTTTTAAACAAGCAGTGCAGTTATCTTCACACTTGAACTCCTTCATAGGCAGTCCCCTTACTAAACCATGGTTTATCAGCTATTTATGTTTTTAAGATTAACATGACCCAGCCTTCTATGCCATAGAGTAGATTCTTGAGGGGAAGCCTTGGAAAATATGCAAGGATGGCCTTTGAGATCTATTTTCTTGGAAAGATCTAAGGCATACACTCTTCCTGTCCTGTTGGCCTTCAGGAGAGTGTATTCATCCAATACCTTATCAATCAAACTTAGAACTTTGGATGGCAGAATCTGACAGTTCTGACTGGTGAAAAGAGCAACATGGCCTTTGTCACACATTTGACTGACACTCAAGAGGTTGTACTTGAGATTTTCCACATGGTTAACATCATCAAACTTTATTTCTCCATTGGAAACAAAGCCTTTTCCGATGATGTAACCCTTTGCATCATTGCCAAATGACACAAACCCCTTCCTTCCTTGAGAGTAGTCATTAAGAAGTGATCTGTTTCCTGTCATATGCATGGATCCTCCACTGTCTACATACCAGATGCCTCTGTGGCATGTTGAAGTACCCTGCAAAACACAACAAATTAGTTAGATTTTGAGACCCAAACCTTTTTGGTTTTGGGCCTGTTCTCATCAACAGATGGTAAACTAACAGGTTTGTTGGAAACAACAGCCTGAGAGGAAGAAGATGGTGAAGAAGAGGAATCCTTTGGCTTGGACCTCCTTTTCTGTGGTTTCAACATAGGAACATCTAATTGGTTAACTCTTCCCAATAGATGTTGAACCATCATAACCAGATGTGTCTGATTTTGTGATAAAGCTTTCAGCTCTCCAGACACATTGGCATTGGATTTTGATAAGTTCCTATGTTGCACCTTCTTCTTTTGAGCAATCTCAGCTGTTACCTATTTAACCCCTTCCTTTTTGGATTTCTTTTTGGACTTAAGGATTACAGGATTTGATGTTGCTGGTACAAATGTGGCTTCAAACTCAGTTTTCATTTAAACCATTTTCTCTTAAATTTCCTCTTTATGTTTGAGTTGGATCCTCTTTTGTACCAACAATCATCTGTAAGATGATTGAACAAACCACATATTTCACATGGTTTCTTCTTCATCTTATGTTGATCATCAACTAAAGAGAATGAAACTCCTGAAGACTTGTTCTTCAACACTTTGGAAGCACTATTTGCTTTCTTGACTTCCTCTTTAGTAGTCTTCAAACCCTTTCTACTGACAGTTTTCTTCTCTTCAGTGCTGACAGTAGTTGGAGTTTGAACTTCAGGTGTTAATCTTGCTCTCTAGTCCTTTCAGGACTTCCAGAAATAACTCCTGAGTTGATCAACTTTTTGATCATGTGAGTGTCAGTATTTGAACCATCAAGATCAGCTGATAGGTTCAACGAGGGAATAATACTAACTTCAACTTCTGATGGTGCTCTATCAGAAAGTGAATCACATGATGAGGTGGATTGGTTATTGCTTTCTCCATCAGATTTCACTTCTGCTCTTGAAGCAAAATCTGTAGGAGGAGCAGTGTGATTATAACCAATGCCAAACTTCACATTGGAAGCTGATTGCTTACTAAGAAGCATTTCAAAACCTTTGCATGATTGTACCCATCGATCACAGTCTACTTGGGTGACTGCAAGGGTTTCTTTGAGGTCTTTGTACTTTTCTAAAAGTACCTCTTCCCTAGCCTTATCATCAGTGATTTGGCATTTAAGTTTATAAATCTCATCATTTTTCTCTTAAGCATAGACTCAAACTCAGCTTTTCTTTTGGAAATGATCTTTTCTAGCTCTATGTTCTTATTAATTAAAGCTACATTTGCTTCTCTAATGAGGCAAATGCTGCTATGCATGTTTCAAAACATAATTGGCCTTAGCCTCAGAGGATACCTGTGATACCTGTGATGAAGAGGCATTTGAGGATGATCCATCTGCAGACTCCAGAGCCATAAGTGCCAGATTCCCAAAAGGACTGTCACCACCATGTTTACCAGCACCTGTGAACAGTATTCATGACCAGACATGTCATCTGGTAAACTGCTCCAGTCAACAACTCCAGGGGTGAAGAAGCTGTGTTGTTGAGGTTGAGGAGGTTGATGAGATTGAGATGGTTGAGGCTCGGAAGAGCATGTGGTGTTGAGCAATGGGTGCTTAAACCTGACTGGTTTGTGGCATGTAATAACAAGGGTAAGGATATGGCATTGGACCCTGAGGAACAAAATATGTAGGAGATTGTGGTTGAGAATGATGACCAGAATTGACAGGATGTTGCCCTCTGTGTTGTTGACTATTGCCAAGGAAAGTCACAAAGGGTGCTGAAGAATTAGATCCAGATGATCTACATTCTCTAGCAAAGTGTCCAAGCCTGTGGCATTTGTGACACCTCAACTTACTCTTGTCAAAACCAACTTTGGTTTTGCCAGAGAGTCCTGGGAACTTTCTTCCAGTTCTTTTGTAGAACTTCTGAGATCTGATATTTATCAAGGCCATTTGGCTCAAAATATCCATCTCTTCTAAGTCATCATCAGCAATCCCCTTGAGATCATCCATGATGAAGCATAGATTGTCATTATTACACCCAGTAAACTGACTATCAACACTCACAAATGCAGAATCAGAAGTGTTTGAAGAGAAATCAATATGCTCATCATACTGGCATTCAGATGAAGCATATTCTGACTCATGACCAACCAAGGAAGTGTTGCCTGGTACAAAGTCTTCAGTGAGCTTACCAGATGAAGCCAGTTTCTTTTTCTGCTCTATCTCTCTTTCGAATGTAAGCAGTTTCCCATGAAGTTGGGTGAGAGATAGACTATCCAGATTTGCACTGGAGCGTAGGACAATTGTATATGTGTCCCATCTCTCAGGCAGTGATCTGAGGAATCTGTGGTTCATTTGGCTTTTGGTATATTCATGTTTAACCATTTTCAACTCAGAGATTAAACATGAAAACCGCTCAAACTGCTGAGTCAGAGTCTCACCCTTCTATGAGCAAAAGTCTCATATTGTTGGGCGAGGATTTCCCTGTTGTTTGCTAAGACCTCATCAGTGCCACCAAATTGTTCTTTCATTGTGCATTCCAAAGGTCATGAGCAGTTTCATGATGCATAAGCCCGGAATAATTTCATTAGGCAGTGCCATGGCCAGAATTCTATGGGCTTTAGCATCAATCTCAAACAACTTCTTGTCCTCATCAGAGTATTGTTCATTCTTCTTCGGAATCAACTGATTTGTTTCCGGATGATTCACCATTGGCTTATGTGGTCCATGTACCACGGATGTCCAACAACCTGAACTATTAACAACAGGTGATGGAGCATTCTTCGTTGCCAAATGTTATACTCATCCTAACCAGCATCGGAGGCTTGGTTGAGGACCAGTATTGTGTGGATCATTAGAAGGTGTAGTCATTTTCGAAAATTTAGACAAATTCAAGATAAGCAAAACAAATTTAACTCAAAACCACTAAAACCTCAATTAAAATAGCCAAAAGCGACAGAACTTCAATCTCTAACAGATTCGTGCGAATTTGCTAGTTCGATCAAACTTAGAGCAAATGAGCAGTTTCAATGATCAATTGTTAGATCGATCAATGATTAACCAGCTCTGATACCATTTGATAGGATCTCAGCATCTAGTTTGATCGATTCGAATGATTTCAGCAGCGGAATAGAGTACCAACTAGCACAATTCGAGCAAGAATACCAAAGATATAGCAATGAACAGAATTAGTTATAGAGAGAGAAAGTTTCTGCAAAAGGAATATTTCATTCAATCACACGCTTTGGCATGGCTTTCGCAAAATTACAATTTAGGTCATTCTTCCTTATATAAGGAAAGATGACGTAGGCTGATGTCACTTGATAGTGACATCTACCGTTATTTAACAAACTACTGAAACACTAAAACTACTGAAGATGTCAAGCAGCTGACATCTTCTTACAAAAGCTTAAGTGTTTACTTATTACAAAACTACTGATAAGAAACTACTGAAACTACAACGATTGAAGAACAAGCTCTTCAGTCGTTTTACAAAACTACTAAAAGTAAAAACATAAAACTACTGATAAACACAACTACTAAAGAAGTACTCTTCAGCTGTTGTGACAAACTACTGAAACTTCAGCACTTGGTCTTCAGACTTGAACTTCAGATGTTTCATCAGCTAATGACTTCAGTAGATGCCATCAGCTGATGTCTTCAGTCTTTGTCTTCAGACTTTGTACATCAGTTGTTGATCTTCAGCACTTGTGGACTCTTCAGTTGTTGAACTTCAGTACTTTGGTCTTCAGCTTCAGCACTTGTATTCTTCAGCTGTTGACCTTCAGTACTTTGGTCGTCAGCTTCAGCACTTGTGTTCTTCAGCTGTTGAGCTTCAGCACTTTAGTCTTCAGCTGTTGAAGTCTTCAGTACTTGATCTTCAGCTGTTGAAGTCTTCAGCACTTGTCGAACTGCTGATGAAGCCTTCAGTAGTTGTTGTGATATCATGTGGGACTTAGAGGTTTTCTGATCTTGGCTCATTGGTTCTTTTGGTCCAACAAGTTTATTCTATTTAATTTATTTTATTGATTTCATTTCTTCGCCTATTAAAATCCTAAAAACGCAAATTGTTTACGGTTTTAGAATTTTAGGGGGAGAATAGGTTAAATTAGTATTAAAAAAACAAGGGAGGAGGACAGGCAAGCTAAAAAAATGAGATCGTATATGAGATATTGATTCAACGACTATGGAAAATGATAGTACACGGGAACAAAGCATTTGGGACTTTAAAAGATTTAAATTGAATTAGATGTGAAATTAAAAGTATAAGTCTGAGAAGTCTAAGTGAAAATAAAAGGATAAATGATAGTAAAACTAGCTACTACTAAGGTAACACGGAGAAGTAGACCTAGAGGTTGCTAGACCATTAGATAATGTGTCGGTAGATTCAACACAATAGCCAAGTAGACCTCGTTGGTGATCTCAAGATCAAACTAAGTTGTTCAACAAGTTGTGGGTGATCATCTTATCCCTGGTTAACACAATCAACAGAGTTCCAATAAGGGGAACGAGCAAAATAAACGCCACAAATGTGTGCAGATGACCAAAATATGAGCAAAGCACATGATGAAAAATACAAAAAGCAATCAAACTGATAACATGTGTTATTGGTGCAATCTGTGCAACAAGAATAAATTGCTCAAATAAGAAGATAGGTTATGTGCCTCTCTTCTATGCAGTGGCACTGACCTGAGGATAAGCATAACCTATATATTCTAGAATTCTGTTTGCCGCCTCTCTGCTGTGCGGTGGCACTGACCTGAGGCTTGGCTTCTCTTTCAAAGCTCTAAGAATAGTTTCTTCTTGTCAAAATACCCGTAAACCGCTCAAAATATCCTAAGGAATGTTGATTACCATATAAGCGTGGGATCCACAAATGCTTGTTGAAATAATTAAACCTTAAACCATCACCAATCTGTGTCAAAAGTCTGTGTATGAATTTAAGTGGACAAGAATACTGACAATCATTTTGGCAGCAATTCTTGAAAGTCCAAATCAATGTGTGTGTCTTATAGTACTAGTATGATTTCCTTAATTTGTTGATGACTCTCGAAGAACACAAGAATCTAGCATCAAATGATTTTGGTAACACGTCCTGAATGAGTTGATTACCTATATGATTCCATAATGAATCGTTCCACTTATGGTCAAAATAACTTGAAGCTGCCTGTTCAAGAAAAATCTGTTAGATTTCTATCTTAGGATTTCCACCTCACACTAAATCACAAAAACATCTTTAGTTCTGTCTTTTAATGTTAGTTCTTTTGTTTTTGTTTTTAACATTTAGTCAATTTAGAGTTATAAGTCGGACTATGTCGTGGAATTCAATATGGGATTAAATTACTTAAAAGGGTCACGTCTGAGGTGACCAAACGTGTGTTCAAATGTTAAATGGGTCACGTCTGAGGTGACAAAATGTTTTTTGCTTAAAAAAGATCACGACTGAGGTGATCAAAAGTTTTCAAAGTTAAAATGATCATGTCTGAGATGATGACTGCTCAAAATGTTCAATCAATAGTTAAATGGGGTTAAATGTCAAATGGTCATAAAGTCAAAACCATAAGTATGATCCATTCGCACGACTAGACCATGAGTATGGACTATTCGTACGATTGGACCATACTTATGCACTAGACAACCGAATGGAGCATGAGTATGAACCATTCACATAAATGGCTTCCAAGATTAAGCTAGTCGCTCGAATGGAGTTGTCCGAATGAGTCAGTCGCCCGACTGAAACCCAGTCGGCCAACTAAAAGTGATCGACTGAACCAATCGCATGACTGAGAACCAATCGCTCGAATGAAAAGAGTGAATGGATCATGTCGCCCGATTGAAACCAAAGTCAGTATAAATAGGGCCACAGTCGATCGCACATACTCATCACCCCTCAATCGCCCTAAAATCGCATATCGAGTCGTTACTCTTTCAAAATTTCTTCTGACCTTACTTGACTTCAAATTTCAAGATTTTGACGATTAGGGACCGAATCACGTGTATACCGAATTACTGTCATTGCTTTGTAAATACTTGTAAGGAACTAGAGAGAAATATACATCATCCTTGAAAACCAATTACTTTTGTTGTTTCTGTTCTAGTTTAGGGATCGCACGGCTATAGATTGTAGTATAAGTAACTCTGGTCCTTGTATCTTATTGTCATTGCTTTCTAAACACTTGTAAGGAACTAGAGAGAAATATACACCATTCTTGAAAACCAATTACTTTTGTTGTTTCTGTTCTAGTTCTCGAATAAAATGCAGGTCAATCTCAAGATGTTTCATACGTTGACAAAACATCAAATTGACAGCAAGATGCATGGCACCAATATTATCACACCAAATAATATGAGGATGTAAGTAAGGAACATGCAACTCAATAAGTAAAGACACAAGCCAATGAAATTCAGCAGTGGTTGAGAAAGAGCACGGCACTTAGCGTCAGTACTAGATCAGACAATAGTGTGTTGTTTCTTGGAACTCCAACTAATAAAATTAGGACCAAGAAAAACACAATAACCAGTTTTAGAACAACGATCGTCAGGGCAACCTGCCCAATCTACATCAGATACCCATGAATATCAAAGCTAAAGGATCGACATATAGTCAACCCAAGAGAATCAAAACCGCGAAGATATTGCAGGATACGCTTGACAGCCACCCAATGATGATCAGTAAGAGTCTGAAGATACCAAGACACCTTATTGATGGCATAATAAATTTCAGGGAAAGTCAAGACAAGATACTGCAAAGCACCAACAATACTATGATATAATGTAGGATCATCTAACGGTATGCCTAAATACCAAGCAAGCTGCCAACCAGAGGCAACGGGAGTATATAATGAGCGACACTAAGCTAAATCGGTACGTTGTAGCAAATCAAGTAAGTAGCGTTGCTGACAAAGATGAAGACTTTCATTAGTAAAAGTCGCATGCACACCCAAGAAATAGGATAATGTACCCAAATCCTTGAGAGCAAACTATGAATGTAAGAGAGCAATCAGATAATAAACAAACTCTGACGAACTAACAGTTGCAATGATATCATCCACACAAACTAGAACATAACAAGTGGAACCATCATGTTGACAGACAAAAAGTTAAGTGTCTGAAAGGCACCGAGTAAAGCCAATGGTCAAAATGGTAGTAGAGAGCTTGGAAAACCAAGCGCGAGGAGCCTACCTAAGGCCATAAAGTGCTTTCTTAAGAAGGCAAACATGATGAGGTCGAGAAGAATCAACAAAGCCAGGTGGCTAAGACATATAAATTTTCTCAGATAAGTCACCATGAAGAAAGGCGTTGTTGACATCAACCTGACGAATAGTCCACCCATGAGAAAAAGCAACAAATAAAACTAAACGAATGGTAGTGGGTTTAACCACAGGACTAAACATCATAGTAAAGTCAACATCCTTGGTCTGATGAAAGCCCTTAACAACAAGGTGGTCTTTATAGTGACTCACCAAGCAATCAGGATTATGCTTAATCCGATAAACCCACTTACACCTAACAATATTGGCCGAAGCAGGTGGAAGAACAAGATCCCATGTGTGATGGGAATGCAATGCACCAATCTCAGCATGCACAGCATCCCACCAAATAGAATCATGTAGAGCCTAAGAGAAATAAAAGGCTCAATAGTAGGATTAGTGGTGACAAAGAAAAAAACATGGTCAGAGAACTGTCTAGGCTGATGAGTATGATCACGAGAACAAGTAACCATGGGATGAGAAGAATGAGGAGGGGAAGGTGGTGGAGAAGGAGAAGGTGGTGGAGGAGGGGGAGTCGAAGAAGGATGAGAAACTAAAGTAGAAGAAGGAGAGTAAGTGGGGGAGAATAAAGAAATCAGAAAGATAAGATAAGTCAGAAGATACACACAAGGAGTGGATGTTGGTATATCAAAAACTATCTCATGAAACATAACATGACGAGAAGTAATAGTACGAGAAGTACTAGGGTCATAACAAAGATAACCACTATACTGAAGAGCATAGCCAACAAAGCTACGAGGAGTGGATTTGAGTGAAAGTTTATCTGATCGCGTATCACCAAGAAATGGATAACATAAACACCCAAAGGTACGAAGAATAGAATAGTCCAAAGAAGTACCAAATAGGACCTTATAAGGTGTAGAATGATGAAGAATTGGTGTAGGAAGTCGGTTAATAAGAAAGGTTGCAGTAGCATACGCATCATACCAAAATTTCTTTGGTAGATGAGCATGAAACAGCAGTGAACGAGCAATTTCGAACAAATGATGATTCTTGCACTCAACAACCCCATTTTGTTAAGGTGTGTGAGGAAAGAAATCTGATAAAGTAGTACCAACATCAGTAAGATATTGAGCCATAGCTCCATGAACAAACTCAGGAGCACCATCACATTGAAGATGTTTGATGGTGCATGAGAAAATATTTTACCCAAAGGTCGAAAATGACAAAAGGAATCAACAGCCTGGGAAATAGAAGTCAAAGGATATATCCATGTAAACCGAATAAATTCATTTAAAATGTGATAAAATAACGATAGCAAGCGCGAGATAAAACGGGAGAAGGGCCCAGATATCACAATGAATCACATAAAATGGAACAGTAGAATGTGATACAACTGAATGAAATGTTAAATGACTAGATTTGGAAATAAAACATAGTTTACTTGATGAAAAACAATACAGTCGTGAAAAATTTAGCCTAGACAGCACATAATCTAAAGGATGACCCAGTCGAGAATGCCACAGCTCATGAGAAATGGAGGATGTAGTAGTGAGAGAGTACAGCTAACAAGGACTAACTTGCGTGTGGTGGAGTGGATGTCCGCTGTGAGTCTGTATAGACAAATCGAAACATGAGAATATAATGGAAATAGGATGATCAATCACAAGTTGAGTGAATGAAAACAAGTTCTTGGCTAGGCCAGGAACCACAAAAACATGTCTACGTAACAAATCATAACCCTATATTGACATCAGCACCATTAATGGATACATCAACTAAATTCATTGCAAATCGGCCAAAATTTTGCCATTTCAGAGCACCGCGACTTAGTTCCTCTCCAGCACCTTTCGACTTATTTCCTCACCAATTTGATCCAACTAAGCGACTGCCGATTCCACTACGAGAGTAATCCGTAGGTGTGTATCGAAAATGACAAGTTGATGCTTTGTGACCAGATTTTGCACACATTTGACATAAAACAGTGATAATTGAGTCTGAATGTGGTGAAGATGTAGTTAAAGCATTCATAGTAGCAATTAGAGGTTGAGTTTTCGAGTATCGTTGCTTTAAACGAGCCTAAAATGTAAGTAACTTTGATCAAAGTTGAGAAAAGGTAGGAGTCTTCTGTTGATTCTCAATATTCATAACAAATTTCTCAAAATTAGTGTTCAACCTTAAAGAACTTGAAAAACTAGTAAATCATTTGAAATTGAATCTCCGATTGTATTCAGTGAATCAACAATCTCTTTTGCTTCATTAAAAAAACAGCCACTGATTTAGTATTTTGTTTTAAGAGATAGAATTAAGTTTTAACTGAGATTTCTTAGCAAAAACGATTTGGACAAATGAATCTTCAGTTGCTTTCCATAGGGATGAAGCTAAAGATGAATTTCTGGCAAGATGAAGAATCGAAGGAGATAAAGTAGTTGTTACCGGTGCTTGAACATAGCAATAGCTTTTCTCCCATGCTCCTCTATCAACTGAAGTAGAAGACGGCTCACGTATGTCGGATTTGATGAACTTCAACAAACCTAAAGTCTTTAAAATAGTAGCAATTTGATGCTTCTAATTTAGATATTTTGAATCATCAAGTTTGATTGATAGAAAATTTTCAAGGTAATGAACTGAAGGAATTTTTGGTAGAATGTGTTGTTTCAGAGGAGGAGGAAGATGAAGTGGTCGATGTCATGGTGCTAGGTGATGGTGTTAAAGTGGCAAAAAGGTTAGAGTTTCCGGAGGAGATTACCGGAGCTCATAGAGCATAGCTCTGATACCATGAGACAAAGGTAAAAGGATTGTAATGTATATTCTCTCTAATTATGTCAAAGAAGATACAATGACTACTTATAGAGATTAATGGAAGGATCTAGAAGGAGATCTCAACTAGATCTTAACTAACATAACAACCTCTAACATCCTTCAAATACCATAACAGAAATATGAACAATATCTCCAATAAAGGTAAACAAGCAACGACATCCTTTAAGCAACCGGACTACAAGCAAACTTTGAAAACTATCCGAGAAAGGTTGCATCTTCAGTGACCTGACAACCGAGAAGATCGAGTTGCAAAAACAAAAGAAAGCAATGATATGAAACTACTTTGTCCGAAGTTTAATCCCTTGATGGATCAAACCGTGAAAACTCGAAGAAGACAAAGCAATATATTTAGAGAGAAGTATAAAATGTAATAATTTTATTATGTTACTAATGTTTTATTTGTATTCAATGTTTTTGAAATATTAATCCCGAACAAAATTATGTTATAACTACAGACTATATTACTATCACTACCTCATTACAATCTTTAAGTGTGATAGAAGAAACCGTTTTTTTAGTGGCATTATTGTTAAAAACTAGATGTTGAAACTCATTGTTAATAGTCTTGAAAAACTAGATATTGAAATCCATTACTGATAGTCTTGAAAAACTAGATGTTGAAACCTAGATGTTAAAACCTAGCTGTTAAAAAATAGATATTAGAAGTTAAAAAATATATAATTTTATTTGAAATATATTATTGTATTTGATAAAAGCAATTCTTCTTTTTATTATGACGGGCCCATTTCACTCATTTTGATGCACCTGACATTCTAGAGGAATGAAGCGATGTTGACAATCAGCCATCGTCTAACGGCTGCATGGAGTTAGCAGTGTACATAAAAACTGATTTGAAAAAAAACAGAAAACTAAAAGCAAATTGGTTCAAAAGAACTAGTTTCTAACCCTACCCGAACCGGCAGTTTGTATATGGGGTGTAACCCAGCATCAAAAACCGGTTTCAATATAAAAAATCGGTTAAACTGATTTGAACGATTTGAGGACTCTTGATGGAAAACCAGTTTGAAACCAAACCGGTCTATACATATTAATAAGAAACCATTTCGGTTTAAAAACCTAACCGATTTGACAAAAAAATAGGTTTGTACATCTGGAGGTGTAAAAAACATACAAGTAACAACATACCTACATATGCGTAGGTTAAAATATATATTGATATCATTGATGATACACATGTAAATAAAAACTCTTTTGAGTATAGCATTATATGTATAGGTGCTTAAAAACTTCAAAAGATACAATTACAATGTACATCTGTATAAATGGGTGAAGCTTTGTATGGGTTGTGAGGGGCTCCCGCTCTCCCTTTTTGTATCGTCAGTAGTGTAAATTTTTAAATATATATATGGTTCCCCCCACACTAAAAAGAGTTACTTCCGCTTCCGTCCTTACGGTGTGGTTCAAGCTCCACCACTGTCTATATATGAGCATGTTCCTAAAGAATATACATGTGATTGTCGTCAGAAAGTATAGGCACTAGAATTTTGTAAAATATGTGAAAGGAGATTAGAGAAATAGGGTATAATTAATTAATTCATGAGAAAAACTATTTAATAGATTACCAAAATACGTATCTTTAATATTTTAGAACATAAAATTTTAGTACTCACTAAATGCTTTTTTCAAGTTCACATTACAATTTGATTTTACATACCTGATACATACACGAACATTCACAGATACATCTTTGTGTGTATGTATGTATATGTATGCATATGTGTGCATGTAGTCAATAAGTTGGACACGGTTTTGGTTTGAAGGTGATTCTTTCCTTTATAGGCTATAATACTATGATCATAGGCTTGGTTTATTTAAACAACATAAAAGCACCTCTTATAGGATATTCTTTGACGTTTTTAAAGCAGCGAGTGAATGAGATGGAGTAAAGAAAGCGAAGAAAAGTTCTTATGGAGGAATGGCGTCAAACAGGTTCGTGAGGGTGAAAGAGGAGAGAGAGAGAGAGTTTGAGGTCATTTATAGGGTTGTGAAGACTACATGAGAGAGTGTGTGTAAACTAATATAGTGTTATTATCATTTTGAGAGGCGCTATATAGATGGTCTGGATGGTTCATAGAAATAAATAAAATACGAATTTAAAAGAAAAGATGTTGCTGAGTTAACATTGTCTTGTACATGAAGTAAAATACTACTAAACAAATTATACTAAGCTAAAAATATCTAACTTTGGCATCTAGGTTATGACTGTAAGATATAACAAGACTTTTATGGATTAAGTTTGCTTAAATATTATCTTGAGTAAAGTTTATTTGGCGTACCTAACCTTAAAAGTTTATTTTATTCATAAAACCTACTTTTTAATTGACTAAGTGACGTAGATGATTATTTTTAATTATTAAAATTTTGTATCGTTACATAGACATTTTGATGGTTAAATAGTGTGTCTTACATTTAAAATGTTCAAGTTTAAATTATGTAGGGTATAAATTAAGTTATACTAGGTTAGTAACTCGTATGTTATATGGGGTGATACATGTTTTTCTTAATATTTTTTTAAATAAGTCATCATATATTTCTCATAAATGTTTTATAAAGTAAATAAATTATAGAACTGTACACATAAACAATCATACGCTATTAAAAAAAGTAAGAAAATAAGAAAATTATGATTTTAAGATATTAATAGGATAGAGTATTCCTGGGAGAAATCTTTCCCGTATTGCTTTTTCTTACCCTATAATCAAAATGAAACTAATTGAAGTCATGGAGCACTATCCATTTATTAATTTGATTGAACTTGAAATTGACTTCAATTTGATTGTCACACCCCGACCGACGGCGGAATCATCGAGACGGACGAATGTGAAACGATTGTTAATAGCACATGGAATTAAATAAGTTATAAAAATATTAAATTCCATTATTCATTAAACAGTACAAGTCAATTAAGTCATTACAATACACAAAAAAATATAAACAACATCATAAAATGTTTAATTTATCTAAGTCCAAGTCCAATATGAGCACGAAGATATCCACAAGTATCAAACCTAAAACATGTTAAAAATAAAGGGTCAATTTTGAAAGTTGGTGAGTTCCCATGGGTTAAAACACGCGCATATATATATATATATATATATATAAGGTTTACAAGTAGCAATTCATATCAATGGTTATGAGTTAACAAGTTTATAGAACACATACACTTACAACCAAATCTTGACTTGATTACAAGTTTATAAGATTGGCTAAGTGTATTTGGTTCCCATGATGAACAAGCATACGTCATCAGGAGCTAGCAATACATCGACTTTAGCACCAAATAGGTTTGTCAGGCGCAAAGATCTAAGACGTCGCCAGACTAACAATAGTTAATGATTGTAAACAAAATATGTATCTTGTAACACCCGGTATTTTTTTAAAGACAAGATATAAAGAATAAAAAAAGAAAGGCAATTAAGTCCAAGTGGAGGGACTAAAAGTGTAAAAAGGACAAAATTCTTTGAAAAGTTGGTGTAAAGGTGGGCATGGCCGCCCACCCTCACTTCACATCAACATATCGTCGGTTCTAGAGAGAGAGCATAAGAGAACTCTCGGCTAGTGAAAGAAGAAGAAGAAATGAACGAATTCAAGGTAAGAATTCGTGGTTTTTATACGTTTATGACGGGTTTTATCCGGTTATGTGTTTATGTGCTTATGGGTTGTGTTGTGCTCGGGTGTGTGTGTTTTTGGATGTTGTGTCTAGGTGTTTTGAACTCATAGCAAGCGGGTAAAAAAGGAAGAACACCCAAGTTGCACCAGGTGAGTTCTAGACCCTGGTTTTTACTTGTTTTCAAACATCTTTGGGGCTGAAAATGTATTTAAATGATTTTCCAATGTTTGAGTATGTATGCCCATATGTTTTGTGCATGATTGAATGTGATTCTTGAATGCTTATAGGTTATTCATGTTTAGAATAGCCACATTAAGCTTAAAACAGATGGATTTGATGATTGGGTTGAAAACGTACTGGAAACATGTTGAACAGAAGGTCCATGCGCCTAGTTAAGGCTCACGCGCCTGAAAATGCCTTAGAAAGAATTAAGTGTAATCCATGCGCCCAAACAGTAGCCCATGCGCCTAAGATTACCTTAAAAATAATTAAGTACAGCCCATGCGCCTAAGATTACCTTAAAAATAATTAAGTACAGCCCATGCGCCTGAATAGTGGCCCATGTGCCTAGAAATATTAGCTGGACGACTAAGTGTAGGGCCATGCGCCCCAATAGTGCCCATGCGCCGAAGTGGCTCATGCGCCGAAGTGGCTCATGCGCTAAGTGTCCATGCGTCCGAATTACTCATGCGTCTAAGTTTCATAGGCACAAATAGTGCCCATGCGCTTGAATAGTTCATGCGCCTAAAGTGAAATGTTTAAGTGTTGGCTGATGCGCCTACATAGTGATGAAACGCCCGAACAGGGCTCATGCACCCAAATAGTTCCCATGCGCCTAAGCACTTAGAAATTTTTACAGAATTTTCTGGGAGTCTGTACTTTAGGGTTTTCACCGAGGTTGACTAAGGGCTTATTAATGATGATGTTTCATGCATGATATGATACTTATGATTGTTCCTTATTATTGTCATTGCTATTATTATTACTTATAGTGTGTGACTTTACGTGGTATGTTATTATCGTAACGTAAATTATATCATAATAATAAAGTGAATGAACAATAAAGAAAAGAAGAGGAACATTAATGAAAATGTTAACAAGTCTTGCAAGCTTACAGGAGGTACACGACCATGTTGTCGTTAGCTCAACTGTGCTGCGGGTTAGCTACCCTATTATGCACACAGGGTCAATCAATTGAGATTGGCAGGACCTTTGCAGCGTGTCCTGGGTGATTAGATTGGCCTTGTACATAGTACACAAAACCCTTTCGAGGGATACAGTTGACCCTTCGGGGGATATAGTTGACCCTTTCGAGGGATATAGTTGACCCTTTCGAGGGATACAGTTGACCCTTTCGAGGGATATAGATGGCCAATCACCGTTTTCCATCACGCATATAGTTGGGGTATTGCTCACTGGTCCATACAAAAGTGAAACATAAAGATAAAAGTTTACAGAACAGACAAGGCATACAGTAAAGAGAACGAACAATATTTGTTCATATAGTTGATGCATGCTCGCATATACAGTACAGAGTTGTATTTTACATAAAAGAGTATTTTCTTATACAACATATAGAAAGTATTTTATTACTTATAAAACTAGAGCTCACTTAGCAAGGTTGACTTTTATACATTTTCAGTTGGCAGGTAATTATTGCTGAGGATGGCACGAGGGTGAAGCTACTTGGCAGGGAAAGTCTGACATCCATTCGTACTTTGTGTTGCTATTGTTTTGTAATGCATATAAGCAAGTCTTTTGTAAACAGTCAATGATGATGTATTTCTTAACAACAGTGTTTTAAATGAAGTGAATGGCTTTTGATAAATTATTTCTGCTGCTTAAGCTTGTTTAATTGTAACGTTTAATGTTTTAATTGCTATGATTGACCAACTGTGAGTTTCCGGGAACGGGGCCTTACAAGTTGGTATCAGAGCCAAAGTTTAAGAGAATTGGGTTAAATAAACTCTTAAAACCTAAACTTAAACTAAAAATAGGACAAATGGAGGGATGTCATCCCGAGTAGCTACGTGCCATCAGGTATGTCTTTTCTTAATGTTAACCGGTATTATGTGCGCACGCTATTTGATTATGTGCTCTTAGTTGATTTAGATACTGACTAAGTCAAGATAGGAGATGCTTGGGGTATGAAGAGTAAAGTAAGTGGCTAATCACAACTGACCACTGTAATTAGGGACTTACTATACTTGACATAAACTGAGTATTACCTTGAATGACCACGTTAGTGTTTGAATCTTATAGTGTGCTTTTTGAGGATGGTTGGCGGAAGATCTTCAAAGGCCTCTCGTGGTGGAGGTCACGGTGCTGCTCCGCGACCCAAGAGAGGGAGACCCAGAGTCGAGAAAGTGGTTCATGAAGAACCAGAGACCCCTCATCCGGAGGGTGGCGACGAGAGCGCCAATCTGAGGGCCTCAGTAAAGGAGGTTATGGTGGAAGAGGTTCACCAGGTCATGCAGACGATTCTACCATCTGTGGTGACTGGTGGGTAAGGGAGATGGAGGCTGTCCTCGATATCAGTGAGTGTCGTGAGGATCAGAAGGTGAAATTCTCTACCCACTCCTTTGTGGACTCGGCTTTATGCTGGTGGGACAACATTGTCCAAGCCGAGGGTAGCAGGGCCATTGGAAGAATGAGATGGCCTGAACTGAAGAAGCTAGTGATCGAGGAATTCTATCCTCACTGAGAGATGGACAAGGTAGAAAGAAACTTCCTGCAGCTGGAGGCGGGAACGATGACACACCAGCAATACACCACCAAATTCAATGAAATGGCACGGTTGGTGCCCGATCAAGTGACGCCATTCTCACGAAAGATTAAAAGATACATCCAGGGGCTGCCGGCGGATATCCGTAGGCATATGATTGCCGCCCGGCCGAGCACTTTCAGGTCGGCAGTTGACTTGGCTGGTAGATTATATGATGAGCGCGAGGTGGTGGTGGCTGAGGTGGATAAGAAGGATGGTGGTAGTCGGAACTGGAATGGGAAGCAGTTTGGACGTGGTAGACCTGCTCCAAACAAGAAGGTGGCAAAGGTGGGTGATCAACGTGTGGTCACATCTGGATCGGGGCTGAGGAGGTGTGACGAATATGGAAGGGAGCATACTAGTAAGTGCAGAATGGGGATGAACGTATGCTTCAGGTGTGGTCAGCCTGGCCATATCGCTAGAGACTGTAAGAAGCCGAGGGCAGAGAGCTCTGGGGTAGAGAAGAAGAAGCTAGAGGAAAGAGGGCAGAGGGCAGGTGCTAGATCTTATACCATGACCCGGGAGGAAGCCAGAGCTGATCCCGATGTTATGTCAGGTATGTTTCTAGTAAACCAAACTTATGCCTCTATATTGTTTGATTCTGGTACTAGTAGGCGTTTTATTTCTACTACTTTCTGTGCTAAGTTGTCTGTTATCAGTAGAAAGGTCAGTGCACCATTTGATTTAGAAACTACTATTGGTAAGTCCACTAGAACTACTGATGTGATAAAGGACTATGCCATAGAACTAGAAGGCCATAGGTTTGCTGCTAGGTTACACATGATACCCCTAGGTGGATTTGATGTAGTACTAAGGATGGACTGGCTAGCAACCTATGAAGCAAATATTATGTGCCGCAAGAAGATGATTCGATTAGTTGCGTCCGATGGGAGTTTGGTTACAATTTATGGAGATCGCGTCACGACGATTCCGAAAGTGATTTCGATGGCGGTGCGGGAAAGTGCATGAGGCGTGGATGTAGTGCCTACTTGGCCTACGAAAGTATATGGACGCGCCAACACTGCAACTATCTGATGTACTAGTTGTGTGCGACTTTCCGGACGTATTCCCGGAAGACTTACCCGGCGTGCCACCGGATCGCAAGATTGAGTTCCAAATTCATTTGATACCCGGTGCTCAACCCGTTGCCAAAGCACCGTATCGGTTAGCCCCCACCGAAATGAAAGAACTAATGGAGCAGTTGCAAGAGCTGTTCGATAAGGGGTTTATTAGACCGAGTATCTCCCTGGGGTGCTCTGGTCCTGTTTGTGAAGAAGAAAGATGGTAGCATGAGGATGTGCATCGACTACCGTGAGCTGAACAAGCTGACAGTAAAGAACCGATACCCCTTACCGAGGATTGATGATTTGTTTGATCAGCTCCAAGGTGCTAGTTGGGTTTCAAGGATAGATCTTTGATCTAGTTACCATCAGCTGAAGGTGAAGGAGCAGGATATCCCTAAGACAGCTTTTCGCATGCGCTATGGTCACTATGAATTCCTTGTTATGTCATTTGGTCCGACCGATGCGCGAGCTGCTTTTATGGACTTGATGAATCGAGTGTGTCGGCCAATGTTAGATAAATCAGTGATTGTGTTTATTGATGATATCCTGATTTATTCGAAGAGCGAAGAGGAGCATGCCGATCATATTCGGCAGGTGTTAGAGACCTTAAGAAGGGAGAAGTTGTATGCCAAATTCTCCAAGTGCATGTTCTGGTTACGTGAAGTTCAATTCTTAGGTCACGTGATAAATCCCGAGGGGATTATAGTAGACCCTGCTAAGGTGGAGGCTGTGATGCAATGGAAGTCTCCAAAGACGCCATCTGAGATTCGTAGTTTCTTGGGGTTGGCGGGGTATTATCGAAGGTTCATTCAGAACTTTTCCAAGATCGCTTCTCCACTAACCAAGTTGACCCGAAAAGATGTAAAGTTTATATGGGGTCAAGCCCAAGAACAGGCGTTCGAGGAGTTAAAAGTGAGGTTGACTCAAGCTCTAGTCTTATCATTACCAGAAGGAAGCGAGGATTGGTGGTATATTCAGATGCTTCTTACTCGGGGTTGGGGTGTGTATTAATGCAGAGAGGGAAGGTTATAGCCTATGCATCCCGACAGTTGAAAGTTCATGAGGTCAACTACCTACTCATGACTTGGAGCTAGCAGTCGTGGTCTTTGCACCAAAGATTTGGAGGCACTATCTGTACGGGACGAAGTGCACCCATTTTCACGGACCACAAGAGCTTGAAGTACTTCTTCGAGCAAAAAGATCTAAACATGAGGCAGAGGCGATGGTTGGAGCTTATAAAGGATTATGATTGCGAGATTCATTACCATCCGGGCAAAGCCAACGTGGTAGCCGATGCTCTTAGCCGGAAGGAGAGGCCCGAGCCGATTCCGGTGAAAGCATACCAACTAATCATGACCTCTGATGTAATGAAGCAAGTCAAGAAGTTTCAGGATGAGGCATTAAAGTAAGATCATCTAAACTCTGAAAGAATGAGACATCTGGTTGGGGAATTGAGTGAAAACACATTTGGTGTTTAAACTCAATTTGGACGGGTGTGGATTCCTCATTTCGGGGATCTACGTGTGAGGATTATGGATGAAGCTCACAAGACTCGATACTCTATTCATCCTGGTGCCACAAAGATGTATCAAGATATGAAGAAAGATTATTGGTGGCCGGGTATGAAGCGTGATGTAGTGGAGTATGTGAGTAAGTGCCTTACTTGCCTACAGGTGAAGGCGGAACATCAGAAGCCGTATGGGAAAATCCAACCTTTGGATATACCGGAATGGAAGTGGGAGCACATCACCATGGATTTCATTACAAAGCTACCACATACTCCGAAGGGGTACGATGCCATATGGGTGATTGTTGACCGCTTAACGAAGAGTGCTCACTTCCTATCGATCCGTGAGACATATTCATCCGAGAGGTTGGCTGACTTGTTCATCAAGGAGATTGTAACTCGTCATGGTATGCCGGTGTCCATTGTGTCTGATCGTGACACCCGGTTTACATCTAAATTCTGGAAGAAATTCCACGACCGCCATGGGGACAAGGTTACATATTAGCACGGCTTATCATCCCCAAACTGATGGTCAGTCAGAAAGGACCATTCAGACATTGAAAGACATGCTTCGGGCATGTGTAATCGATTTTGGTGGAAGTTGGGACGACCACTTACCGTTAGCCGAATTCTCATACAACAACAGTTATCATGCTAGCATTGGTATGCCATCATATGAGATGCTATACAGTAGGAGATGCAGAACATTCGTTTTTTGAGGTGACATTGGTCAGAAAGAGTTGGGAAGCGTCGAGGTAATCGAGGCTACGACTGAGAAGCTCGAAAAGATTAAAACCTTCATGAAGGCAACCAAAGATAGACAGAATTCGTATGCCGATAAACGATGTAGACCAATTGAGTTCCAGGTGGGTGACCGGGTTATGTTGAAGGTCTCACCTTGGAAGGGTATTATCAGATTCAAGAAGCGGGGCAAGTTGAGCCCAAGATATATAGGACCTTTCTGAATTATTGCTCGAGTAGGAGAGGTGGCCTATAGATTGGAGTTGCCAGATGAGTTAAGTGGAATTCACCCGACATTCCATGTATCTCATTTGAGAAAGTGTATAGCTGATGAAGACATCATTGTCTCACTGGAGGACATTGAAGTTGATGAAAGGCTCAATTATGTGGAGCAACCAGTGGCAATCATCGATCGTAAAGAGAAGAGGCTGAGAAATAAAGTGGTTCCTCTTGTGCATGTACAGTGGAAGCACAGGAAGGGATCCGAATCTACATGAGAAACTGAGGAGGAGATGAGGCAGCATTATCCTCGTCTGTTTGAGGAATAACATGTTTCAGGGACGAAACCTATATAAGGGGGTGGACTTGTAACACTCGGTATTTTTTTTAAAGACAATATATAAAGAATAAAAGAAAGAAAGGAAATTAAGTCCAAGTGGAGGGACTAAAAGTGTAAAAAGGACAAAAATCTTTGAAAAGTTGGTGTAAAGGTGGGCATGGTTGCCCACCCTCACTTCACATCAACATATCTTCGGTTCTAGAGAGAGAGCAGAAGAGAACTCTCGGCTAGTGAAAGAAGAAGAAGAAATGAACAAATTCAAGGTAAGAATTCGTGGTTTTTATGCATTTATGACGGTTTTTATCCCGGTTATGTGTTTATGTGCTTATGGGTTGTGTTGTGCTCGGGTGTGTGTGTTTTTGGATGTTGTTTCTAGGTGTTTTGAACTCATAGCAAGCGGGTAAAAAAGGAAGAACACCCAAGTTGCACCAGGTGAGTTCTAGACCCCGTTTTTACTTGTTTTCAAACATCTTTAGGGCCGAAAATGTATTTATATGATTTTCCAATGTTTGAGTATGTATGCCCGTATGTTTTGTGCATGATTGAATGTGATTCTTGAATGCTTATAGGTTATTCATGTTTAGAATAGCCACATTAAGCTTAGAATAGATGGATTTGATGATTGGGTTGAAAACGTACTAGAAACATGTTGAACAGAAGGTCCATGCGCCTAGTTAAGGCTCATGCGCCTGAAAATGCCTTAGAAAGAATTAAGTGTAATCCATGCGCCCAAACAGTAGCCCATGCGCCTAAGATTACCTTAAAAATAATTAAGTACAGCCCATGCGCCTGAACAGTGGCCCATGTGCCTAGAAATATTAGCCGGACGACTAAGTGTAGGGCCATGCGCCCCAATAGTGCCCATGCGCCCAAGTGGCTCATGCGCCTAAGTGTCCATGCCTCCGAATTACTCATGCGTCTAAGTTTCATACGCACAAATAGTGCCCATGCGCCTGAATAGTTCATGCACTTAAAGTGAAAATGTTTAAGTGTTGGCTGATGCGCCTACATAGTGATGAAACGCCCGAACAGTGCTCATGCGCCCAAATAGTTCCCATGCGCCTAAGCACATAGAAATTTTTACAGAATTTTCTGGGATTCTGTGCTTTAGGGTTTTGACTGAGGTTGACTAAGGGCTTATTAATGATGATGTTTCATGCATGATATGATTACTTATGCTTGTTTCTTATTATTGTTAATGCTATTATTATTATTACTTATAGTGTGTGACTTTACGTGGTATGTTATTATCGTAACGTAAAGTATATCGTAATAATAAAGTGAAAGAGCAATAAAGAAAAGAAGAGGAACATTAATGAAAATGTTAACAAGTCTTGCAAGCTTACAGGAGGTACACGACCATGTTGTCGTTAGCTCAACTGTGTTGCGGGTTAGCTACCCTATTATGCACACAGGGTCAATCAATTGAGATCGGCAGGACCTTTGCAGCGTGTCCTGGGTGATTGGGTTGACCGTGTATATAGTACACAGAACCCTTTCGAGGGATACAGTTGACCCTTTCGGGGGATATAGTTGACCCTTTCGAGGGATAAAGTTGACCCTTTCGAGGGATATAGTTGACCCTTTCGAGGGATACAGTTGACCCTTTCGAGGGATATAGATGGCCCATCACCCGTTTTCCATTGCGCATATAGTTGGGGTATTGCTCACTGGTCCATACAGAAAGTGAAACATAAAGATAAAACTTTACAGAACAGACAAGGCATACAGTAAAGAGAACGAACAATATTTGTTCATATAGTTGATGCGTTCTCGCATATACAGTACAGAGTTGTATTTTACAGAAAAGAGTATTTTCTTATACGACATATAGAAAGTATTTTATTACTTATAAAAATAGAGCTCACTCAGCAACGCTGACTTTTATACATTTTCAGTTGGCAGGTAATTATTGCTGAGGATGGCACAAGGGTGAAGCTACTTGGCAGGAAAAGTCTGACATCCATTCGTACTCTGTGTTGCTGTTTTTTTGTAATGCATATAAGCAAGTCTTTTGTAAACAGTCAATGATGATGTATTGCTTAACAACAGTGTTTTAAATGAAGTGAATGGCTTTTGATAAACCATTTCCGCTGCTTAAGCTTGTTTAATTGTAATGTTTAATGTTTTAATTGCTATGATTGACCAACTGTGAGGTTTCCGGGAACGGGACCTTACATATCTCATATAAGACTTACAATAACACAAATAACCATGACAAAAAGGTAAAGATGAATTGCATATGCATTTACAAGTATCAAGATGTTTACAAGTGTAAGTTCTTAAGGTTAACATATTTCACCCCAAAAGGTGTGAAATAAAATAAAAAGGACCGTGGAGAACTCACATGGGAAACTCACTTGGCAAATAATTATAAGAATGGCAATTAATATGATAATAATAGGCGTCGTTCCAACGTAAATCGTCACAAGGCACCTAAATATATAAATTTACAAGGTTTAATGTCTAATATTAAGGTTAATGAATTTACAAGAACTAGGGTTTCAAGTGGAATTCGGGGATTTATGTTAGTACATTAAATAAAGAAATAAACAATTTATGTGTTTTAATATATAGAAGATGAAACTAAATCATTTATAATAATTAACATGTCACACCCTCAAAATCCACGTGCGGAGTTTTACCACGAGGCGTGTGAACAAACCAGGATCATAGTCAATAGTTACTCAGAACAACTCTATATGCCACATTTAAGATAAAACCAACCAAAGTTTAAACTTTAAAACCATGCGGAAGCGTTTTGTAAGTAAAGAAACCCAACTTATATAAATGCATAATATGGCAAAACACGCGCCAACCCAAATGATTAAACATTAATAAATAAAAACCAACAAAGATATCTTTAAAATAGAGTCTTAGAATGCATGATGAACCCGTGCAGTGCTCCTAATGGCAAGCGAAGTTAACGACCTGAGAATAGCATACTAAAAATGTCAACACAATGGTTGGTGAGTTCAAGAGTTGACGTTCAAATATAAACAATTTAACAGTTGTGATATATAAGTAATGTATTGTACCAGATAGCTAATCTATTAACAATAAATATTAATTCATAGTGATTTCGCAATTGAAGCTGACTGTGATAAGTTGTTGCCTCCTGTCACGACTTATCAGGTCATGACAATGTTCATTAGGACAAATTGCACCCGGTTGACCTCGAGTCACACAGGTGGAGCTCGTCAGACCCAGTAGTACTACCCAAGTTTCCCCGCTATTCAATATTAACAATTCGAAAGTGTGAGGACTTTTCCATGATAAACAACACTATATTAATATTATACACAAGTTAAATATATAAAGCGTTTGTAAATTACCAGTATGTTATCTCCCCCAAAAGAGATTAAGTAAAGAATGGGGCATGAACTCACCTAGTGTATAATGATAGTGAATAAAGAGACTCGTGATAGATGCAAAGACAACCCTTCAAAGGTTACCTAGAAAAAACAAGTACATAAATATGTGTACACATAGAACCTCAATAATCCTAGGTTAACCTAGTTGACCCGTTTGTCCCGTTGGTGACATATTAGTTGAAATATAGTTTAATCATATATGATAACTTAACATACAAGAGTATCATGCAATTTATCCATGTAAATCACAGTAACAACCTAGGTTCTACCTAAGTCATCATGCCACATTAGATCATCATACACTTATGCAAATCTCAAAAATCATTATGCTTAATATATATATATATATATATATATATATATAAATACATCACAACAAATAATTCATACCCGAAGACTAATCATGCACCACATGCCATGTGAAGCCACTCACGACTTCACATCCTAAACCCTGCCAATCCTACTAAGTAGGGGCCTCAAATTCGCATGCGTGTATGACAATCATAATCACATTTATTCATTTAGTTCATTCCAACCAACATACACATTGACCATCAGTTTCAATCCCAAACATGATCTCCTAATCACTAACCATAAACCATTCTCATGCATGATCAACAAAGCCTATACTTCTTACATGATCAACCAAACATCCATAATAAGTCAATTACACATTCTAACACAACAAATATCATCCGCAATCATTCTAAAATGATCCTAACATCATAAGCATGCCCAAATCATCACATCCAAAGTTCTACAAAAATAAAGTTTTCCTTGTGGGAAAGTAACACCCAAAAGTGTTCTAGCATCCAATCCAATGATAATTTCATCAATATTATACCTAATCAAGTTCATAACATTCATTCTAACATGTTAATCATCTCCAAAACATCCAAATTCCCAAACATCATACACAAAAGTTTCTACTTTTAGTAAGTCATGATCAATTCAATTAAACTAACATCTAAACATTACATCTAACATTTTAGCATCATTAAATCATAAATTCCAAGAACAAAAAGTTTCCTCTTATGGCAATGTATGAACTAGATGATCAAACCCTAGATTTCTTGCATAATCAACATCATTTAACATTCATACAACCTAACTAACATCATATAATCATCTAACAATCATCAATTTTAGGTTTTCATCAAAATTTCATCGATTAGGGTTCATCTTCATCAAAAACTATGAACAACCAATCAAAACTAACCTTTAGATGTGCTTTGATGATGATTATAACTTGTAAACAACTTGTACTACTTAAAACCACTTGGAATTCGACTTGTGTATGTGTTCTTGGATCAAAATCGTAATGGATGAAGGTGTTTGGAAGAGTTGCAGCCGAAATTGGGGTTTGGGGGGAATTAGGGTTGTATTTTAGGTAAGTTTTAGGTTTAGAACAATTACAAAGTAAACCCCTTTAATTATATTTTATAAAAATCAATCTTTCTAATACTTTTTAAATAGTTTTTAACTACTAAACACAAATATTATTAACCAATAATAATAATCCTAAACATTTATAACAAGTCACATAACACATAGAATATATATATAACACGTTGTCATGTTATCATGTAGAATTTATAAACTAAACATTTACAATTCTATAAAATCATAAACCACATAATCACAACTAATAATCAACATTATTAATTAGATTATTATTGTTTATCATAGATTATTATTATTAAGTCACCAACGTTCAACGACAACTAGTGTGTAGACACGTGTATGCAAGACTTAACAGAGCTAACGGAGTTTGGTAACGGAAAAATTACCAGATGTCACATAATAAATTTTAAATATAAAATTTGAATGATTATTTGAAATAATCATGATTTAAACGATAATAATTAAAAGAAAACATTTGGACCAATAATAAATTATTAGTTATTATTTACAATCTATTTTAGAAGAAATTATTCAAAAGCAACCTTTGTTAAAATACTTTATTAACAAAATATATTTATTTTAACTTAGAATAATGACAGAAAATCTTTGGCGGCTTTTAGAAATATTTGAAGTTTATAAAAATAATTTTTATATATATTAAAAAAATTATGTGATTTATTTAAAGCTTAAAAGGCCTTAAAAATATTAGAGGTGCCCGGGTTCGAACCCGGGACCTCCAAGTATGGATGTGAGTGAGTAACCAGTGAACCAGGGCGGTGGTTGTGGTTTACTTTGGTTTTAAATTATTAAAAACATAACTTCAGAATTTCTCCCAAATCCTTAAGAACCCTAGTTTGTTCTTGAACCAAATTAAACCTTGATTCGATTTATTCAACCAAAATAATCATAGGGTTTTGATTCATTAAGAAAAACCAGGGGTATTGATGTGTGAAACTTACGTGATTGAGTTCGAATTGATGATCACAGGTTTAGAAACAAGTCGCGACGGGTGGAAGTTGGTTTGTGGTGATAGAGTTGATCATAATTAAATTCCTTGAGTGTGTAGCATCCTTAGGTAATAGAGAGTAATAACCCTTTATCAATTTCGATATTAGTTGCCCAGAAGGTGGAGTTCGATCAGGTTGGAGGTCCGAATGAAAGTGATAATCAAATGGTTTGATTGAGTGCTTTGTTTGTGCGATTGATGGTTTAGAATGGTTTAGAGGACTGATTAGAACGTTTCCTATCATTCAAACAGATGAAATTCGAATAGTTACAAGATCAACGAGTTAATGATTTGTATTGATGATTTTGGTTTTAATTGCGTTAATGGTCGAATAATCTCAAGTAAACATGCTTTTAAGTTCGAAACCAATGTATAATAGTTAAGGTTTGATTTAATCACATTTTAATTAAGTGTTTCAGGAGTGGAGGGGTTGCCGGAGTTAGGGCCGGAGGTGGTGGCCAGAAAAACGGGAGTGGGGCGGTTTGGGCTGTTTTAAACGATTTACACTTTTGGTCCCTGTAGGATCCATCTTTATTATTTTATGCATGAAGCTTTTATATCAAGTTTCAGAAATTACTATTTATACCCTTGACTAATATAAAAACTAATTTAAATAATAAATCAAATTAATAATTTTTTTAAAACTTTCATAAAACTTGTAAACTTTATAATTTAATTATTTATTTTAATAATAAAAATTCATAACTACTAATAAAACTTTATAAGTTTATTAAAGTCATTTTATAACTTAACAATTTTAAGTAAACATTTCCATTTAATTATTTATTATAAAATGATTAATAATAATTTATGGCTATACAAAAAGAATTATTTATAACTCTATAAATTATTACAAGCTGTTTTAAATAGTTAGTAAATAAATAATTCACAATGTAAGCTGCATTTAATCCATTAAACTATTAAAATAATTTAATAATAGAAACTCAAAATGAGTTCAGGTTCGGGTATATAATTTGAAAATGACGGATGTTATTGCTCCATTAGAATCATTTAAATATTAAAAGAAGGCTTTGTATCGAGCGGGAAAGAATACAATATTATCAGGAAATGCACCTATCATTTGAAATGCTCTTATATTTCTATCTACTTTTGTCTCTTTGCTTTGCTCGGACCAAAAAGGATCATGCGAGGCAGTCGTTGCGACCGTTGGGATCGAATCTTCCTAGCAGCGGGGCGAGAAGACCTCAGTTGGAGACAGGGCAGGGAACGTGTATCACAGTTAGTGTCGAAAAGACTAGAACATCCAGTCTACCCAGGAGACAAAAAAAACAATTTTAAAAATGTATATAAATGTGACATGTGCCTCAAAAGTTACTAGTTTATTATATACTAGCTTTAGTAATTTATTACATGGTTTAAAGAAATAAAATATAAAAAACATACGTTTAGAAAAATATAAATTTTAAAACTTTCTTATAAGAATTCCCAATTTTAATTATTTTGTATTTATAAAAATTTTACTATTTTAAAAATACCATCTTTAATATGTCTTGTATTTTAAAAAAGTTTAATGTTTTAAAGAACTTTCTTATTTATAAATACTTATTTATTTAGATATAACATTCATAAAAGATCTCTTTATTAACTTTATTAAAAAATATTTTAATCTAAAAAAAGAAATAATATTATTAATAATTAATGTGACTATTACTAGAAGAGATAAACAAAATAAATTGGTGATAATAAATGTGATGTTACATGTGTACTTTCTAGTTACGGTTTTATTAGATTCACAAGATAAAAGATACAAAGATTATTCTAGTTCTAGAATATTTAGAGACTACGGTGATGACAGACGGTTATTATGGATGATTAGTGATTACATTTATTTGTTAGCTTATTTGAATTTAAGGTCATCTGGGCTCATCAACCTAGAGAGCCAAACCCATACCATGTCCAAAGCTCGTTGTGATAGACTGATAAGCCAATGATCCATTTTGATTGTTGGCTTTTCAAGCTTTTTAATGGGTCATGAGCCCATGAGGTGACTCTGTGTAACAAGTCGTTAACTAAGAATTTCTTTGCGTGTTGCCCTGAGAATTTATGTGAAAAACAGAAAGAAAAACAAATTATATATAAGACTCTTTGGACTTTGAATATGGACTTTGAACAAATTTAATATCGAAACTTACATGGATTATAAGCATATTGTATGATATATTCAATAATATATCAAATATTATATTTCAAAAGCTATTAAAACAAAAGTAAACTGAATTAAAAATGTAAAAGTATATTATTGAAGGATAAACGAGTATATTATTGAAACAACAACAATAGTAGCAACTGCTATTTAACCTTTATCAAACGACAAACATCTCACGTGCATGAGATTTCTCACCCAACAAATCCTGTAACTCTCCCGAAAACAACACATTAACATGTCCATGCATGGAGCATGCGTCAACTCAGATCTCATGGAAATGTTTCATGAAACATACCAACATGCGGTTCATAAGTCTTCGAGTTGCCTAACTTAGTCCATTTATTAAATAAATCAATTCATAAATTATTTAATTAGTGGGATAAGCCTAACACAAATTGTATGATAATGAGTTGATTTGTTTAACATGTTTTTATATTTATATTATATTTATATTTATATTTATATTTATATTTATATTATATTTATATTTATATTTATATTTATTGGGATTGGTAAAAAAGATGTTAAAATTAAAAATTTTGAATGTTTTTTTTTCTTTTTAGTATCTATTTCTTGAAGTCAAATTGATTTTCCCTTTGAATTTTTCACCTGTTTCATTTTCCCACCATTTTCATTTGGTTGATCTTATCGTGCATTCACAATCTATTTCTTATTTTTATGTATATAATTATATTAAAAATATTTTTTTTATCTTTTTCAGTTTTTTCATTACTTTATATCTCTTTTTCACTCGGAACCACCTAAAATATATTAAAAATATTATAATGTTTTGAACAGTGTTTTTCCTCAAAATACAAAGAATATCATATAATATAGAAAATACACTCACATAAATATAAGAAATGAGTTGTGAATGCTCTTAAATTGATAAACTTATATATGTTACTTGAAAATAAAAGATAAGAAATAAGACCAATTAAAATGACATTAGTCACATAAAAATATTCGGTTCATTTTAGCTTGAGTCATTAGTTGCATTAAATTATTATTAGGTCGCAAGGTATTATTCACAGCAGGCCTTGTTGATGTCAAAAAAGCTATCGACACAATGACGCTAGCGTTTTTAAATCAACATAATTTCCCACTAGGCCCTAATTGAAACATCCATAAATTAACAATATTACAACACGATCTTTAAGTTTGCCTGAGTTAGGTTGATCATATTAACACTAAAAAGTATATGCATCGTGTTTGATTCACCTTCAACACGTCAAACACAAATTCATTTAACACATTAACATGAAAGAACTGACACCAATGCTAGAACAATGCTAGTATGTGTATTAACTTTTAACTTCATGGTATGTATTTAATTTTTGATTTGGTCTGTATAATTTTTTTATAGCTGTTTTTCTCCTCTATCATCTTGCTAGAGGGTGTCAATTGAATAAAAGTAGTTGTTCCCCCAAAGACAAATAGTACTATAGCCATTAAATTTCATTAAGGCTTCTTATTTTTTAATAATCATATTAATAAACTTTTAATTACTTTTAATAATTAATATTATAATGATACTGGGAGAAAGGGTATGAATCTCCAAATGGTCAAAACTTAAACCCGTGCATCGATGCATGTGACATCCAAGGTATCAAATCTAATCACGTCCATTGTTTGGTAAGAATTTTATATTATATCCCAATCAAGACATTTGTCATACGCTTAATTTTTCTATTCAGTTAAACATAAAACAAATAACACGTATAATGGATGGCAGTCGCATCTATTTTTATAATGATTCTTGTAATTTGTGAATTCAATAAAAAGTATTTTTTTTCTCGAGTTATGCGGCGGGAGTTTGTTCGTTCTTTCTCAAACTACGCGGCGTGAGTTTGGTTATTATTGTTTTGGCTTGTCGAAAACTAAAGAAACAAATACCGAAACCGGTTGAAATATCATTCATGCTAGAAACGATGGCTTCTGCTCATGATCGGTTTGTTTCGTTATGATAATACTACTTAGAAAACCAATGTAACAAAGAAGGCTAAAAGTAATGGATTTATATAATTATATAAAGTCAAGTGTTGTTCTATATTTTATATATATATAAAAGAGGACCAAAAATGGCATTTCACCAAAATTTAGATGCCAAAAATAAAACTTGTGTGGCCAAAAATTAAAACCACAAAAGTAGAGTTTAAAGCTACTTGTAAAATATTAAACTTTGATGACCAGTATATAAAAATTAAAAACTTTACTCCAATGCATGTGTTGCTATTTAATATGTATATAATGTCTGATATCAAAAACTTCATCATCTAAATCTAGGTTGCTAAGAACAAAATATCATTAATTTTATTGTAGAAGGAAGTCTCTGATGTGAGAAGAAGTTTATGAACCATAATAACATATAATAGTCAGTAGTGTAAGTTACCTAAAATGTTTTAGCAGTCTATTTATAATGTCTTTCTTTATAGTAATCATATCTTAGAAGTCGTTTTTGTGATATTTTGATCCATAGGCGCATGCATACCTTCTTGCATTAGGCTTGTGCACAAACCATCTCGTGCAATGGCCTTTATAGACACCCATACAGACTATGAGCTATGTTTTACTTTGTTGATTACACTCATATACCCTAGACACCTTTATGGATTGACTTTTGAGCACATTAATCTTCATCCTAAATCTTCTTTTTTTTTTAATTTTCACCTTCAGTGCGGGAACCAGCCTCCTTCGGCTAGCACCTTTGGTAGGTTGACTTGTCAACGCACCTACCCACATCATTGCATGTTGCCCTTTCCGAGCTTCCTGAGCTCTATGCTAAAGGAACACATGAAACCCACCAACTTTAACTCAAATGCATATATGTTATGCATGCCTAGTCTTAGTCAGTGTGACAGATGGTAAATTTACAAATTCGTATAACTACGACAAATTTACGGCAATTATACATTACTTTAAGATAGGTAAAGTAATGATTATATATGAAACAACGTATCTACTAAAATTTAATTGGCCAAACAAAGAAACGTTTTTAAGAAGACAAATGGGTGAGTGAGGGACTAATACAAATGCAACAAGTCTTCAAAAGTGAAGGACGGTGGCACGGTGACACCACTAAGTTACAAATCACTTGACTCCAACATGATTAAACTATCATCACTTGTTTTTGTTTGAAGACTTGGAACATTTAATTTAACATAATAAAAATTAATGATTTAGTAAAAAAACATAAAAAAATATATATATCACTTTCCTAATTATCATACACTTGCGTTTAATTTCGCTCCCAAATACAATTTTAAGCGAAAAGAAAACACAATCATTTGTACAACTAAATTACTATATTTATAACCGACACAATTTTAAATAAATCGAACATCTTGTTTAACCCTATCAATCTGATCTCTCAGACCTAAACTATAAAATCAAATAAAACTTTCACATAATAATTATAGGTTTACAATTGATTCTCCCTTAATTTTACTTACAGTTTATGAGTGAAACAAGGACAAACATATCTTCGGTTCAAAAAATGATTATACAAACAAGATTATGGTTCGACAACAAAATCAAAAGTTAAAATTGTAAAGTTGGTTAAACTACCACTATGAATTATTCGCTATTTGGATTTTAATAATCTTAATTTTATTATTGGTCGGAATTAATCTCAACTCAGTAAATGTTTATAAATACTTTCAACTTTGAGTTTATTTTCCTCTAATAATCTCTTACTAACCGAGAGTTAATCACGTTAGTTTTTTGATGACGTAGACTGTTTTCATGGCCAAAACTTAAACAGAAAGTTGAAATCTATCATCAGAACCGTCAATTTAAAACTTCCGCACCCAAAAACACGTCAATCTCCACATCCTTGTTTGAACCACCGAACTTGTTGGAGGTAAAATTCAGGTGATGATTAATGTTAGACAATGGAAAACGGATCAAATTGACACTAAACGGTGCTTGAGTTGAAAATGGTTTAATGTTGATTTCATTTTATCAAAAAAAACTAACGATAGTTAATTCTCAAATAATAAAAAATCATTTGAGAAAAATAAATTCAAAACTAAAAATATTTATAAACATATAGTAAGTTAAAATTAATCTTGAATAATAAATAAAAATTAATATTATTAAAATCTAATATCACTGATTTTTTTCGGTATATGTATAATTTTTGGTGACAAACATATATGACTGAATCAATTCAGAAGGCGACCCCACCTCCGTCCTCACGACCACTTGGTTCACCCACTAAAATTAGCATAAAGCAGGAGTTGCAGGTTATACCTCAAATACTCATTAACAACAACACCCTGAGACTCAGAGAACCATCACATTTAACCTCAAATCAACCCTAAACACTGTGCATGTAAGCCCGCCGGAGAAAAAGAAACATCGCCGGACGGTCGCCGGAAACAATGGCGGAGATTGTTCGACGACGGAATGAAGAAAAACGACCGGAGAAACACATCGGTTGCATGTCTAGCTTCCTTCAGATCTTTGATCGACAACACATTCTCGCCGGAAAAAGGATCCACAACGCCAAACGACTCCGTCATTCCACCGTAAGTTCTTCGGTTTCTGTTGATTCATCATGAGTGTAATATTATAGAGTGGTTATAAGTTTATATCTTGTGAGTTTAGTTTAAGAAGCGTTGAAATGTGTTGATTACAGAGTGTCGGTGCATCACCGGAGACGGTGAGTTCCGGTGAGTTGCAGGAGGTCTCTCAACGGAAGAATGTGGTGGTGGTGGTGGCTCCTGCGAGTCCAGATGATGATCAGTCATCTCCGGCGAAGGATGAGGATCGCCGGCAAGTGTCTCCGGTGATAGCTCCGGCGATTAAGCCGGAGGAGATGACGACAGTTGACGAAGATGACGACCAATCGCGGCCTCCGAGTGTCGTTGCGAGACTCATGGGACTCGAGCGTTTAACGTCCGATCAACAACCACCGCAAACCGTCGCGAAACCGTCGCTACAGAGATCGGCGTCGGAATCTAGGGTTTCGAGAGATCTAATCCGATCAAAATACATCGACGGTGAAAATTTTCAGTTGAAACAACCGAAGCAAAGCGTAAAACGTGTTGTTAGAGATGAAGGGAGTAATGTGAGTAAATCAATGGAGGATTTGAAGTCGGATATTCTAGAACATCATCCTGGAGATCGCGAAGCTTCTTTCACTCATCTGATGTCTTCCCGGAGCCAATTCAGACGACGGTGATAATGCATGAACGATTCAATGACCTAAACGAATTGAAACAGATTCTAGAAGTTCTGCAACTCAAAGGTCTTCTTCATTCCACAAGTCGTTCAAACCGAGACACTCACCGGAACTTCGTGTATGATCGGAATTTGAACTCCGATGAATCCACCATTCACCTGAAACAATGGCGATCGTCATCCTCAAAACTCGATAACAACAGATCTGTAAACGATTCTCAAGGTGCTCGTAGATATGATAGAACAACCTCTTCACGTAATCGAATCGAGAGTAACCTAAAAAGCTGCAACTCAATCATCAAAACGAAACCACTGAGCATCGAAATCAAAAGAAGAGCAAATGAATCAACCAATTCGTTACGAAGATCACCAATCGATTCTCCCAAACTTACACACAAAACAACCGGATCTGCTCATTGTTCCATCACCAATCGGTCTCCGAGAAGCCATAAGCCAACGGAATCATCCTCCATTGATTCTCCAATTAAGCAAAACTCCATCAATAACATTGTTACAGATAACGAATCGTCCTCCATTTCCGAAAGCATTGTTAGTACACCTTCTACAACCAATTCAGAGGTATGCAACTGCAAATCAGCAAATCAGCAAATGTACATTATTACTAGTCTATATAGAAATTACATCTTGTGTTCAATCTAATAATTTCTCTTAATTACAGAGATCAAAATGGGAGAGTTGCAGTGGAGGGAGGTGTTTGATAGAGAGATGTGACAAGCTGCTTAATAGCATAGCGGAGATGAACAGCGCCACCGAGTCACCGCCGAGTTCAGCGACGGTGTTACCGAGTCCGGTGTCGGTTCTTGACTCGTTGTTTGACAAGGACGAGTCATGGTCTCCTTCAGACAGCATTGATTTCAAAGGTAACCTGAAAAGTAAGGAAACAAAATTTCATTACAATCACATGACACTTCAATAAATTATTAATTACACCCTGGTTGTTTCAACCACATGACGTGGCACGATCTTATTGGTTATAGTAGCTGGTCAAAACTAAAACACTGTCAAAAATCATTAATACAATAAGTCTACTATTACATCTGCCCGTGAATAATTATATGTAATCAAATAAGAAAATAATATATAAATGAATCCATACGTGATATGGTATCTTCTATTACATTAGATTAAGTAATTATTTATAAAGAATTGCTTACGATATCTCATGCTAAATGAGTAACTTTTATAGATTGTGCCAAAGGTACGTCTTTGATCACTTTGAATTGCTTGCACTTTTCTTATAAGTTCTCACAACAGTTCTATTTGTTTTCTTACTGTCTGCAAATCAGCAGCTCGAACCATCGATTTCGAGGTGAATTGGAGCCCCAAAATCTCACCGACGAAATCATCACAACACGAAGAAGAATTCACATCAGATGACACTGATTTCACCTACATTGCACAAATACTTAAAGCATCACCATACCTTGACGAACATCCCAACGTCTTCTTCTCCATCGAGAAACAACTATACAATGGCACCGAAAGCACATCAAACGTCTCCAAACACCATCGGAAGCTTGTGTTCGACGTAATACTCGAACTCCTAGACAGAAACACGCAGTTACCACCATGGAAAACATCGATTGAAACTTCTCAAACGTCAGTTAAACAGATATGGATTGAGTTTCAGAAGATTCGAGAGATTAACATCAGTAATGATGGGCTATTGGAATTGATTACCGGTGTTCTAAAGAAAGATCTCATTGAAATCAAGGATTGGAGAGATTATCCAATCGAGTATTCGGAGGCGATTATGGATATCGAAAAGATGATCTTCAAGGATTTGGTAAATGAAGCAGTCGGAGATCTGGTTACATATTCCGGCGAATGTATGTTCTCCAGGGCTCGACGTAGATTATTTTTTTAGAAGTTTACGAAATGAGTTGCAGGAAAGAGTTTTATTTAAATTTTCATGCTGTTTTCCCTCTAATATGAGTATGTTTCTTTTTTTTACCGGCATGTGAGTTTTGCTTCTTATTATTGAGTTTTCTAGTTTAATTAGTTTTAAAGATAACACAGTAGCACCAACATATTTCTTTACAAAAAAACTCATATCGTGTGCATTATGTAACATTAGAATCTTGTTGGACGGTAAATACATCACTTACTATTTACGCACCTTTTTTACGTGTCAGTACAGGTCGGGTAGGGATGTAAACAAGTCGAGTCAAGTTTGAGCTCGTATACGCTCGAGCTTGGTTCGTATTGACTTAAGAGGGTTCGGCTAAAGCTCGGCTTGTTTCGAGCTATTATTTTTAAATTTTTATATATAATTATATATTATATATAACAATATATATGTTATATAATTGTTTCTATGGTAATATTATAAGTATTAAAAATTAGAGTAAATTACTATTTGGCCCTTTGGGTTGGGGTCATTAATCATATCGGTCCAAAAATAAATCTTTTAACATATCAACCTTTAAACCTTCGTTTCTTCACTCTTTTGGACCCTGACGCTAACTCTGTTAACATTTTTATGTTAAGTATAAGGACATTCTGGTCATTTTCACTTTAACGGTTGTGTTATGTCATTTTTAAAGCTTTAAGGATATTTATTCACATTCTTAAAATGTCCATTCTATCCTTGTTAATAATAATTAATAATTAATTCATTAATATCATCATCCTTTAACACTATCATCATCAATCACAGGCCATCACAACATCGCCCACGCTGTCGAAACAACAACCTGAACCATCATCACATTTCACCATCACCACACCATAGCTAACGTCGACCGCCTGACACGTCACTACCATTCACCATCCCACTACCATAGTCATCACTCAGATCTGCATAACCAACACCATCAAACACGTATCTAATCACCACCACCATCATCATACCACCTTAACCCTGCCTGAACCACTAGTGACCACCATTGCACCAGGGGAAATAGATAGATATAGAGAAAGAGAGAGAGAGAGAGAGAGAGAGAGAGAGAGAGAGAGAGAGATTACAGTAGCAGTGGCAATGAAGAACAATGGTCGCGACGATGAAAACTCATGAGAGATGCAGCGCCAGTGATGGTGCTAGTGGTATGTGTCATCGGTGTCGGTGGCAGTGGAGAATGGTGGTGGTGGAGATGTGTTGGTTGATGGTTGTGGAGATGGAGAAGGGTAACGGTTATGGTGGATTACCCAGATCTAGAGGTCATGGTGTATATGTATAAAAAGAGGGGTGCGTCAGTACCGACAATGCTTCAGTTTGTGCGGAGAAGAAGATGGCTATGGGATGGGTTGACTGGGTTTCAAAATATGTTATGGTAGTATGTGTGGTGGTTGTATTTGTAAATTAAAAAATATGCATTATACTTAACAGAAAAAAGTTAACAGAGTTAATGTCAGGGGCCACAAGAGTTAAAAAACGAACATTAGGAGTTAATATGTCAAAAGATTCATTTTTGGGCCGATAGGGGTTAAATGGCCCCAACCACAGGGGTCAAAATAGTAATATACTCTAAAAATTATTTATATAAATATATTTAATAAATTAAAATAAATATATATAAGTAAAAAAGCTTGTTTAGGCTCGCAAGCCGACTCGCGCTCGATATGTGAAGCTCAGGCTCGGGCTCGATATGTGAAGCTCAGGCTCAGGCTCGATAGTTAAATGAGCTTTTTTCCAGGTTCGAGCTCCAGCTCAGGCTCGATAAAACTTGGCTCGTTTCGAGTTTTTTATCGATTGGATCTCGAGTAGCTCACGAGCAGCTCGGTTCGTTTATAGCCCTAGAGTCAGGTCACATGTAAAACATTTCCTTGCTTTTTTATATAAGATTTGAGATAATCTATATTTTAACGTTTGTCTACGTTTTGACGTAAGATTTGTTTAAACATGAATTATAATTCCGCGTTACCATTACGTCTCAATGTAAATTTAGTTTGTAAATAAGTCGGGATGATTGTAACTTGTATGATATTTATGTATACTTTGACTTGGTTTACGTTTCAATATAATTTTGTTTGGAAAAAAGGCGGGTCATTATAATACGTTTTCCTTTAATTGTATATATGGGGTTATTTTATGGTTTGACGTGAATTTAGTACGAAGACAAATCGCGTCGATTGTTAGCTTATATTTTATCACGTCGTTTATGCCGCTGAATGCGCAACGAGCCAAAAACTAGTTCTTTTTACATAGAAATGTATATATATTCAGATTTTTATATATATAATTTTACATATAAAATGATTAGAACATAGTTAGATAAAACTAGTATATAATAGTATATTCTAACATGCAAAATTGCTGATACTAAAAGCATCTTTTATGTATAACTAAAAAGCCTTTCCCCCAATTATTTTATCTATACTAACAAAGTAAGATTTTTAGGTACATGTGGTACAATTTAAGGTCTTTTAAATTTTTTTTTTCTTTCTTTTATTTAATATCACATTAACTACTAATTATATTATTTATTTTTTTTAATTAAAATATTTTTATTAATTTAAGAAAGAGAACTTTCTATAAATGCAACTTCGAAGGAAATAATTTATTTTATAAAACAAGATTTTTTTCAAAAAATATCAAACTTTTGAAAAATACATAATATTTTAAAACTGGTGTTTTAAAAAAAATAAAATTCTTATGAAACAAAAAAAATAAAATTTGAAGTTATAATAAATAAATTTTTAAAAATGACACTTTTTAAAAAAATGTATTTTGAAACATTAAAAAACTAGCCATTTTTGAAAGAAAAAAAAGTAAACAAAAGTTTGAAATACGATATCATTCTTTTATTACTCGTACATAATATCAATTGTATCTTATATCAAAAGATCGTTTTATAGTTATTAATTTTTGTTAATAAAATTTTAATATTTTATTTATTTAATATTTTATTTATTCATCCGTATAGTACATGTAATACTAACTATTAATGACATGGTTATTTTATAACATGTTCACATCTATACTTACGCTTCATCTAGGATTGTACACATGTTTTCACCAAATTAAATTCATAATTTTGGTAAAGATCTTGACTTCAATTTTTTTTAATATATGCTAATTTAATACTATACAATCATAGTTCATTTCTAGTAATAAATAAGGTTTCATAAAAAATACTTTAGTGAGACTTAATTTTGTTAAAATATATTTAATACGCAGCTAATCATTACTAAAACCAAAAATTTTAAAAATATATGTAAAAAGATTTATGGATATTTATAAATAATAAAATCTTTGTTTCTTTATATAATTGTTTATAAGTTAAATATGTTTATTATATATAATAATTTTATTGATATGTTAACATATATTAGATTATACATATATATAATCTATTATATAATATTTTTATTTTAACTCGTGTAACACAGATTTTTAAGTTAGTTTAACATATAATAACACCTAATGAACTATCTGTAGAACATTTTCTAACAATCCTTCCATCCTACAAACTTTCTTAATTCTCCTCAATCATCATTAATTTTATATTTATTTTTGTTTTCATATTAGATTGTTTGAACTTATATTTTTAGTTGTTAAAATTGATGAGTTAGTGTTTCACATTATATAAAGAGTTTACATGGCATTTATGCTTGTTACAAATGTTTATTGTTAGTTTCATATATACATATATTTTAAACAAGCTTACAGAGTTTCATATACTCCGAAATAAAAAATGACGATATACTTTTACTTTATTATATTAATTGTATTTCAATTATACAAGTATAAGTAGGAAATGAAAGTTATGTTGGTTATTATAAGGTTAGTATGGCCTTCTCGTTAATCTTAACAGAATCATGGAATCATCCTATTTAAGTCCGTTTTTAACTAAACCACCTCCCCTGTTATAATATTAAGTTAGCTTAGAACTTTTAATCCTATCAAAGTCTTATACTTATGAGTTATCTTCAAAGTAGAATGAAGTCAAACTTTATAAGCATGTTCGAGTTTGTTTTTATTTAAATCCATAAAGGGTTACACCATTGATTTGTATTATTGATTGAGTTATCAAGGCAATAAGGGGTGTGTGCGTGTACGTAATCCAAAGTTTTTGAGATTGTTTAGACAAAAGAAAATTTTACAAAGGGTTGTTTTATTTGGCACCCCAAAATTGTAAATCAACACCCGTGTATCCTATACGCGTATGGGTTCATACGCAGCGTATAGGGTCGACTCGTGTGAAAGTCATCATACTCTATACGCGGCGTATGGATCTATAAGCGGCGTATAAGTTATTCTCTGACAAGACCATGGCAGACTCGTGTCATAGTCGTGTCGGGGTAGCTATATGCCGCGTATGGGTCCATACGCGACGTATAAATTCCCAATTTTTTTGCTGTAAAATTTCTATGTTTGCTAAGGAACCTATACGTCGCGTATGGACCCATACGTGGCGTATAGGTTATGATGTTTTTTTATATATTATTGTTTATAAAAATTTTGCATATAAAAATTGGTGTCGGCTCTATCTTGCACGTTAAGGTTGAGATTTTGCGTATAAGTTATGTTTTGTAACATATTAATCAACAATTTTAAAACTTAATTAACCAATAAAACATATAAAACAAAACAAACATTAAATGATAATACAAATAACGAAGTTTTTAAATACATAACAAAATGAAAGTACAAGTAATAATATAAAAAACTACAGTGAATCTGGGTAATGTCGAGGCGGTGGCAAGTCTGGAGGATCAATACCAGCAGCACGGGCTCGTGCAATCGTAAGTTGAACGTGCCAATCCATAGGATTCTCAACTCGATCGAGCCGACGACCCCGATCCCATAATCTCGTAGTAGTCTCCTGCATAAATGTCTCCATACGTGCAGGCAGCCTCACATCTCTACAAATATTTTGAGGGAACTGTGGCTGAGGTGGTGGCTGATGTGATGGCGGCTGGTCATGTGACAGCCGATCATGCGAAATATGCTCCTGCTGCTGTTGTGGATCGTCATCGCCGACCTGCTGAACAGGTGTCGGATGCCAGATCTCACCGGGTCGAAGAGAGAACCGTATGCCACTTGGAAACCGGCGTATATATGCATGCCTAATAACGTATGAAAATCTAATCTCACCGGCTCAATCGGAGGAGATACATCAGCAACATGGCGAGGAAGATAACCAAGACAACGTGCAATTATCGTAATGTACGCGCCGCCATACACCGTTCCTCGCTCCTGGCAATGATAATACGAAGCGTAATACTCTGCCAAACATCTCGCCAGGTTGCACCTGGTCCCCGTAAGCAAACAATATAGGTAAAAATAAGTCGGGAATGATACACCACTCCCAACTCTTGCCACGTCCCGTGATGGATGTGGCGATCATGCGATACAAGTAACGAATGAGAGGATCTCTAATGCCAGTGACCCTGCCCTTAGTCCTCTCAAACGGACCTCCGGCAATCTGAGGCCACCAATCTCTTAATCGGGTCTCCTCAATCTCAGTAATTCCCTCGGTACATAGAGGGGTAATAGTCTTCGGCTCATAATAAAGTCCCGAGAAAACAGCAAATTGCTCAATCGATATCTGATGAGATCGTCCACATAGCATAAACGAAATGTCAGATCGCAGATCGTTCTCCTCTATCTCATTAGGACGAATATAAATAAAGGTGGATAAAACTCCAATGTTAGCTCTAGGTAAGAAGGTAAGAACGCCAACTTAAATAAACGACTCCATGGTGTATTATCTTTGATAATACCAGTGAGTCTATCGCGCTCCCCAAGCTCGGTCATCACCTCCCAATCAACTGTTTGTTGTGTGTTGGCCAAAATTGCGGATTGAGTTAGTCCAGACTGATACAAACATTTCCTTGTAACTCTCTAACCAGTTTTTGTTTATATATGACAATATTTCTGAAAATATATTAAAACAAAATTAAATTATGTGTTATATTTAATACTATTGTATGTACGTATGTAATGAAAAACTTACTTTCTCGTTTCACTTCAACTAGTCGTTCGTAAAGAAGGTCATAGTTATACTCTTAAATCTCCGGCGTGGGAGACTCACACAAACGTGCCCATACATATTTAAACGTTTGTCAGTCATCTTTCGTAAAACTTGCTTTACAGTGTTTCGCGATATTTTCATCAATATGCCACTTGCATAAATACTTCTAAGCATTTGGAAATACTTTAACATATGTGTTCATTAAAGCAAGATCTTTGTCTGTTATTATGACCCACAGCTCCATAGACCTGTAACGTATCTTTCAATCTATTAAGCATCCACTCAAAATTATCTTCTCGTTCTTTACTAATAAACGCATGAGCAACACAAAATGTCTTGTGTGTCAAGGTCGCACACTAAGTGTCGTATGATTTTGGATGACAAAAAAATATATCTTCTGCGGTGATTGTATCGGGATCTTCCCGGGTGTAATAAACATACCTTTTAGAAGATAAAAGGTTTTCTAAAACTTGCATTGGTGTTTCACCGAATTTCTTTTCACTTCTTATCTTATATTGAGCGTTGTATACATCTCTGGTTATGGATACGTTCTTTGGATTTTGCTTTTTCAAAGCTGATAAGATGCTACGAGGCTCCATGTTCTGATCAGTAAGTTGTTCCACCAAGCTGATAAGATGCTACGAGGCTCCAGATGTTTCAAACGATACTTTCGTGTTCTGATTTTCATCACTCGAGAGATAGTTTGTATTACTTTGTTGCGGGTCGTAACTTGATTCTCGGCAAAACTCGAACTCATCATCTGGAGCATAAGACTGGTTTAAATCTGGCAATCGTTTTTCGTAAGCAGATTGAACGTACGAATCATCTTGATTACTATCTGCCACGTACGAAACGCTTGAATATTCACCAAACAAATAATTACCATCCCAAAACGACATAACGAACGAATAAAAAATTGTGATGTTTGGTGAGAAAACTTACGTTTGTGAATTTAGAAAGATATTGAATGCGTTCTTATATAATAGAAAAAGAATCTTCTGTCACTTTGAATTCGGTGACCTATACGAGGCGTATGGACCCATACGCCACGTATAGGTGGTTAGTTGACACCTATACGAGGTGTATAGACCCATACGCCTCGTATAAGAAGAATCTTGGGTCATTTCAAATTCAACCGTGCTATACGTTGCGTGGCAGCCCTATAAGACAAATGGGATTTTTTTAAAGAAAATAGGGTTTTGTGGTTCAACTATATTTTCAAAATAATTTTTCTCTAAAACTATAACTTTTATTTCTTTTATATACATCCTTACGTACACATAAATGTCTTGATTACTTAATAATCATTTCAACTAACTCGGGTTCCACGATACTAGCCGGTTATGATAAAAAAAACTTGAAAATTATTTAAGTTTATCGTAACCGACTAGCATCGATGGAACCCGAGTTAGTTGCAACGATTTTTTAAGTATGCAATTCAAATATATGTATATATGTATGCAAATACTTAATGAAATAAAAATTAAATGTTTACCGAGTAATTATGTGACAGAAGAAACTGTCAAACCACATAACGCTAATTTCCTCCGATAAGATTAAACGTTATGATTACTATCAATTACTGAAAGTATCAAACGTTTCCTTCGTAACAAACGAAATATGAGCGCATTCGTTTGATATCCGGTGTGTTTATATATCAACGAAAAGGAATATTATGTCGCATCAAAATAATTCGAAATAAAGTCTATACGCCTCGTATAGTACTATACGCCGCGTATAGGCTTTTTCAGACGACAAAACTGGCGAAGTCAAATCAGTCATTCAGCGGGCCTATACGCCACGTATGGGTCCATACGCGGCGTATAAGCCTGGGTCATATGGGTGTGGGACGTATCTACACCGACACCTATACGACGCGTATAGACCCATACGCTTCGTATAGGTGTCGGAGGAGATACGTCCCACAGCCATACGACCCAGGCCTATACACAACGTATGGGCCTATACGAGGCGTATATGCCCGCTGAATGACTGATTTGACTTCGCCAGTTTGTCGTCTGAAAAGCCTATACGCGGCGTATGGTCCTATACGATGTGTATAGCCCCCACGACATCTGATGTGATATGAAATATTTGGCATTTATGGGAAGAACTATACGTCGCGTATGGACCCATACGCGATGTATAGGTGAGTATCGATTTATAAAGTGAGGTGTGTTTGTATAAGAACCCTTACAAATTGGTCAAATGTAAATTTCTTGAGAAGATTCATAAAATAGATATCGTACAAAAGAATCTCTGTTACCCATCTGTAAGTTGAAAATGATATTTGAGGGGTATAATAATAAAGTTGAAATATTCGAGGGGTGTGGGGGTAAGTGTCGTGAATCAAGGGGGCGAGGTGACATGTGAGATGAGTTACTATTATGCACCTCCAAAAGGATTTGATGAATGGGTTCTCTCTTCTCATAAAAGAAAATAGAGTAAACCACGTATTTTGTTCTTTAATTATACATAAAATTATGAATTTTATTAAATTTAATAAGTACATTAAATATTTTTTATTTGAAATTTTATCACGCTTATGTCCTTACTATTAACAAAATATGACTTTTTCAATTAACTTTTTATAAAAAGCATTTTACCCTTACCTCTTAAAATATAAAATTTGTAATTTTCAGTTAATTGTTTTACTTTATTTTTATTTAATTTTTTTTATCTTTTGTAATCACTTTTATTTTTATAAATTAATTTTTTTTAAATGATCACTTTGCTTTTAACCTTTAAAATGACAAAATGTGTTATTATTAATCTTTTTTTTCTTTTTTTATGTTTTTCAGTTTTGTTTTCTTTACTTTTATTTTATTTTTATCCACTTTTGTTTAAAATTCATCATACATATTAGTTATAATTTAGTTTCATTTTTTATAAAATGTAATTTATTTATAGATTTTTATTTTTTTATAAGTTTATTTTAATTTGTTCACTTTATTCATTACCAATGTAATAAAACTAATAGAAATTAGGCAACTTGATTTTTAACTTTTGTGGTATAAGATTTTTTTAATCGTTTCAAATTATTTGGTTTAAGGTTTATATTTAAAACCATTTGAAGAAAGTAAGATTTGATTTATGATATGAATTTTTAATTTTTCGTATTCAATTGAATGGTTTATCTTTAAATATAAATATAGTGCGATAACTCGTAACTTTAACTTAAAATAAAATATACTAAAACGTTTCTAAACAATTACTCGAAGTTTTTAAATAAAAAAAACATTCAAACTTTCTTTAATTAAATGCACTTTTATTCGGAGTTTTATTTTAACTGTTAATAATGTTTTTTTATTAATGTAAATAAAACCAAAACACTCAAAATTAAAATAAAACCGAACCAAACAATTACTATTTGGTTTGATTTTACAATTAAGTTTATTGAACTTTTTACAGTCTAAACACTTATCATGTATTAATCATAAACCAAATTCTTACATTCTCAAACTTAGAATAATTATAACAAAGTAAAATATAAAAAGTAACATACCCAAATCATACAATCTCTAATATTGTAAGCTCTTTAATTTGTTCTTGTACAATTAGAAAGGTAGATAACTAATTTTTAAAAACAAAATATATAATAAATTAAAAACCTATAAATAAAAGTATACTTATTAAAAAAAGATTAAATTAATTAAGTAATAACATTTCAGATAAGTTTAAGAAATAAAAAGTGATTAAAAAAGGTAATGTAAATAAAATAAAAACAAAATAAAAAAATAAAAGATTGATGGAATTACAAATTTCGTCCTTTAAAGGGTAAGGGCAAAATGTTCCATTCATACAAAACTAACGAAAAAAGTTAACTTAGTTAGTAGAAAAGACATAAAACGTAATAAATTTTCAAATAAAGAATGTTTAGTTTACTTATCAAAGTTTAACGGCGAGATCCATAATTTTAAACATACTTAAAGGACAAAATTTTTAATTTACTCAAGAAAATAAAAAAAATTAGATTAGATAATAAATATTTTTATATTTATTGTTAAGTTTGTAGATAGAAATGAAAAAAAAAATGTGAATGCCTGAAATAACATCACATGAAAATAGGGGTGTGCAAAAAAACCGTAAACAAAAAAAAACCAAAAACCGATCCGTATTCGTAACCCGAAAAAAAAAGAACCAATTTATGAATTCGGTTTTCAGTTCGGTTTTTTACCGAAACCGAATTGGGAATTCAGTTTCGGTTCGGTGTAAATTTTGAATTCGGTTTGTTCGGTTTAACCGATTTAACCGAAGTCAATATGTATACTTTATTTATTTTTTTATAATTGTAAGTTTAGCCTAACTTCTTAAGCCTAAATTTTCAAGGTATTTTATTTAAATCAAATAACTAGAATTTATATGCTAGGCCAATTTCATTTACCATAATTGAGTGTAAGTCTTATTTTTTAAAGAGTCAAAGTCGACTATTTATATTTTAGAAAACGAGATTGTTAACAATTCAAGAGTTTAATTATTTTATATATATTTTTGACGAAATATATATATATGAAGAGTGATTCTCGTACAAGCGATCTAAATTTAGCGTCTTAAATAAAAAATGATTAATACGGTTTTTTTGGTTTTTAATCGAAACCGAACAGAATTGAATTCGGTTCGGTTAGTCATATTTTCAATTCGGTTCGGTTTTCGGTTATGCCTAAAAAAATTTCTAAACCGAATAAACTGATAACCAAATCAATTAACAACCCTAAATGAAAACACAAATATACTTGAAATAACAATAACATACATTTAAAATATATTATATTTTTCATTCTCTTCGTTCTATTAATGCTTCATTCCATTCCAGTAACTTTATAATGTGAAAATATAATAACTTTTTTAGGACATGCATTTGATGAAATTATTTATATTCTATACATTACAAAGTATGCATGAATTCTTTGAGGTTTATATCATTATAAAATATACATGTTGCAAAATTTTCAAATAATTATATGGCAATGTAAATATGTATGTAAGTTATCTATCTTTTAGTTTGTTGTACTTGTCGTATACCTAAAATCATATAAAAAGTAGAATGGTAAGAAAAGAATATGTATTTGGAAAAACTAACAGTTACCCTTTAACATACAAACAAATATATCCAATATTCACATAAGCCCAATATCTTATGAACAATTACCCAACAAATACATGATATGTGGAGAGCCAAGTGTTTGATACATTTTACAACCTGATATGAGACGAGAATTACCAATACTCGTCTCAAACTCGACTCATTGCCACCCTACAAGTAGAGTGCCAACTACTTATCAACGTAATTTGGTTAGTAGACTAACCTGATCATTTTTTTATTATGCTTTGGGTACATTGTAGTGACCGAACGAAACCTAAATAACTCAACATGATCAACCTTAAATCATTATCTACATAGTTTCATATATTTTGAGACAATTTTTATCATTCGGTTTCATGTACATTACCTCCTACACAAGAGTCATGTTCAATACCATACGTCACTACCATCTGCATACGGGGCCTACATATTAAAAAGGTGAAACGATGATGAAGCAGGTTCTTGAAAGGTTTCTCATAATTCTGATGCTTTCATCGGTTTCCCAAGATTCGTTGATGAGACATAAAAGACAACGAGTCGAATACATGCAGGTTGCACACCTACAAACAGCACATTAAAGACAATACAAAGGATGTAAGGCAGTGGCACCAAGCTAGTAACCATCGGCATTTGTTCTACACGTCTATTGTTCTTCAGTTCTTGCCTTTATGGCCTTTTCGATCAACTCATCGACCCATAATTCCACAAATCACAACCTGGACTCAGAGGGTCCATGTTCTGTTCTTGGCATCTGATCGATCCCTATGGCTTTGTTTTTGGGATTTCACAAAGCAAACACCATAAAAGGGGCATGTCGCCCTAATTGCGGTCTAGCAGATGACAAGTGACCCACAAAGGTAAGTATTTTGCCTCTTTGGACTTTGATCAACCTCTATATGATTATATTTTTTGAGCCTTTCATTTAGTCGTATACTGCTTTTGTAGAATTGTAGTTTTATACTTTTGTTCAAAAAAATTGATTAGATTCATAGCCTCATAGGTTGCTAAATTGATTTTTAATTAGTAGCATATGATTCTTTGATAGTTTGATTTATTGAATAGATTGCTTTGATTTAATCATTTACTACTTTGTAGAATTACAACTTTTGAGCTTTTGTTTTTGTCTATTTTGAATGACCTTTGAGGATTTATTTATTCATTGAATAATGCCTTATTTTTTTAGTTCAATTTTTAGTTCAATTGGTGTCCTGTAAAACATTAAAGCGGTCCTGCCTATATATAAAACACTATGATTACCATGCTAAACAATCATGCCAAACAATTGTATAGTATGAGAGCTAAAGAAAACTCTGATAATAATAATTTAAGTATCTTTTTGTGATTTGATCACATTTCATGTTCTCTAAAAGAAATGGTAGATGTGTTAGGTACAACCGTACCAAAGAAGGTGATGCATGTCAACGTCTATCATTAACTGCATTCAAGCCTGATAATCAATATCCTCCAAGAAAATCAATTCAAAACACACTTGGTATTATGACATAAATGTAAAAATCTGGAATCCACTTGATATTATCTGTACATATTCTAAAAATGGTTAATTAAGTGAAATGACGATCGTAAAAATGCTATTATTTTAAGCTGCTTATTTTATTAATCCAAGCTTTAATCCATTGATCAATGTTAATTCATGTTGACAATTTAATTAAAAACAATTTTTAAACTTTACATTTGTTGCATAACTATTATTAGGACTATATTAGACTATATTATTTTTAAGGTTATGAGTTTATTTTATTAGACTATATATTTTTAAGGTTATGAGTTTATTTTATTAGACTATATTATTTTTAAGGTTTAGTAATAATTATTATTATGATTAAGTCTACGGGCCCGTTTAAATTTTAAGGTTTTATTATAAACTTCATATAATGTAATCTAAACTTTCGATAATATTCAATCAAGTCTTCTACCATTTAACATATTTAAGGGTGACCTGTTAGATCTCTATGAGCACTTCATTAATCTATACATAGATCACTATTATAAACGCAAAATTTTTCTTATAACTAAAATGACATCTGATGAAATGTCACTTACAAATGATCATATGTTCATAACATATTATCTAGACGTCATAAGCATAAGTCATATGGGAACGACACAGAATAATCACTCTTGCGGTCAAGTTTAACAAGATTGTTTCTTACAGCCACAAAGTTTTTTGTATTTACAAATAATAGATAGTATAGTTTTCTTTTACTATATATAACTATATAAGTCGACTATAAAAGCTTTATACTTTAAATTTTGGCCACAAAGGTTTAATGTTAATATCGAATAATTACTATGTGGTCCACCCAACTTCAATTAAACTTACAATCTACATTATTAACTTAATTATTAAAATTGACTAAAAATGTATAGATTATTTAATTACTCTTATGATAGGTATTGACGTAAAATTAGGACAAAAGTACGAGTTATCGAAACTAATATATGTTTTTTTTTGTTTTTATATAAAGTGACGCCATTTACTCTAATCGTTTTATATAATTCTAAATATGTCGTTACGACTTTCTTCTTCCATGTCTCGACAAAACATTATTTTAAACCGAGCATTACAGATTTCATACAACATCAACAACTTTGCCGCAACGCACCGATTTAGTCTACTAGGTTACTACTAATTAACAAGTTGTTATTCTAACACTCCTCGGGACTATGTAAACATTATAAGATTAATGATGATATAAACATCATGTACGTTAAAACATCAGCTAAACCTTGCTACCGCCTACTGCTAGAACATACATACATTAACCTTATCAGTTGCTAAACATTAAACACAATAACTTGGAGTTTAGCAATGATATTATAATAGATTTAATTATTAATACATTTATCTTATATAGTTTTTTTTTATTAAACTTTGATTCAAAAAGGTATTTTCATAAATTATAGGGTTGTTTGTGCGATGCGATGAAGAACACAAAATACTAACACAAATACCGGTAATGCGCTTAACGAATTAATTATATATAATAAAAGTTAAAATAAAGTAAATATGAAATTGTATAATTGACATTTGTGTGTGAAAGATAATTATTAGCTGTAACAACTACAAAATTAAAGTTGTAATCTAACTAACTAATTATGGTACTTAGTGTTAGTATTATTCAGCTTTACTTTTTTGTACTTAAATTATATAATTGGCATTTTAGTTTAAAAGATCTTTATGGTAGTCAAATTTATATAATGAGCACTTTTGCTCCCCTTGAACTTTTAACATTAGATAATCTTGTCATCAATAAATGTATTATAACTAACGCAAAACTAAGTTATGTTACGATCCGAAGCAAATTGTATATTAGTAAAAAAAAAAGAAGAAAGATGTAGATTTAAAAAAAATAAGGTTTACCACACATTGACCAATAAATGGTAAACACGTGGATCAAGAGTAATAGCTTATTGTAAATATTAACTTCTAATTGTTATAGTTAGAATATAGTATAAATATTCAAGCATTTGAATTTAAGTCTATACCAATATATCTTGTATCCTTCTATGATCAAACACAAGCTTACATCATCAACTAAATATCCCTACTTAACGAGTTCAATACATGTTTGCCGGTTGTGGGTCAAACTCAATTAAAAAAAATTACACGTGCACAAACAAGAGAGGAACCAGAAATCATGCTAGAAACAAGAATTCAAACACACAAGTGTATTATTGGATAAAGTGTATTATTGGATGACATAGAGCAAAATACATATTCATTAACTTTTATAGAATGTTATCTATACTATATATAAAATTATCTTATTTAATGTATAAGATACAAACAATTTTGATTATAGAATAATAGTTTTGACATTATTTACATATTACCTCTTATGATTAGTTACATAATAACCTTATAACAGTTGCATAAAATTTTACATTATCTGCCCATAAACCAAAAAAACTTAATTTGTTTTAAGATTTCAACTATTTTTTAAATCTATCATGTTTAAAAACTTTTGATATTGTAATTGTAACATGTCTTTCTTACCGATTTATATTTTGTAAGTTATAATAAGTTAATGCGTGAATGTACAAGTCGTCATGCAGAACTCATCTATTTGGTGTTTTAATAGTTTAGTTTAGAATAAGCATAATAGTCATTTGTAAAAATAATACAAGAATAACAAAAATATTAGAAACACGTGTCAAATTTAAAATATCGTCCCGCTGTATTACGCGGACACTTTTCTGGTATATACATAACAATTGTGCATGTCGGTGTAGTTGTTCACAATGTCAAATTAGACTTTACAAGTGCCTAAGCTGCCCTAGGCACCAGGTAATAGGTATAAACATATGCACGTGAATTAATTCAAGTTCTAATACTTTTTCTAGTCAATTAGGTTATGACACATGATACGTTTATGGTTTTTTATTTTCTGTTATTCTACTCTTATAACTTGTAACTATGATATTTTTCTAGAATTTCAAATGTATTGTTGGTACGTACTTACTTTCGTCTACATTTCAATATGAATTTCATTCGAAACTGATTTTATGTGAGAAGGTATAATTCTTCAAAGCAGAACGAAAAAACCGACAAAGTTGATTACAGATTTGATATTTCTCTTTTAGTTTTCTTAATGTCCTCTTACAACCTTTAAAAAATATGGTGTTTTATAAAATTCCGGTTTATGCAATTTTCACTTCTTATTTTTATCAACGTTTCAATATATAAAAAAGTTCACGAGATGAGTACCAGTGTACCGGTCCTTAAAACTGAATTTCAAATTGTAACACTCACAACTCTACGTGCGGATTCCCAAACCACCACCACCACTAAATCACCACTAAATCACCACTAAATCACAAGATACAAAGGCAAGGTAGGGTTTGGGGTGGCAGTGTATGGCCATTCACCATATAAATCCAATTGGCATATGTGGATGATGCTCTGGCATACCCACATGCCATTCTCACTCAATGACATTTCTACTATTCCAATCTTATAAGTACCACTTTGACTCAAGATCTCACTACCCGATTGGGTGGTTACTTTTTTTTAATGAACAATGAATAATTTTTAAGTCCGGTCATCCGGGTAAACCCATTGGCGAAAGGTTATTCACGTCCGCGAACACAGACAGCGCTGGTGACCCGGCTCGGCAATCATTCCAAGGAAAACCCACCACCTAAAGGCCCACTGTGGTAAAACCCTTGGTCCACTAGAAGCATATTGCATCTAGTGAGACTTCAACCCATGACCTCCACTTTGAAAAATATAAGGTGTCTTCTCCTAAACCAGTTGATCTAGGACTCATTGGCTGGATTGGGTGGTTACTACTTATTACAACTATATATTTTATGACTTCCATGAAAATGGTAAATTTAATATGTTGTAATGTTAGTTGTGTAGGGTAGACATCAAGTTAAAATAAAAATGACAAAGAATGATTATATATACACACACTTTACTTGAAGCATTTCGTCATGTATCATTATTTTATTATCAACGTTTTGTGATGTATAAACTTTAAGAGAGGAAAGCATAGCATGAAAATTAAATGAATATGTGAATATAAAGTAGGCAAATGAAAGAAAAAGAGAGTAAATACTCTGAAAAAAGCTTCCATTATGAAAAGTAAAAGGAAACATATTGTGGCTAAGTGGTATAATATAAACACATGAAATGATGAACAGAACTTTATATGATAAATATACCTTTAATTTATCTTAACAAGAAGAAAATCTGGAGTTAAAAAACGATTATTATTTTCTTTAATATCTCTTTACCGTGTTTATATGTTCTCATTCTAAGTATAAACTTAGACAAATTTACTGGAGAATTATAAAGAAAAACAGTAATCAGTAAATTTGTTGAAAATATCTTCTTGTCTGTTTGGTCGTGGTCCATTGGCAAAAAATTATTCCGCCCTACTCCAAAATAATATATAGAGTAATTTATATTAGAAATCAATGTTACGTAACAATAACTATAAACCGAATGAATAGATCTTGTATATATACTTACTAGTTTAATACCCCGTGTATTACACATGTTAAATACATAAATTAAATATTTTTATGAGAAAATTATTAATTATAAATTAATAGTTTAAGATAATATTTGATTGAACATGCATATGAAAAATGATAATTAGTAATAAAAATGATATCATGTTTGTAAACTTTTTTTAGAAAATTTATTTTAAAAAAAGTTTTTTTACATTTTGTTCCAAAAAAATTAATTTAAATAATGTCATTTTTTAAAATTTCTAAATTTATAACTCTGAATTTTAGTTATTTTGGTTATAAAATCTTGGAACAATTTTTTTTTCATTTTGTTTCAAATTTGTAAAAATATATCTTTCTTAATTTATTAGAAAGTAAATTTTAATCTCGTTAAAAATTTTATTAGTAGTTAATGTAATTATTTAATAAAAATTAAGAAAATTAAAGTTAACAAGTGTCACTTCGTACATGATTCATGATTAAAAGCGTGGTAGACAAGGCTCAACGATGGTTAAACTTGGCAAAAAAAATTTAGACAACCGTTGTTTAGACATCTCAAATTTATAAATTTAACATTTTAAATTTTTATACGGATCATATAGCATCATACGAATGGGCATATATACATCGTTCACTGTTTGCTCACCTTTAAACTCTCATCTTCAAGTTGTTTTATGACTTTTGAGGTATTTAAATGGTTCTTCTGGAAAAGGTGTATTGATTGATAAGTTTGATTGTCTTGATTTGATTGCCTATGTTGATTCAGACTAGGAACGTTGTTTGGCATCTAGGCATTGTGTTACTGGATTTTGCGTTTTCTTAGGTAGTACATTAGTCTCATGAAAAAGTAAAAAGCAACAAACAGTTTCACGGTCTTCGGTGGAAGCTGAATATCATGCTATGTGTAGTGCTGCGTGTGATATTATATGGATTTTGAAAGTTTTAGATGATTTTAAAATAAAACAGTCTGTACATGTTAAGTTATTTTGTGATAGTAATGTTGTTGTGTTAATTTCTGCAAATCCTGTTTTTCACGATTGTACAAAGCATTTCGAAATTGATTTACATTTTTTGCGTGAAAAGATTATGACTGGTGTTTTAAAAGTAGTAAAAATTGGGATTGATCAGCAACCAACAGATGTATTTACAAAAGGTCTTGGTGTTAAACAACATCAATTTCTTTATGAAAGTTCAAAGTTAAATGATGTTTTCACCGATTGAATTGAGAAAGAGGCTGTTAAATTTATTAATAAAATAATTCAATTCAATTGGTGAATTAATTGTTTCTTTTATTTATCATGTGATTAGTTGTGCAGGTTGGCTTGGAATTAAGAAGTTAGGCTATTGGACTTGGACAAAATATATATTGTGTTCAATATTTTAATGACATATTTAATTAATGAAGGTACCCTGGGCTTCATATATTTGAACTAGCCCAATAGATCTAAACATTATTTGTGGTACTTGGTAGTGGTAAATGATAATAAAAACATGTTAACAGATTAGCCCGATAAGAAATCCAATCCTTATGGGATCATTGAATCATTAGAGAACTAGTTTAAATTTGGGCTAATCCATTTTGTAGTTGTTACCAATACTGGACTCATTTCATATGACAGCAGAACACTTGTTCTTGTAATTGGCTTTCATTTTTCAACTTTTAACTTTTAAGTTAACAAAAATCAAACGTAAGCGGTCACTTCAAAAAAAAATTTAATTTTGTAATAGATTCATTATTTTTATTAGTTTATAACTAGTATGTAAAATCTAGTATTTTCACATAGATTGTTATGGCAGTAATTTTCGTTTCCAATTTTAGGGAAGATGGCAGGGATGAGAATGGTTCTCGTCGGTGAATGGTTGTGGTGGGCGTGGTTGTAGATAGGGTGAGAGACATGGCTGCTATATTATCATAACCGGTGTCAAGTCATACAATATCATAACCATGTCATATGATGTGTTTATAGATTATAAAAGGTGACTTGTATAAAATAATAAAACCATCAAAATGTATTACAATAATTATGTATATGCTTAATGCTTCTTATTCAAATATGTTAGTTATTTAGAATCAAAAGCCACAAAGTGGCAACTCCAATGGTTAGAAATTATGAGTGAGAAATTTTGTTGACCATATTTGCTTATTATAAACCCCACAATTGTCCTACATTACTGCTTGCTATCTTTTTACTAATCTTTCGAACCAATGGATCTCTACAAATGACATATTCTAATTGCTTAATCTTTAATCATTGGACGTCAACTTTTTCCACTCTCTCACTGGACATGAAAGAGTATGTAAGGGTTCTAACTTAGCGTTATCGTGATGTGTGATAAATGTGTTTTTTTAAATGGTTATTAGTTTAATCGCATGATAAACATTAGAGTAGATTTAGATGTAATGTAGAGAGTATGTGTTTTTGTTGTTCTAAACAAATTATAAATGCCTTTAATCAGCGGGTGGTCAAATTGAGTTTTAAACTTTGTTACTTTTTTTATTTGAAACCTCACTTTTTTTAATAATTTGTTAGCAAGGATCCATATCTACATATTTTCGCAAATAAATTTAATTAGTTACATATATATTCAATTTAAAACTTTAATTACATATATTCCCTTTTAATTTTAGTTAATTATATATATACCTAACTCAAAAATTCAATTTAATATATCTCCTTCCTTAAACATGTTACATATTTACCTGTTTTAAGCTTAGGTATTCACCCATTTCTTAACTATTTTTTTTTAGTTTTTATTATCTCCTACTTAGTCAATTACAATACCTAACTTAACATTTTAATTACATATATCTCATTTTTTAAACATAAATATTACATATTGACCCTTTACTTATTTTTTAAATAACTTATAGAACTTTTTTTACCTTTTAAAAGAAACTATAAAAATATGTATTAGCTTCTTAACTAACTTTTATAGTTTTTACTAACTCTTAGGTTTTAATAATTTGTTTACGTTTTGACGCTTTTTTAACCTTTTATGTTTTCTTACTTCGTTTACATTTTAATACTAACGTTCTACAGTTTCCGTATGATACACTTCCAATTTCATCACACAACAATCTAAACACGCCATTGTACCTGTTTTTGCGTTGCGAGTAATTCTTCAGTCTTAAATCATGCTTTTGTACAATTTAGCTCGAAATCTTTCAAACCAAACCTTCAAATCTATTGAGTATCTCGAAAAAAAACTAGTATGATTAAATATGTATGTTTTTATTTTAAGTTAAAATAAGGGGTATATAAGTAATTATAGGGTGTGGTTCAATTGTAAATCATAATAAACTGTGTGAACCAATAAACCATTTCCATCACTTATTATGTGACACGTGTCATGTTTTATTATAAAAAAATTTATAATGTTTAGGGCATTATACTTATTTTCTATTTTTTCCCTTCGTTCATTTGTACTATTTTTTAGTATTGTATTAACACACTCCCCTTTATTAACACAGTCACCTATGTGCTAATGATTTGATGTTTTTGTACTATTTTTTAATATTGTGTTACACAATAACCCGTATGTTAGTGATTTGATGTTATCGATACCTTCACACATTTCTAAAAGATTGTCACACATTAATCTTAACGACGGAGTCATCGAGATGTAAAGGTTAAGATTATTTACAGTCATATAATGCTACCATTAAAAAAATATTATTATCATAAGTTTTAAAATACAAATTACAACCATAAGTCTCAAACAAGAATAAAACATAACATAAGATAAACATCCAAATTAAATTATTCATTTATTTCTAGGTTCAAATCCTAGATGTGAGCACACTTCAAGAGATCATCAAACTTGAGCATTTCCTGATACATGTTAAAAATAAAAAATCAACTATGAAAGTTGGTGAGTTTCCATGGGTTAAGTATATATAAATATATAAAAAGACTTAACAAGTAGCAATTCATGTTAATGGTTATGAATTATGTAAGTTTATAGAACACATATAGTTACAATCAAACCTTGACCAAAAATAAGTTTACAAGTTTATAATGATTAGCTAAGTGTACTTGGTTCCTATGATGAAAAAGCATACGTCATCAGGAGTCGGCAATAACCTCGACTTTAGCACCAAATAGGCTTGTCAGGCCCATAGATCTATGGCGTCGCCAGACTAGCAATAGTTAATGATTGTCAACATATAATGTATCTCATATAACACTTACAATAATCCAAATAACCATGACAAAAATATATAGATGAATTGCATGTGCGTTACAAGTATAAAAGTTTACAAGTGTAAGTTGATAAGTTTAATATGTTTCACCCCAAAATTGTATGAAATAATATAAAAAGAGGCATGAAAACTCACATGACGAAATAAGAGTATATAAGATGAGTAGTAAGAATAATAGTCGATGTTCCAACGAAATTTTTCACAAGATATCTAAACGTATATATATTTACAAGGTTTAAGTTTAATAATATGTTTAAAGATTTAACAATAACTAAGGTGTCAAACGGAATTTTGGGGATTTTTCTAAGTACATTAAATAATGTAATAAAGAAATATACCATTTATGTGTTTTAATATAAAGAAAATGAAATTAAATCATTTATAATAGTTAATAAAGTTTAAATATAAAATTTGAATAAACATTTGAAATAATCATGATGTAAACAATAATAATTTAAATGTAACGTTTGGACCAATAATAATTTATTAGTTATTATTTAAAATCTACTTTAATAGAAATAATCCAAGAATAACCTTTGTTAAAATGTTTTATTAAGAAGATATTTAATTATTTAAATTTAGAAAAATTACAGAAAATAATTTGGTGTCTTTAAAAATATTTTAAAGTTTACAAAAACCATTTTTATATTTATTAAAAAATTTCTATAATTTATTTAAAAGCTGAAAAGCCTTAAAAAATGTTTGGTGTCCGAGTTCGAACCCGAGACCTCAAAGTGGGGATGTGAGTAAGTAACCAGTGAACCGGGGTCGTGACCATGATGTATCACAGTTTTTAATTATGGTGTTTTGACCGGTCTAACGAGTGAATCGTAAGAAAATTGGTTTATTATCTTATCCTATTTTAAAAACACTAATATATTTTTTTATTATAACTAGATAAATAATATGAAAATAAAAATTAAACTATGAGTAAGTGAGGAGGTTGATACCTCTATATATAAAAGTTTTTTTTTGGGTGGAGGGTCAAATACCCGACTAGTTTCACAAAATGTGTCAATTGAGACTTATGATTATGATTATGCAGAGAAGTTTGATAACCAATGTAACCATAGTTTATTTGTGGTGGTCTATTCGGTTGTTTTAAATAAATAAAAGGTTTATATTTCTTTCTATTCTCTCCTCTTTCTCCCCGGTAACAGCAAAAAAATTCACAAACATTTATTTTTGTAAGTACATAGATATATCCATCGAATAATATACAACAAATATGTATACGTGTATTTGTAAGAAACTAAGAAACCATAACGAGTGAATACGTAAGGGCGGACTTATATAGATGCCATTAGAGTTATTGGAATACAGTAACGTTTACAAGTTTATTATATAGATGGCATTAGAGTTACTGGAATTAAGTAAACTTTTACAAGTTTATATAAATCATGCATGGATTTTTGAGTGACCATAGTTTTTTAGAATAATGACTATATGTGATTTCAACTTTGATGAGATAGATAACTTAAGTTGAAATAAAAGATAAGAGAAAGAAAATGTTTACTTAGATTTTATTTTTTACAAAAATTACAAAACTTGAAACAAAAATTGGGATACGGATGGTATATACGTACACAGATAAAATAAATATATATTCAGCTATTAGTAATAAGATAAGTTATAATACAAGTTTTTGATCTAAGATAAAATTAAAATCACATATAAGTAAATAGCTCAAAAAATAAAACAATTACATTAGTTTTTAACTTTCCTATCAATAATTTCTTTTTTAAACAATCGCTTTAAGAAGTTGTTACAGAAATATATATTTATAAAAATATAAAAATATTTGGTTTTTAATTGTTTTCATTGTTTTGAAAAGATCATTTTTTGGAAATTTCACTTTTTATAAAAAAAAATAAAAGGGCCAATCTGAAACATCTTGTTTCAACAAAGTTTAATAATTTAGAAAATTTCATATTCTATAAAAAATAGTTTTTTAATTATCTTTGTTTTAAATAGAAAGATGTGTGTTTAATTTATTTAATAATACTTCCTTTTTTATAATCTAGATGAGAGAGAAGTGTAGTAATTATTGAAATTGATTTTTAATTAAAGCAAAAAATAGTATAATTATTTAAATGATTATAATACTTTTTAACGCCAAAAATGACGTGATGAGGCGTTGAAAGGTGATACGTGACAACCTAAACTTTTTTTTATAGATTAACTTTAAATTAATTTAGTTTTTTTCTTTTTAAAGTTACTATATAATATCAGTTTTGATAATAACAGTTTAGTTAATAATTAGAGAAATTTACACTCTTATTTTTCTTGTAATTTGCGAACAACTTAATAATAGTTGCTTATTTAACTAGGTTGTTTCTGGACATGCGCGTTGCGCGCGATGTCTCGAATAAACAAATTAGGCTCAGAAAAACAATTTAGTATGTTATGGTTGCGAACATTTTGGTTCGCCACGCAGTGACAACGAATCAATCATCTTTCAGCATCATCATCACCTACATGTCCCATGGTATTGTATACGAGCAAACAGAAAAATCTTCATCTCTAAAGAGCGACAGCTCCTCGTCATCGACATACCCCCTACTTAAACAACGGTGTGTCAGCTTAAAATCGATCTCAAATAAGGTGAGATTCCTCATCATCAACACCGGTTGAACAAACGTTACGCATCACAAACAGAACACCTCAACATTTAAACATTAGGCATAAGTGTAATAGGCACAACCATCACCGTCACAATCAAAACCACCAACGGAAGAGCATGTCACGTGCCGGCCGAAGACCAACAACAAAACCCCAAAGCGCAAATCTAAGAACCCAAAATGGGTTGTATCAACAACGATGACCAACAACCAATAACAAATATCCAAAATATAGATATGAAAATCCAAATTGGGTCACAGCAACATCGATGTTGGGTTTCGGCGGGCTTATCATTATCGGAGCGGTACGGCGGGAGCCCATGCAACCCCGATAAGAAGGACCATCGTTTTTTTCGCGAACAATAGCAAAGAGCCATAAACACGCCACCGTCGGCTACAGGCCTGGATAGCCCTCGGCTAAGATGAAGCCTAGAAACCCTAAATACAGGGACCGAGAAAGAGGCGGTGGTGACATAGGACGGCACTCCTCAGTGTACAACGGCTGTGAAGGCGGTGCGCATGGTGTGGCCAGCGAGAAAACAAACCCTAGATTTGAACCACCATTGTTGCTATCGTTAACTCCTAGAGGCCCACCACCGTCCAACCGAACCACAAAAGGGCGGTGAACCAGCAACGGCCCTGTCGCCGTGGCACCGTCGCCATTGCCGCCACAACTGTCGCCAACAACCGGAGGCGGGCACCGTCTACTCTTCCAACGCCATTACCCTTTCTCTCTCTAAAATAACCAATTGCACAAAGGTTGATTAATATATCAATGCTTCATGAGACTTGTACATCATACTTAACAACTTGTATAAAATATAATTGTTCATCCTGTCAACATTTAATAATAAAGTAAATGTTGTAACATCTCGTATTTTTGTTAACTAAAAGTTAACTTCGTTTATTCTTCAAAGGGTCATTATTGTCAATTATGGAACTCATTTATTTATGTTTATTCTTTTTAGTTGTCATTAAGTTTAATGTATGAAAGTTAAAAACAAATAAAAAATACTAAATAATAATGATAATGACAATGTTAATAATAACAATAATATAATAATAACACTTTATAAAGTTATTAAAAATGTTTAAAATTAAATTAAGTTAAGGGTTAGTTTTATCATTTTTAAAAAAAACTTAAAATAGAAGCTTTGGGCATAAAATAATAAGAATTGTAATGTACAGGGACCATTTGTGTAAATATTCAAAACCGAACCAATTCCCTCCCCTTACCCACGTCGACCTCGGCCAAGGGATCCGGCCACCTCCAGCGGCCCTCCGGCCACTTTGAAACCCACTTTTCTCTTCATAATCAAACCCCAAACGCCCCTAACCAGTTTGTGAACGTGGTTCGAACACAATTATGATCTTTAATGGAGTTAAACGACGGTTATGAATAACCAATCGAGTAACCGAAGCTCTTAATCTTAGAGTCATTTGAGCATTTAAAACTCAATAATAATCTAATTAACTGAACCTAATTGATCTTCTATCTATCTCTAATCATTTACCCTTTTTCAATTTCATCTGAAACACATAAGAATTGCATCTTTGATTCCCTTTTGAAGCCGCAACCTGCAACCAGTCGAAGACCTCATCTCGAGCTTATTAACTTACAATTGACACAGGGCTTCTCATCTTTAGAGCCATTAGAAACTTTCTATAGAAGGAATTAGATTATCATCAACGATTGCTACCTGAATCAATCCCCCCCCCCCTGTCACGACTTAGTCTTATACGTGCACATCGAATATCGATTCAAAACTGGCAAATTAAACACCTTCATGCACTCGAAATTACATAAGGAACAAAAGCCCCATGATTACAGCTCTTACATAATTGAATTAAGGTTCAATTTTGGAATTGTCGAATTAGGGTTCATAAGGAATTTGGGATTTTCTTTCTGTTTATGTTTTGAAATTTTAAAACCCAACTAAACTGCGGCTGAGAGCCTTAGTTCATTGGTTATCAACTTCCATCTCAACTTTGGGGACCCGGGTTCGAACCCGGGCACCCTCAAACATTTTTTTAAGGCTTTTTAGCCCTTAAATTAGTTATAGAAAAATTCTAATAAATAAAAAATGATTTTGTAAACTTTAATTATTTTTAAAGACACCAAATAATTTTCTGTAATTTTTCTAAATTTAAATAATTAAAAATCTTTCTAATAAAACATTTTAAAAGTTATTCTTGGGTTATTTATATTAAAATGGATTTTAATCATTAATAAATTATTATTGGTCCAAATGTTTCTTTAAATATTCATCGTTTAAATCACGTTATTTAAAATGGAGATTATTTGAAACATTATAAATCTATATGTTAAATGAATAATTATTTAAATAGTTATTTAAATAATCATTTAAATAATTAGTTATTCATCTTTTCATTTAACCATGTTATATATAAATAGTTAATAAAGTTATTCCTTAAGATTTTATTTAAGTTCTTGAAACTTCTAAAACAAAACAACTTTCTATTATACTTTATTTTTAAAGTTTTGTATTATGAGATCTTATAATAAATCATTTAAAAGTTCAACACTCTACAAAATGATTCTAAATAATTTTAAAGTCATTTAATAAGTATTCAATTAATCACCCTTATCAACTTTTAATAATTAATTATTAAATTAATTATTTCTTTTCACATATTATACTTAATTTCTATTAAATCAATAACTTAAATTGTTGAGACATTTTTTATTATTCTTGGACTTGATTGATTTATATCATCTTTTATTAAACCAAAACATAAACGATTCATTATTTTACTTAATTATTTAAACCCCCAAATTTCAATTGAAACACTAGTTCATGTCTAATTGATGAAATTATTATTGAACTTAATCTTGGAATTAATACGTTTAGGTAAGTTGTAAAAGAAGTCGTTGGAGCCTCGTTTATATTCTTATCATCATCTTATATATATCAAGTGAGTTCTCCATGCACCTTTTTACTTTATTTCACACCTTTTCGGGTGAAACATATTAACTTTATCAACTTACACTTGTAAATATCTTGATACTTATAAATGTACATGCAATTCATCTTTACCTTTTTGTCATGGTTATTTGTGTTATTGTAAGTCTTATATGAGATACATATTTTGTTTACAATCATTAACTATTGCTAGCCTGACGACGTCTTAGATCTTTGGGCCTGACAAGCCTATTTGGTGCTAAAGTCGATGTATTGCCGGCTCCTGATGACGTATGCTTGTTCATCATGGGAACCAAGTATACTTAACCAATCTTATAAACTTGTAATCAAGTCGAGATTTGGTTGTAACTATATATGTTCTATAAACTTGTTAACTCATAACCATTAACATGAATTGCTACTTGTAGACCTTTATATATATATATATATATATATATATATATATATATATATATATATATATATATATATATATATATATATATGTGTGTGTGTGTGTGTGTGTGTGTGGTGTGTGTGTGTGTGTTTAGACCATGGGAACTTACCAACTTTCAAAGTTGACCCTTTATTTTTAACATGTTTCAGCTTTGATACTTGAAGAACTCTTCTTGCTCATATAGGACTTGAACTTAGATAAATTAAACATCTTATGTTGTTGGTTATATTTTTGTGTATTGTAATGATATAATGTCTTTTTATGTTCAATAAAAATAATATTTAATATTATTACAATTTATTTAGTTTCATGTGCTATGAACAATCGTTTCACATCCGTCCGCCCCGATGATTCCGCCGTCGATCGGGGTGTGACAAATGTAATTTAAAATTTTCTTTTTTTTCATCTTTTTTATTTTATTTAGTAGATTTATTACCTTTATTTGTTTTATTTACCTTATACTTTTCTTGTTTATTTATTTTATCTTACAACTAGAGTTAATTTATTATTTTTTATTTATTTCTTTTTTATATATTACTTTGACCTAGATATTTTGGTTCCACCATTATGTTATTAATGTGAGATAGGGGTGTGCAAAAAACCGAAATAACCGAACCGTAACCAAATTAGCCGACGTAACCGAACCGAAATAACCAAAACCGTTAAGAAACCGATGGTTTAGTTTGATAATTTTTTAAAAACTGGATTTTTTTTGTTCGGTTTTGCTTTTGCTTGTAACAAAAACCGAACCGAAACCATACAACCAAACTTGTATATTTCTAAGTGTTATCATACACTAATAAACATTAATAGCCTATTAGTTACTTATTTAACTTATGTTATCTAAAAGAAATTGAATATTTATATTATACTAATTACTAATCTTTTTATGCATAATGGTGTTGTATATTTTGTAAAATAACCTTCCAAAATTTGCTTATGTAATCTATAAAAAATTGACTTTTTACGTTTAACCCAATGATTTTTATATTTTGCAAAGTAAGCTTCCAAATTTTGCTTATTTTTACTTTAAAGCCAAAGATTTTATCTTTTGCAATTTAAACTCATAAAATTTTATATTTTCAACTTTGGTCCTATACTTCTCATATTTTATTAATTTTCGTCTTATGTTCGTTGTAGGTTTTACAAATTAACATGACAAAAACATGCATGTGCGATTTAGCAATTTTACATTTAGTTCTAAATTTTGTGAGTTAACACTGTACAACGTGTGTGTGTGGTTTATCGTATTTACATATATTTCCCCCCTTTAACAGGTTCGTCGCAACGCGTGAGTCTTAAATCGACTTAGTTATATTTTTATATGTTTTACGCTTTGGTCTTATTTTTTCGTATTAGCACATTGCAATTTCAGTGTTGATAATCATTAATGTTGGTGTGACATTGGTGTTATTTTTCACGCTTTTACGCTCCCCTGCAACGCGAGGAGTTTAATTCTAGTGTAGGTTTCAAGAATAATATTAAACTTCTTTTGTTTGAATTTGTAAATTAAAATGTTTTGTTGAATTTTCTGTTCTTATATTTTATAGACCCCATTGCATTTTAATGGCAACTAATTTATAAGAATATATGAATTATATTTAAAAATCAACAAAATTATGTAATAGCAAAATTTTAGTTTAACTTTATTATTTTAAAACATTTTTTATTTAGAAACCTAAAGTCAAAGGGTAAAACCGAACAAAACCGAAACCAAACTGAAACCGAAAACCAAAAACTGAAGAAACCAAAACCAAACGATTTTAAAAACCTAGAAACCAAAATATCGGTTTTTTGTTTTAGTTTTAAGCTAAAACAGAACCAAACCAACCATACACACCCTTAGTGATAATACAAGGTTTATCAACATTAATAGGCTAAGTGATATTGTCAAGTTGATGTTGAAAACAAGAAAAATTACATTAATTATATGTTTATCTACTGTTTGCTGAAGTTATAATTAGTTTATCGATTACAACGGCAAGTGTTTCTTGCAACGTTAAGTATTGTATTTTTATGCGTCTTTAGTGACCCAAATGACCTGAAAAATCTTATATCCAGTTTTATAAAATTAAAGTATCTGAAAATAATGACTATATAGTAATAATATCATGGATCCGCTACAAACAAAATTCAAGAGCTCAAGTAAATTAAATACAACATACATGATAGAAAGATATCACCGCTTTAAACAAAGATATGTAAAATAGTTGGGATGAAAGTTAACAACTTCGTTGTATGTTTACTCCTTTGAACATAGGCTTAGAATTATTCTTCACTGTTAACATCTCTCTAAAACTTGATATGATCACGCTACAACTTCTCACTAATAGGTCATAATTACCATCATAAACTTATCGCTATAAATGTAGAATTGACGAAAATGAGGTAACACGTCTAGTGCTCACGACAAGCGTGGTAACTTCGACGAAAATGAGAGAGTCATGACTTAATCTTATTCGGTGAAATAGTTTGCGATAGCTTATATTTAAGATTTTATAAAAATTTATAATGGTTCTCGTGTTCTTAATGTAACTATAATTCTAATTTTAATTTAAAAGGTTTCCTCTGTCTCTCTCTAGATGCATCACTTAAGCACCCAAAAAGTGGGAGACACATTAGGTCCACCTATGTTGAATTGGAACCCTACATTACAAAATCTCATATAAAAACCTTATTATGCATTCAAGAGCTAATTTGACTTGATATTTGATAGAATAGGTGTGACCATAGTGCAAGCGTAATCATACTTGCTAATAAACCTTACAAAATCAAATTACAAACACCATTGACTTAAGCATTAATGATTAATTGGTGATTATATTATTATACCCCATCATTAGTAGTGTGAAATATATTATTCTCTTACAAAGAAACAAATCTGTGTGACTTTTAACCCGTTCGACCCATGTGACACGTTCGTTTTCATCGGGATTACAAAATTGATTCGCTGGAAACGACTAAAACCCAAATTAACTCATCTTTAGGTAAACAGGTCGAAGTTGTCGCTGCTAGATTAAGTACATTGTGCAATATGCAAGAAAACATAAGATGAACAAACTTAGTACTAATGACATTCTACAATATACTTGATGAGATAACATTAATGTATTAGTGACTTATGACATACTTATTATGTATTAGTGAGCATGAGAGTCTTAGATGTAGGTCCCACACTCTTCTGTACATTTTCTTTTTTTGAAGTTACTGTATTACCCTTCTCCTTATGGGCCTAGCTAATGCAGCTTGCATTGTGCCTTTGTTTTATATTACCTGCATGCAAAATGTAGTGAATTATGAGAATGAGCATTTTGACCTCTTGATACCATGTTACTTATGCAAGTGAGTTAATCAGAGGTGGTGATTTCAACCCGTATATATTAACGAGTCAGTTTAGTTAGAGTTTTATTGATAGCGGATCAAATTGGTAAGATAAATAAAATTTGGTTGTAAATGTTCCATCATCTAATTAAATATTATTAATGAAAAAATTCCTTATTTTCATGATTAAATCCCTAAACTTTACTAAAGTCTAGGGATTTAATCATGCAAATATATAGTCAACTAAACATATTGGATCAACCTCAACCCAACATGACTTGATCTGACCTGACCCACCCCATTTTCTTGTATTCAAACAAACGACCCGTTTTGACCCAAAATCATTTTGACCCTTCTATACTTCATCAAACCACTCTTTCATAGAGGGTAAAAAGAATTATGTATGAAATGAAGTTTTAAAGAGTGTTTACATAGTTTGTAGCATGGTTCCTTGAACGCCGGATCATCTTCTTGCGCTGGAGGATCCTGACCGTATATAATCTCACAGCTCATATCATCAAAATCTTCATATCAATACATGCATAATGATTAATGAGGACACTTAATGGATAAAACAGTTGTAACACTTATAAATTCATTTAAACTATCATGAACAACTATTGTCTGCACAGATATGTAACTAGCACACTGATTTGAAACATTCAAGTTGCTAAATTATTCATAACTTGATGATATAATTTGAACCAACACTTATAAAACTCTACTTGCAGTGGTGCGCCCCGAGTGGAGTACACGAGGGCCCGCCATACATGTTTTCAGGGCCTTGTGTATTAGTGCAGATACTGTTATTCCCCTTAAGTTGTATATTCATGTCTCTATTTGAGTTGTTGAGTTGATTTGAGTGCACTTATTTGTTATTTGTGGGTAAGTCTAGGTGCACTTTTCCTGTTTTGAAATCATTTCTAGTCTATATTTGGTTGTGTAATGCATTTTTTTGCTTCAAGTGTCCATTCGACCTATTTATTAGTGAATGGGTCGATTCAAGTTATGTTTTTATCTCTAACGGGTCAATAAGAAGGTGTAGCCAAAAGAAGATATGACAAATGGTGAATAAGGTTAAAAGCTTATGTGATTGTAGAGTCTCCTAAATCATTTTTAATCAAGTTTGACATACTAATTATATATAAAAAGTAAAAAATGTATATATTTTTCTGTCCACCTGACCTAACCCCAACCGATACGAAATGAGTTGAATACATTTTGACCCGTCACCCAACCAGCCTGCCCAATTCATGGGTCCATTTAGATTGGTTTTTTATCTTTAACGTGTCAAAACTGTAAGACTTGACAAAAATACAGTAAAATGAAACAGAACGGGTTGAAAGTCACCCAAAGTGTATTTCTTTATGAATAAGACCTACTAAATCAATTTGTAACAACATTTCCTACACTGGCTATTTATAGAAGCTTTAAAAATATTCTTCGCGGCAACCCAACCCAAGTTGTGTCAACCTGAAAACTTTTGGCCTGTAACCCGACCCGACCCGTTCATTTTTCATATGTGGTTTACTTACTAGGAACCATGTTGACAGGCATCCCGAAATTTTCCCTAATAAACTCTTGTGTTGGCATCTTGCAGAGATTCGTGCACATGCCCACGCAGTTCGCCTCTTCCAAAAACCTATTTTTTTCCGAAAATTGCATTAAAATTTAACAAAGTTCTCTAGTTGGTGTCCAAATTTTTATAACAACATGAAGACATTTTCATCAAATATACCATAAGGACAAGAAAAACACAATATACCTGCATTTTGTTATGTGGACAACATTCCTCTCTTTTTCCCCTTCAAACTCCGACTCTCTTACCTTCAAAATACTTTAAGTTAGTTAATTATTGACAAACCCTTAAACTCCAGATCACATGATAACAACCTTGCAGTTACTTCAAGGTCTACCCTTAATTAGTTTATTAATTACTACAATAATACATAAATCCACATTTGGTATGTAGGTGTCAAACTATTATTTTTAATTTGGGCTTGCTATCGAGGTATGTATCTAGTTTAAAAATGCATGCTTGATTACACAAGTGCCCTTAATTTTTTAAAAAGACAAAACATCCATGTATCTATCTATATTTATGAAAAATCAAAGATTTGATTGGTCACTTTAGAATATTCCAAAATGTTTTAGCCAGATTTGATACAAAAAAACAGACATATACGTGAATGACTTATAAAATAGGTTCACTATGTAAATGTGACCTTAATGACAAAGGTTAAGTACTTAATTAGGTGGACTCTCCATACATTATCCTTTTATCAAATCCCAACAAAGAATCATTTAGTTTGATTACATACTTGTATATTTTTAATTAGAAGTTGCACTTGATTGTAAACATGTGTCTCTATGGTAGTTATTTTCGGTTAGTAAACCGCGAGCCCTACCTCACTCGGACCCACGAGCCACCGAAATGCAACCGTAGTAAACATGGCGAAAAACTCCCTTGTAAACTTTGTTTGGGGCAACGATCTCATCTGCTTAATCTAAAATACAAACACATTGAATACAATAAGAAGTATACCTAGTGATATCAAACCGTTTTACATATAAATCACAAAACAGTCGATACGGGTTGTGTTTTATATCAAACGGGTCAAAACATGTACTTTCAACCTAAACCATATTATTTTAAATCATACTTGACAACAATGTGTTGGCGGGCCGGTCAACCCACCCGCCCGCTTTTATATGTAAGAATTATCTGTTTTGACCTGAACCCATTCTAATTATTTTACGGTACTCTAACAAAATATAGAAAAACTTGCCATGGAGAGTGTAAAACCAGGGACAGCTTTCTCAAGAACCTTAAGAACAAACGCGCGTTGTTCGGTCGTGCTTAACTCCCGAAACACTGCTGCTGAAACCGTCACGATCCCCTTGTACCCGGGCGTGTCAGCTTTCATCCCTGCAGTGCAATATTAACATCAACAGTTTATTCTAATATTGGTTAGAATACTGGATTTAAATGAAAGGTAAAACAAGTAAAAGTAGAAAACCAAACCTGCGGTTTCTTGGACCGCTTTAGAGAGGTGAGCAATGGCGAGACTCTCGAGCCAGTTGTCGTGATAAACGGTCTTTGATGAGGCGGGTGTATGTGTATCGTTGTTTGTTGCGGTTTTAAGACTGTGATCATTGTTATCTTTGGTGCAAACAGAAGAGGGTGGGATCATGAGGGACAGAGTGGAAGGACGGTGTTTGTGTGGCGGTTTCCGGTGAGATCTCGCCGGAAATGATAATATTCTCGCCGGAGATAAGTGTATGGTGGTTCCCATACTACTGGAGAGATCTTAGAGAGAGAGAGAGAGAGAGAGAGAGAGAAGATTGAAGTAGTAAAAGTTGGCACTTTGCAGCCAGCTTTGCATATTTGTCTTTAACATGACATTATATAGTGTTTGATAGTTCTAAAAGATTATTAAATTTTCACAAAATTTGATAAAAATATTAAGCATCCAAAAAATCTATGTTTTTCTTTTTGTCCATTAGAACTATTTACCTATAAGCTTTCTGGGTCCGTCAATACCCATATGATAATAGCATCACTTATATTGACAAGTAGATTTTAAAAAAACCTATCTGTTAAAGTATAATATATGTTTTATATTTTATGTCAGACACACGGCTCGTGTTATGAAATAAATAATCAAACCAAATTCAAGGTTAACTGGAAAAATAATCGAACCAAAAAGTTCATACGTGAAGAACTCAAATGTAATATAGAAAACCTATCATATCACATGACTCGCATGACTTAACAACCTCATATCAACAAAAATTCAAACTAAAAATATAGAAAACGACAGAGTGAAAGAAGCCGATTTTTATGGTTTGAACTGACTTTTTATTCTGTATAATTCCTTAAAGTTAATTACACTGTTAGTCCCTATCAAACGTTTATATTGCAGGATTTGTTTTAACTTTAAAGAAATTACATCTTTGGACTTAACCATTGCTAAATCAAAGCATTCACATCAAGTTTTTATCTATATTCTTATAATTACACTAAAAGCCACTATTTTTTCAATCATTTACAATCATTTCATGAAATATAAATAACACACTCATATAAAAATAAAAATTTAATGTTCTTTATATTTTAAAATTTCTAAAAACAAATAAACAATTGTAGGGATCTGTATGGAGCTCATATCGACAAAAATTCCAACCTTTGATATAGAATATGACGAATGAAACAAGCCAATTTTAATGGTTTGAACTGAGTTTTTATTTCTTTTAATTCTTTTTGTTGTACTAAAATATTAAAATAATTCCTTTCGTTTTTCTAGGATCCAAACTTACTCACAAGATATAACATTTGAGAGAAAAGACAAACCTACAATATGGAGATTAAAATGTCAACAAAAGTGTCTTAACATATTCAAGAGCACAATCTAGGATTATGTCATGTACATAAATCCTACAACCTATACATTAGAACATGGAAACTACAATACCACATGAATCTTTGCTACAATCAAAAGTCAACATAAGAAATAAGTCAAACAGGTCAAACAAGATGTTTAAACAGCTAAAAAAGACTCATTCCTTTGTGGTTTTGTTAATGAGTGACTTGTGAATGTGAGGAATGACACCACCCCCAGCAATGGTGCCTTTGATCAGAGTGTCGAGTTCTTCATCACCACGGATCGCAAGCTGCAAATGCCTTGGCGTGATCCTTTTCACTTTTAAATCTTTGCTGGCATTCCCAGCTAATTCAAGCACCTCAGCTGTTAGGTACTCAAGAATTGCAGCAGAGTAAACAGCTGCAGTGGCCCCCACTCGCCCGTGAGCTGAAGTTCTTGATTTCAGATGGCGGTGAATCCTCCCTACTGGGAACTGAAGTATCATATCAAAAATAGCTTATATTAAACTTTTGTTTATCATTCTACACAAAGTCACAAACCAACTAATAATATAGACTGGCACAAGAGATGGCACAATGAGCAAGTTCTTTAACTATCACAAGTAATAACTCCATAAGTAATAATAAATATGACAAAATTTGAAAGTTTTGTAACAGATCAAAACATATAACTTTGGTACAAACTGACACCTGTTCACAATAGGTTGATGGAGAACATTTTTTGTCTGTTATACTCTTATCAAATATTGTGTTTATTATTAGAATATATCACTACAATAGCAATCTAAAAGTTCAACAAAGGCAATTTGGTAGATTGTGTTTATTATTAGAATATATTACAACAGTCTGATCAATTTCTAACTCATTAGAAAGTTTGGCTTCTTTTATGTGTAACTATTTTTAATTTCACCAATTTAAACTAAAGATATAATATAACCCAGATATATTTGTTTTTAGCTAAATTACTAAATAGACCAAAATGCCACTATAATCAGATAGTATCTAAAACTAACAATTTAAGTGAATAATTTTCTCAGGTCTGGAATAGTATTTGCCTGGTATTGAGAGTGTTCATATATTAAGTTTTAAGTGTAACAATTTATTAAACTTTACTTATTTTAATGTGTTATGTTTGAATCATATCCTTGAGGACTGTCCACTTAACTACTATGGTTGTGTAAACAAAATCAAAAAAGTTGTCTTCTTTATTGTGGTGTGTAACAAAAATAAGCTAGAACCATTATATAACAAACATTAGCAAAATGGTAACAGACAAATTAGATACAGTTCTATTGGCACTAATTGTAGTTTTATTGCTGATGTGAAGAAATAAAACATATAAAGAATTATTAGTGTGTACCCTTAAGTGGACTCTAAACTACAAAGCATCAATGAAATCAATGAATATTAAACTTTACATGTGAACTCTTTAATGTGTGGCCCTATTCCTTACCTTAAAGACACTCTAATGTAGCTATATACACATGTATAACCATTTGTACCACTAAAATTATCCACAAAACATCTCTACTCTGGATGAGTACCCAATTGGTGTATAACCATTTGTGGGCTCATACATAAATGAACACAAACAGATCACTCCGATATAAAACCCACCCATGTACATGCATCCTGTCTCATTCTTTACTATTCTTTTTTTAAAGGGATTTACAAGATTCTTAAATTTTGTTTTTTTTTATTTTAACATAACATATACTATTGGTTAACATCACATCTAACAATAAAAAAAGTTAAAATAACACATTGGTCTGCAAACAGCATTGACAAACACATCCAACAACTCAGATCTTTTAGATACCAATGCTTTGAGCATTAGCCCCACCTATTATGATTAACCCACTACTAAGCTGCTCTTTGCAACAGTTAACAGCATACTAATCACATTTAGCAACAATGAACACGGCACGTAACACCATTTACCAAAAGCAAAAGCATTAAACAAACTCATGGATTAAATTCACACAACACTTGACTTACTCACTCAACAAGTGCTTACAGTCAAACCATCCATCTGAAACTTAATCACCAAATGAAATTACATATTAACTAATTCATCTTAATCTTTGAAATAAGACTGACTAAACCTCACCAAACATATGAAAACTAAAAATATTTAAAAACTTACAACTATCAAAAATTCAGCAAACAAGGACTTATAAAAAGGTCAAATAACTTCAAACCTGTAAACCAGCTCTAGCAGATCTTGAAATAGGTCTCTTCTTATCTTTATCCTTGTTATTAGCTGCAGCTGCCGGTGTTTTTCCCGCCAACAAACCCTTTCCACCCTTTCCCGCCATTTTCCGACCTAAAAAAAGATGAAACAAACAATCAATCTCTTCATAAATCTAGACATACAATACATATATTTTAGCTTTCTTCACTGTGAAAATCAAGTAACGAACACATGTTTGATTCATGTAGAACCCTAAAACGAAGACTAAGTGTATAACAAGTGAATTTAACATGAAATACGAAATCAAATCAAGGTCTGGTAGTAAAGAACAAAGAAAAACACCAGCGATTTCCGATTAACGTGACGAAATGATGAGGATATAAGTGTTTACGTTCGTGTAGTGGATCGAAATGTTACCTGAGAAGATTGTAAGACTGAAGGTTGAACAGTAGCTGTAGGATAAGAAGTTCAATTGTGGATATGTAGGTCCGATGAAAGTATTTATGAGTCTGTGAAAATTGAGCGGAATTGCTTTTTGGATTCAAAGTTTTTGAGATTTACGCGATTTGGCGGCAACAATTGAATTGAGATTTCAAAATTTTTGGTTTGAATTTGTTGATGAATGAAATCAATTGTCATGTGATGAATGATGATGTGAAGAACACACAGCGAGTTCTATCACTCCATGGAGAAAGCCCACCACTTAATACAGCCCAGTAGCCCATATTATATGTCTAATGGGCCTCAAGACTACGAGCTTATTTGCAAATACATCAGAATATCGGCTGGTTTTCGGTACAAGAAAATTACGAATTAGTGTAAGCTGTTTGCTCCGGTTACTTCTAACTTGACTTGATTATAGTCGCTTGATTATAGTCGCGACATCAAAAACTCTGGATCCGTCACTGGGGTCACTACTATGACACACGAGACGGTGCACCCAAGGTACCTATAGGTACCTAATGTACTACCTGCTTCCCGGCCCATCCACTCTTTTTATGGTTATGTGATCTAAAGTCGTGAGCTAGCTTCTTAAATGTTAAGGTATGACGCGTGTTTGTAGTTAAACTAATAGTTTTTTGGGCTAAACGAGCTTGTTGACGAGCAATATCATCACTTTTCTTTTGTTCATGGTTTATTTTACATTTCTTATGGAACGCACATGTATTATCTTCATGTTGACTATCAATGTCTCTCTCCATGAATAATCATCATCTTTTATGATGTAAATAGTTGTGAATGATTTGAGAAAATGGGTGTGAACATTTGCTTAGTAACGTTGTGAATACACAACCCATTTAAGATCAACGGTAGCATGAATTAGACTGGAACGAGCAGACCCGATAAAATTTTTCTTTTAAATCGGTTTTTTTCCGATCTGGAGTATATCTCAACTTGATGTCAGAAGTCAGGTCAAATCACATAAAATATAATATAATATTATAAAACAAATAATTAGTGTGATTTAATTAGAAAATATTAAAACATTACATTATATATTATCATCTAAACAAGCTTGATCCATATGCAATCTACAAACCTATATTTGATCAAATGCAAACATAGAAAGGCAGTCACTACGCAGATGTCGGGTATAATTTTTTTATAAGCGACTAGTATATATAAGCTTGTTCAAAAGCTTCTTGAATTCTATCAGCAGTTTGTCAAGTCTTGTTTTAATCATGTTGGTTGATTTTAGTTTTTTAAGATATTTTAACACGAACTCATGAGCATTTTTACTCACTTATAACCCGGGGTTTTTTATCATCATCAAAATATGTCAATCCTTCTTTTGAATCATTCTTATGCATATATAAGACATGTAATATATTTATTTGTTGGATGTAATAACCTGAGGGATTTTATCGTTGTATGAAATATGAAAAGATAGATGATGAAGTCATCCTTTGGTTGGGATTCACTTACATGAACTAAAAGAAAATTGAATATAGACAACCTTATCTTGATTTGTATGGCTTAAAATTTGTGTATATGTCATTTGATCAAAAGTTCGTTCTGAACCCAAACCAAAATGACAATTTTTAAAACAATTTTTTATTTGTACAGTTAAAACTCACAAAGCAACTTGTTGCAACATCCAAATTCGGGTCAAGCCTTGTCACCGGGTAAGGCTGAGCCTGGACTCCGTGACTCGTTCCCGAACTTTGAACCTAGCTGTAAACACAAATCCAGGTCGGGCCTTCCTACATCCAAATCCAGGTTGGGCCTTCAGATACCATGATGGTCGTAGTTCATTGTTCTTGTGGCATAGTTTAGAAATTTGAATTTATTGTGTGTTTGGGTGAAGGTCTTTACGAGAAAATAATATATATGAAGTTCTATTGTCTTTATAGTCTTCTTGAGTAGGAGCATTAACTATTTTCACATTGTCAATCATGACTAATAAAGTTTGATCAAGCTGAGTGGCGTTTACGCCTTCAGTGCCATGGACTCTTATCAAATAAGATGAACACAATGGGACTTGCATTATTGCAAGGTGAGGCACCTTGCATTGTCTCCAGGTAAGTTGACTTTGATGTTGGCTTGGTGAACTAACTTGTATGGCTTATTAGCCTTTTTCTTTGGGGTATTTGGCTTACGATTAGGCGAGATGACTTGGTGTCCAATGGGGAAAGATGGCTTGGGCACTTTCCATGAAGGGTGACTTTGGCATATGCCATAAAGATGGCCAAAACACTTGCTATGGAAAGTTGACTAAGCTCATGTTGGGCAAGGTAACTTGCACTCCACCACATAGGTGACATACCAAGGCTTCTTCGAGAAAAGGCTTGACTTACGCTATGATGAGGCAAAGTGTCCTGACTTATGATTTTCCAACCATGGTAGCTTGGGCTCTAGAAAAATAAGGCGCCTTGAGCTCAACTTAAACAAGATGATTTGGTGTCCGTTTGGAGAAGTGACCCAGACTATGACATGGAATGCAATAATTGGGTCCTGGCCAGGTGTGGTGACTTAGCCTAGCATTTTGGCCAGTAGGTCTCTTGGCCAGACTTTAGTTAAGCAAGGTGATTTTTACTGGGAACTCTTGCAAGATAAATTAATTTGATTTGGGATCTATAGCCAAGCAAGTTAATTTTATCTTGGAGCTTTGGCTTGAAAATGTAACTTGAGTTTGGCATCTAGCAAGGTTAATTTAACCTTGACTTCTTGATTTTGGCAAGGCAAATTCACTTTTCTTATATCACTAGTAAGGCGAGGTGTCTTGGTTTGGACTTTGACTAGGCCATTTCAGTTTCACCTAGTAGGTGTCCAAACGATTTAACTTGGGCTTTGAACAAGAAAATTGGCTTGATCCTCACCAAAATGACGAGTGAAGAAAAGCTTGAGCCCAGAGCTCTGGCAAGAACCCAATTTTTATCACGCAAGGTGACATATCTCTAAGTTAGGGTAAGTGGCTTGATTTTGGTCATGTAATGCAGCTTGCGTTCTTTCTAGGAAAAGATTTAGACTTTCTTCATGCAAGTTTTGGCAAGACATGAGCACACTAGGGTTTTGCGCAGGCGAGTTTTGGCAAAGCCAGGCGAACAACTTAGAATTTGGCCAGAAGATGTAGTTTGCGTTCTTTCAAGAAAGGGATTTTTCTACCACCTTTTTGAGATCTTCCTTATAAATACATATTAGAGAAAGTTAACTTAGCTTATCATTAGGTAAGATCCATTTATTATAAAGTATGAATGATTAAGCAAAGCTTAGGTTGGTTTTTTTCATATTTGATTTTCATTTAAGGATGACAAGGGATATCTCGTTTAATGGCCAGCCAACAGAAGCGTAGGCTGGATCACGAAATGATACGTAGTTCGGGCCTTGGAAAGACACAGAGGTCGGGTCACAAAATGACATAATGGCAAGGTCTTCGAGAGACGTGACAGCCTTGAGAAGACATGAAGGTCAGACCTCGCAAAGGCTTGAGGCCTAGTCTTGGAAAGGTATGAACGTCGGGTCTTAAAAAGACATGGAGGGCAGCACCTGAAAAGATTTGAAGGTCAAGTCTTGTCACACCCCTGCTTATAGCGGAAACATGAGGGTGTAACGGACGGGATCGTCATAACACATTGTAATTAATAAAGATGCAATAAATGACGAAAGTCAACGTGTCTTGACGTCACCCGACATAAATGGAGACTTGTGTCGCAGTTAATCAAATCCACGACAAATAAAGTCATACAAACAAATAAGTATAATTCCCACAACCCGTGAACAAGTGAACATAATATGAATAATAAAATAAAGTCAATGCAAT